>JANBPO010009435.1:431916-474153 GCA_024336825.1 Amorphophallus titanum
GCGGCCCCATATTCTTCGTTAAGGTTGGTCCGAGGGAACTTAAGCGTTTCTGCTCAAGAGCGCGCAAGCTGCCTTGCAGAAGATCCATCAGCTTTGCGACCTGAGCGCGCTGCTGCTCTGGCGACATATTGGGGCTCAGGTTTTTTTCCCATTCCCTGATTTCGCTGTCGCTTAGGTTTGAGCCCTTGAACACCTTCGACATTTCTTCGGCGACGGCATGGGCGTTAGCCTCAAAATCGCCAACGCCGGATTTGCCGAGAATTTCCTTGTTCACGTAATTTCCGGCTGCGTTGTACATCGGGTAATCCGTGTTGCCGAGCTTATCCATGCTTTCAACCAAGTGTCCGACATGGTCGATCGGTGTTCAGCCACTCCCGCGCCTCGTCCTCCAGCCAGCGCTGGGCGATGTCGGAGAAGACGCCATGGTCGCCAGCGCCGGGCGTGACGGACAGGACCTCGATCTCGTCGGGGTCCGCCGGGTATCCCGGATCGCCGTTACGGAGGTACATCACGGCCGGGCGGCCGGCGCGATATTCGAACGTGATCTCGTGTTCGGCATCCCAATCACCCATGGTCGGGTGACTGCCGGAGCGGATCCATGTGATCTTGTGGCGGCTCATGGCTTGCCTGCCAGTCCGCAGAAGCCGGCACGGCCGACATTCATCCGCTGCTGGAGGTTGGGCCGTGCGAACTCGCCATGGATGCGCTTCGCCGCCTCGTCATAGGCTGCAGCGGCAAGATCCTCTGTGTCGAACGTGCCCAGGTGCATACGAACGCCCTCTCGGGCAATCTGGGCCTGCCACCGTCCATTGCGGGCCGGAGACACGCCCCGATACTTGGATGCCCCGCCGCGAGCGGCGGCGTTGGCTGCGTTCTCAGCCTTAGAGACAATGCGAAGATTGCCGCGCCGGTTGTTGGTTGGATCGCCGTCAATGTGGTCGACGAACATCCCACTTGGAATTTCGCCGTACACCCGCTCCGCGATGCGGCGGTGCAGGTAGCCATCCTCACGCTTCGCGTAGCGCCCACCCCACCAAGATTCGCCCAGTAGGTCCGCGTCGATTTCGTCTGTCGTTACGACATGACCGCTCATTTCGAGCGTTGCATCGGGCAAGAACCGAAACGCCATACAGGCGGAGCCGATGCAGTTATGCAGCCAGACCTCGCCATTGTGTTGACGCGGGTTGGTGTGGCTGGCGATTGCGTGCGGGCACCACTTCGTCCCGGCTTCTTCTTCGGTCATGACCGCATCCCCTCGCGAACCATGGCGGCAACGCGGCCCATCGGAATTTCACCGATGACGCGCCCGTTCCTGTAAGCGACGACCGACCCGGCATAGCCCCGGTCTGACCGATTGCCCGACTCCCACTCGCCGTAGAAGTCGACGGCCTCGTTCAGGTCGGTGAACGCCTCGGCGCTCCACATGACCTTGCGCTGTATCGGGCAGCGCGTGCCGTAGGTGACGACCCAGGTATCGGCCGTGTTGACCGAGACAGGGCGCGGCGCGTCCAGCACCGCAGGGGAGAGGGTGTCCATCACGCGGGCTCCTCGTGATACGTGAGCGCGTTCTTGGAAAGCTGCTGCATGAGCAGCACGAGCGGGTTCACGAACTCAACGACATCGACATCGGCCTTCTTGCCAAGCTCAATCGTCTCGCCGAGGGAGGCCATGAATGCTTTCAGGCGAGTCTGTTCGGGCGACGGGAGTGCCGCAATCCATGCCTCGGCATTTTCCAGCATCTCGGCCACGGTCCCGTCGAAGAACTCGTAATCCCGATAGCTGGTCTTGCTGTGCCACGAGAGGTTGAGGCGCGGCCGCACGTTCGAATCGATGGAGAACGACGCCGACGGCTGCGGCATCGCCTTGGCGAGCATCGCGGACGACAGAGCGTCCACGCGGTCCTGAATGTCTTTGATCGTCGCGGCTTCCATCTCTCATCTCCTGTGGTGATGAGAGGGAGTATGGAGACAAGATGTCACCCGCGTCAACAGAAAAGTTACATCATGTCACCTCCGGAACATACCGCATACGCGATGCAAGGTGACACATCGTTCACGAATCAAAAAACGTGAGGTTGCAATAGCTAGGCGATGGATATTCAGAGGTAGTGTTACGGGATACCCGCCGGTTGTTCGCGCGTGCGGAATCGCGCCATTACCCCGACAGTTCGGCGCATAACCATTCTCAAGTCAAAATATGTGGAATTTTCAGGCGACGCGCTTAATCTCGTCTTGGGGGCGGCGGGCTTCTTTGCCGGTGACGAGATAGTCGACAGATACGTGGAGGGCCTTGGCCAGCTTCCCAAGCTTATGAAGGGGGAAACGTGTCAGCCTCGATCCTTCTATCTGTTTGTAGTTCGGCAGAGGGATATCCAGTAGTTCGGCCAGCTCTTCCTGGTTCATGCCGGCACCCTCCCTAGAAGCCTTCAGGCGGTCGCGGAAGGCTGCGTACCAAGCTCGGACCGATGGATCGAGCGGGGTCTTGGGTTTTTTCGTCGGCTCTGCATTCTTGGCCATGTACAGACTGTCGCCTGAGATGACCATTCTGTAAGGCTGTTTGATGTCACCTCGTGACATGATGTAAATTTCCGCTTGCGAAGGTGACATGATGTCTCCATAGTGCAGGGCATGGCTACCGCACCCCTCGACCGCGACGTGCTGGCAGAGATCGGCACAGACGCTCTCATCGCCCAAGGCTACACCGACCTTCAGATTCGCCAGTGGCGTCGCCGGGGCATCTCATGGCCCGAGCGCGCGAAGGTCCAGAAGATCGCCGCGAAGAAGGGCGTCACCACGCCTGCTGACTTCCTTGAGAAACAGCGCGCCGACAAAGCCAAACCCGCTCCCAAGCGCCGCCGGGCAGCGTAGCCATGTCCTCTCCCATCCCCGAGATCGATGCAGAGAAGCTGGACGAGGCGATTCAGCATTTGAGTGGACTGGCTGCCGGCAGTGATTTGGATTGGATCCAAGTGCGCAAGTCGCAAGTTGCGGTAGCTGTCGAAGCCGCCCGCGTCACGCTCGCCACCCTCCCAAGGTGGAAGGAGATCGAGGTCAGTCAATGGGCCACCTTCACAACACAAGGCGCCATCTGGTCCTCTGCGTTGAGTGAGTCGGCCGCCCGCGAGGAAGCGGAGAATAGCACTACGCTGAAGCTCGTCGCCGTCCGCCTCACCGGCAAAGCCAAGGTGCGGGCATGACCCACGACTGGGAATCCGCCTGTGACCCGGTGCAGAGGCACGAACTGACGGACGCGCAGAAGCGCCGCCTTCAAGCCTTGATGGAGTTGCGTCGCCGGCAGGGCTTCCGGGGAACGGTCAAAGCCGCGCCCTCGAAATAGGGATCTGAGAGAGAAGATGAAAGGAAGATAAGAGGAGAGCAGGGCTGTGAGAGTTTGTGATTCTGGCTTCTAGTTCAAAACCAAGCTAATTTGAGCTACATTGTTTCGTTTCAGTTCTTAAGTTCTGATTTATTTTTTCTCTTTCGAATCTGTGTTTCTCAAGCTATTAGTCAGCAGTTGTGGCAAGCTGTAAGGCCCAATGGCAGAGGAGGATTCTTCTAGGTAGCATAAGCTATGAGGCTCAGCTGAAGCAAGCTGTGAGGCTCAGCGATCTGAGATTAATTCCCCAAAGTTGTGGATCAGCTGTCTATAGGGATTTATTCCCCAAAGTTGTGGATCAGCAGAGTGAAGTTGTGAATCAGTAGTAAGCCACACTCAGTTGGGTGTAGGGTGGATGTAGGCTTGTGCCGAACCACCTAAAATCACTGGTGTTCTGTGTGATTGGTTTGTGCCGTCTGATCATTCAATTGCTTGCGTGGTGATTGCATCTTTGTTCTAATATCACATAGATGATTGCTTAGGATATCTCTAGTTTATTCACAGTCTTGCTATCCGTGAGTTAAATTTAGATCTGTAGTAGTCTTTCTTTTATTACACATCTTGTTTACCTACTGTAGTTAATTTTTAGAGGGTAGATCTATTCACCCTCCCTCTAGATCTTAGCGTCCATCCAACTCAACAGTGCCACTAAGGGGTAGGAGATAGAGTTCTGTGATGGGGCTGAGAGGCCCAGGCCCCGACGTGGAGAGTGTGGGCCGGGGACCAACCTTGAGAGATTTGGGGGTTGTGCACCCGGTCTAGGTGCTGGGCAGCCTTGCACCAAGTGTTGAAAACCTGGGTAGAATGATGGCTCTTCAGAGGTTCAGGTCGAGAGGCCCGAACGGAGTGCTGGGGAGCCTTGCCCCTGGGTCGGGAGACCCGTGCGGGAGGCTGGCTCGACTAGAGCTCGGGACTAAGTGCCCAAGTGGGATGCTGGGAAGCCAGGCACCCTAGGGTAGAAACCCGTTCTGGATGCTAGCTTAACTAGAGCTCGGGGCTGGAGGCCCAAGCAAACTGATGCAGTGGAGACCGAACTCGGGGCGTAAGGCCCGCGCTTGGAGTTAGTCGAGACTTGGCCCGGGGGGTGACGTTTGCCCGGGCAAGAGCTGGTCCGAGGCCCTTATGGGGGCCGGTGGTGGAAGACCCGAGCCTGACGCCTAAGCGAGTTGTTGAAGCTGGGAACTGGTGTGACGCATCTGTTGCGCCGGCAAGCACAATAACTGAGGGCGACTGTGGAGCAGCCACGGGGACCACACCTAAGAAGTGCAGTGATCCAAAGACCGGGGTGAAGCTGCTGAAGGCAATCGGCACTGCCAAGTAACCCACTTGCGCATGGGTGGCAATGGCGATGGGACTGTAGGTAACGGCCGCCATGGCTGCTAGAGTACCGGATGCTACAGAGGCGATGGCCGTTGGCCGTCGTCGAGTGCGGTCCGCCAATTGAAACACGAATTGGAAGCTACTGGAAAGTGCGAACAAGGGCTCTCCTCTGCCTCTCCTGTAAGGACAGGAAAAGGGCACCTGGACTTCAGGTCTGGCACAGACTTTCTCTTCAGTAAAAAGAATGAAGACGAGAGACGTCCTACCAGGTGTGCCATCCTTTTGTTCGCGCGTGTCAGGGCCGCGGGGCCTGCCGACCCTCCAGGGGGAATGCCCTCGGGAACTGGCCGCTCCCCGGGCGCACGGGGGTGTGTGTGTTCGGTGACCAGACTAAGGGATGGGATAAGGTGATAGGGGAGATGCCAGACTCTGGCATACTTCGGGTGCCCCCTCCTACGGCCATATCCTTCTCAGGGCGGCACCGTGCACTCGCCTTTTACGGAAAGTCGAGGGAGGACTGAGTGGCACGAGAGGTTTCCTAATTTTGGGGGAAATATGGTTGGAGTGCGGGCGTGCCAGTCGATTTCTTGACAATCACATGGGGAACCAAGGGTTGACCGGGAAGCGCCACCAGGATGCGGCACGTGGGCTCGGGAGGCGGGCGACACGTGGATAGAAGAGAGGTTCCATGGGTGCGGGTGTGTAGGCGATTGTGGGGAATTATGTACTGGACGTCTTTCTCCACCGACTACAAGCAGCCGGTGTTTATTTACATTGGATTGAATCCGAATACCTTCGTTCTAAGCTGAAGATAAGTCTGGGTAAACCTAGAGCCCTGGGTGGAGAGCAAGAGGCACTTTACAACTATTGGTTCACGTTTAATCGGGAGGCACTTGTTGGGGTCGGAGGTACTAGAGATCTGCACCAAGTGGTGTGGGAGAAGGTTAGGGGCCTAAACGTGGATGCGAGAACATTCATTCATGCGATGATATAATTTATGAGAGCCACACGTGAGTTACAATGGGCGCAAGCCGCAGGACAATTCCGACAAGGAGATCGGTCCCTAGGTCAATGCATGATAAGGCGGATAGCCGCGTGTTTCATAGAGGCTCTCCTCGAGGCAGGGGCAATGCCTGATTTGCGAGGGAGAACTAGACTGGGCAACCGGATAAGGCACCAACTGGGGACTGGGCTAGGACCAAACATGGCTCGAGGTGAGTAGTCAGGTACGACCTCCTGACGGTAGGGGGTGCGACGTCTTAGCATGTGTGCACGACAATCTCACATGGGCATCCCTGACATGAGGGAGTATTTACCATTGTCATAGTGCCGCACGTGTAGCGGGGATAGACTTGTGTGTCATGGCTAAACGTCGTGTGAGGGGAGTACAAGTGACATACCCTCAGTGTGTGTGAGCCGATTCACAAGTCACTCGCAAACACAAATCTCCTTCCTTGCTGCACCTATTGCCTTGTGCTGATGTCTTAGATGATCCTGGATTGCATGCCTTGATGCCCCACCCCTTGACCTTCTAAGGGGCTTTTATAGGGGAAGTTGAGGGGTCATGGAAGGGTTTAGGCGGACCAGGTTGAGGGGTTGAACTTGTGAGGATGAAAGGTCCAGGTTAAGGAGTACTGACCGGTCTTGCCGATGATGACAAGGGTCAGTGACAGTTTGTTCATCGACATTGGTTAAATGTCGAAGTAAAGATAGGTTTGTTCATTAACGAGGACGAAAGGTCCAGGTTAAGACATACTGACCGATCTTGTCGATGATGACAAGGGTCAATTCTTGTTTGTTCATCGACATTGGTTAAATGCCAAAGTAAAGATTGGTTTATTCATTAACAAGGATGAAAGGTCTAAGTTAAGGAGTACTGATCGATCTTGCCGATGATGATAAGGGTCAATTCTAGTTTGTTCATCGACATTGGTTAAATGCCAAAGTAAAGATTGGTTTATTCATTAACGAGGACGAAAGGTCCATGTTAAGGAGTACTGACTGGTCTTGCCGATGATGACAAGGGTCAGTGACAGTTTGTTCATTAACATTGATTAAATGCCGAAGTAAAGATTAGTTTATTCATTAATGAGGATGAAAGGTCCAGGTTAAGGAGTACTGACCGGTCTTGCCGATGATGACAAGGGTCAGTGACAGTTTGTTCATTGACATTGGGTAAATGCCGAAGCAAAGATGTTTGTTCATTAACTAGGACAAAAGGTCCAGGTTAAGGAGTACTGACCGATCTTGCTGATGATGACAAGGGTTAGTGATAGTTTCTTCATCGACATTGGTTAAATGCTGAAGCAAAGATGTTTGTTCATTAATGAGGATGAAAGGTCAAGGTTAAGGAGTACTGACCAGTCTTGCCGATGATGACAAGGGTCAGTGGCAGTTTGTTCGTCAACATTGGGTAAATGCCAAAGTAAAGATGTTTGTTCATTAACTAGGACGAAAGGTCTAGGTTAAGGAGTACTGACCGATCTTGTCGATGATGACAAGGGTCAGTGACAGTTTCTTCATCGACATTGGTTAAATGCTAAAGCAAAGATGTTTGTTCATTAACGAGGACGAAAGGTCAAGGTTAAGGAGTACTGACCGGTATTGCCGATGATGACAAGGGTCAGTGACAGTTTGTTCATCGACATTGGTTAAATGTCGAAGCAAAGATGTTTGTTCATTAACGAGGACGAAAGGTCCAGGTTAAGGAGTACTGACCAGTCTTACCAATGATGACAAGGGTTAGTGAGAGTTTGTTCATCGACATTGGTTAAATGCCAAAGAAAAGATTGGTTTATTCATTAACCAGGACGAAAGGTCCAGGTTAAGGAGTACTGACCGATTTTACCGATGATGACAAGGGTCAATTCTAGTTTGTTCATCGACATTGGTTAAATGCTGAAGTAAAGATTGATTTATTCATTAACGAGGACGAAAGGTCCAGGTTAAGGAGTACTGATCGGTCTTGTCGATGATGACAAGGGTCAATTCTAGTTTGTTCATCAACATTGGTTAAATGCCAAAACAAATATTGGTTTATTCATTAACAATGACGAAAGGTCTAGGTTAAGGAGTACTAACTGGTCTTGCCGATGATGACAAGGGTCAGTGACAGTTTGTTCATTGGCATTGATTAAATGTTGAAGCAAAGATAAGTTTGTTCATTAACAAGGATGAAAGGTCCAAGTTAAGGAGTACTGTTTGGTCTTGTCGATGATGACAAGGGTCAGTGACAGTTTATTCATTGACATTGGTTAAATGCCAAAGCAAAGATGTTTGTTCATTAACAAGGACGAAAGGTCCAGGGTAAGGAGTACTGACCGGTCTTGCCGATGATGACAAGGGCCAGTGACAGTTTGTTCATCAACATTGGTTAAATGCCAAAGCAAAGAGGTTTGTTTATCGACGGGGATGGAAGGTCCAGGTCGATAGTTTGTTTATCGATCTCATCGATGATGACGAAAGTCGACTGTAGGTTTATTCATTGACATTGGCTGAATGTCGAAGCAAAAGGGAGGTTTATCTATTGACAGGGATGGAAGGTCTGGGGTAATAGCTTGCTTATCGACTTCGCTAATGGTGACGAGAATCATCGTTAGGTTCGTTCATCGGCATAGGTTAAATAACGAAGCAAGGAGTTTGTTACAGCATAGGCGTAAGGCTTATACCGGTGGGACGTGACTCTGCCAGTCACACGCAGGGATTCTTATGGGACCTGAATGGCAAATGAGAATATAGCATCATCATTTTGTCATCATCATCATTTTATTATTATTTTCTTCTTCTTCTTTTTTCTTAAATCACATTACTGACCTAGGCGCCCTTTTGGGTTTTTACCGAAGTTAGCCCCCTCTTACTTTTACCCACGTGCCCCTTCGGGTTTTCGCATGGCAAGGTACCCGATTTTGCCTGTGACACCCTTTCGGGTTTTCGCCGCAGCCGGGTTACATCCATTTTTGCCCTTTCCCTAGTGCAGGGACAAGTCTGGCAGGGCACCTCTATTTTAAGCCCCATTATTTTTTTTGGAACATATGGCAAGAAAATGGTGATAGGTCGATGTGGGATGCTCGACCCTAGGCGATAGCGGATGACTATTGGCTGAGGCACGGGGCCTTGTGCCGATAAAAGGGGGTTTATTTGTTGTCAAGGGGTTAATGCCAGTGCAAAGGAGGAATTTTATGCCGATTCGGACGTAAGGTCCATAATGGCGATATTGTGTGAAAGTCGGCTGGGACATGAAGTCTTGCGCCGAGAAAGGGTTTATTCGTTAGCAAGGGGTTAATGCTAACGCAAAGGAGAAATTTCTACCGATTCGGACGTAGGGTCCGTAATGGTAATATTGTGTGAAAGTCGGCTGGGACATGAAGTCTTACACTGAGAAAGGGTTTATTCATTAGCAAGGGGTTAATGCTAACGCAAAGGAGGAATTTTTGTCGATTCGGGCGTAGGGTTCATAATGGTAATATTATGTGAAAGTCAGCTGGGACACGAAGTCTTGTGTCTAGAAAGGGTTTATTCGTTAGCAAGGGGTTAATGCTAACGCAAAGGAGGAATTTTTACCGATTCAGACGTAGGGTTCGTAATGGCAATATTATGTGAAAGTCAGCTGGGACACAAAGTCTTGCGCTGAGAAATAGTTTATTTGTTAGCAAGGGGTTAATGCTAACGCAAAGGAGAAATTTCTGTCGATTTAGACGTAGGGTCCGTAATGGCAATATTGTGAGTGGCATCACAGGCATGGGGTTAATGCCTGTGCAAATAAAGGGCTTTATTCATTCCGTATGGACGTAAGGTCCGTCGGGGACATTGTGCTCTGGTGGGACTTACGCCTTGCCATGCGGCTCCCTCGGGCTCGTTCATTCTTCAGGTGCCGGTGCAGCCACCCGATATAACTTCATGTGTTTCCCATTGATAGGAGAGAATTGGACTGCACCCTTGTGATCCACCAGGACATAAGCACCTCTTTCATTGACCCGATGTACAACATACGGACCTACCCAATTTTTGACCAACTTCCCTTTGGGTTATCCGCCATTACTTCTCTTCTTTTGACCATAACAAGGTCACCCTTCTTGAATCTTTGCTCTTTGACTAACTTGTCGAAAGCACAGGCCATGCGAGCCTGGTAAAGTTAAATATTATGTTGCGCTCAGAGACGCTTTCCGTCGAGCCCCTCCAGTCTTCTTTCTACTTTGGTTTGCTCGTTGCTAGCCAACCCATGCTGAATGGCGACTCGTAGCGAAGGAACCTCCAGTTCAATTGGCACTACAGCCTCTGACCCATATACGAGGGAGAACGGTGAGCAGCCAGTTGGCGTTTTATAAACTGTACGATAAGCCCAAAGTGCTTCGTACATCCTTTCTTCCCAGTCTTTTTTGTTGGATTTGACAGTCTTCGCCAGCCGGGTGCATAGCGTTTTGTTGAAGGCTTCTGCAAGTCCACTGGCTTGAGGGTTGTAGGGGGATGACGTCCTCCAGTCAATCTTGTACTTATTCGCTAGTTGATAAACCTTCTGGTTCCTGAAATGATTGCCATTGTCAGAGATAATTCGGCTGGGGATCCCAAATCGAAATATTATATTTTGATGGAAGAATCTGGCGACCAGCTCCACCGTGACTTCTCTTAGTGCTATCTCTTCTGCCGATCTGGAGAAATAATCTGTAGCTGCTAAGATATACTTGCATCCTAACAAAGATGCTGGCAGTGGCCCTACCACGTCTATGCCCCATTGAGCGAACGACCAACTTGGTAATGTGGGATGGAGTGGTGCCGGTGGTCTTCTTGACATAGTGGCATGCTCCTGACATTTCTGACAAGCTTTATCAAACTTGTAGCAATCATTAAACATTGAGGTCCAATAATAACCCAGCTTCTTTATTTCAATCTTCATTTTCGAACCGGCCTGATGTGCCCTTGCTGACTCGACATGGATTTCTTGCATCACTTGTCAAGCTTCTGCTAGAGACAAGCAATGGAGTAAGACCTTCTTTTGGGCATCCGCCATTATTCAGAACATGGTTTCGTTCCTCATCTCATAAGAGTCCTTGACCCTTAGGAGCTTCATTCTCTGTTCTTTCTCCTTTGGGAGCTATTGGTGTCGGAACCAACATAGTAGATACTCCCGCCAATCGGGCTATTGGATTGCTTCCACAGTTGCCACTTCATTTTCTTCTTCATTAGCCAGGACCTCTATCATACTGGGGACCTGTCATCGGTTAATTACTGTTATGTTCAGGCTTGTATCTGGCGGAACTGCCAAGGAACTGGCCAACTTTGCGAGGGCATCTGCCTAAGCATTCTGTCCTCGGTTGATATGCCTGACTTTGATGAAATAAAATCTTGCCATCAGGTGAAGTGCTAATTGGTAGTAAGGGAGGAGTTCTTGCTTCCGCACATCGAACTCTCCTTCCAACTATTTCATAACTAGCATGGAATCCCCGAATGTCTCCAGCATCTGAATTTCCATGGACAGGGCGATCTGTAACCCGATTATCAGGGCTTCATATTCTGTCTCGTTAGTGCAAGGTTTGTTTATTGAGCAGGAGGTATGTATGACCTCTCCCTCAGGAGATTTCAGGACTATGCCTGCCCTGGCCCCAACTTTGGCTGCTCCTATTGCTGGGGTGTCCATTCTGGATGCATCAAAGTACAACTACCACAAAGCGGGCTGCACTTGGTCGGCTTCCAGGGTCTCATCTTCAAGGAGTTCTGTCTCTAGTGGATAGTCTTTCGGTACTGGATGCACAATAAAGAAGTCTGCGATAGCTTGACCTTTGACAGCTTTCTGCGGCACATAGGAGATATCGAACTCCATGAGAATCACTACCCACTTGCCTAAGCTGCCTTTGAGAGCCGGTTGTGATAGGATGTATTTCAGCAGATCCGCCTTAGATATCAGCTTTATTTCATGTGACAACATATAGTGTCAGAGTTTCTTGACTGCGAAGACCAGCGCCAAGCAGACTTTCTCAATGAAAGTGTATTTCTCCTCAGTTCTGGCCAGTCTTTGACTGAGGTAGTAGAGGGCTTGTTCCTTCCCTTCTTCATTATTTTGGGCCAACATTGCCCGCAGGGAGTAGTGTGTGACTGCTATATACAAAATCAGTGGCCGACCTTTCACTGGTCCCCCCAACACTGGAGGGGTTTTCAGATAATCTTTCAGCTTGTCAAAGGCTGTTTGGCATTCTTCATCCTAATAAAAAGGAACATCCTTCATCATCAACTTATGAAAGGGATGACACCGCCCTGACAAGTTGGATATGAACTGCCGGATATAAGCTAGATGGCCTTGTAGAGATCTCAGCTTGGAGAGGTTCCTTGGTGGAGGTAGCTCCCGAATCACCTTGATCTTTGCGGGGTCTATTTCAATTTCCCAGTATCTGACAATAATGCCCAAGAATTTGTCACTCGACACTCCGAATGTGCACTTCATGGGGTTCATCTTTAGTTCATACTGTCTAAGCATCTGAAATATGACTTGGAGGTCCAACAGATGGTCTTCTTTTTTTTTGGTCTTGACCACCAGGTCATCTATGTAGCACTTGACCTTGTGGTAGAGCAGCTCATCAAATATTCTGGTCATCGCTCGCTAGTAAGTTGTGCCGACATTCTTCAATCTGAATGGCATCCTTTTGTAGTGATAAATGCCTTTGGGGGTTCGAAAGGCTGTGTGGACCCGGTCATGCTCTGCGATCCATATCTGGTTATAGCCAGACGACCCGTCCATAAATGATAGAGCTTCATGGCCGGTTGTGGCATCGACCATTGTAATGACCCAGAGCTCCGGGTATCGATAACTCGATAACATCAGATTACCACTACCAAGAACTGGGGATGCCACCCAGAGAGAGAGAGAGAGAGAGAGAGAGAGAGAGAGAGAGAGAGAGAGAGAGAGAGAGAGAGAGAGAGAGAGAGATGCAGTGGGGAGTGGGGGAGGAGCAGGGAGCCGTTGCCCTTGCTCAAATCGCACTCACTCCCTTCTTTGCTTCTCCTTCCTCTTTCTCCCCCTTTCACGTTTGTAATGTATTCGGCCTCCATTTCACCATGAATGAAAGTCCCCTTTTTATGTGTTTATGGCTGCCTTACGCTGGTTTGAGCCTCTGTGCATGCTCGTTCGTCTCCTCCTTCGTCCCTCTCCCCCTCTTCCTCCGGTGTTTCCTTCTCTCCCTACCAGTGATCCATCGTTCACAGGTGACGGCCCTCCCAGCCTCATCCTCTTCATGGGCGTGATAGTTCCTCCCCAACCTCCTCAAGCACCCAGTCCCCATCTGCCCTTCCCTGGCTGGAGCTTCCCTGTTAGCCAGGCTGAGCCCGGACACCCCACAACCTTCTTCCTCCCATTGGCCTTAAACCACCTAGTCCTCCTTTTAGCGGCACACCCTTTGATCTCTTCGCCGGCGCGTCAGCCCCCTTTCTTTCCCGGCACGCTCACTGCGTTATTTCCCGACACAGTCCCAGCACTCTTCCCCAGTACACTCGCCGCCGTCCCAGCCTGGCACACTCGTGCCCCTCTCCACCGACATGCCTGTGCCTTTACTATCCGAACATCCCTTCAGCCACCCTAACCCTTAACAGTCTCCATTTACCCCTCCAGTGGTACACCTTGGCTCCCCCTTTACCGGCACAGCCCTATGTGCCTTTCCCCGACACACCCCAGTCACCTTGCCGATGCGCTCCCAGCTCGGTGCAGCCCCAGCCCTTAGCCTCATCTTCACCGGCACGCCTTGTGCCTTCACCGACATCGCCCCCCTGGCCCATCTTTCGCCGGCACACCCCCTTCGCTGGTATACCTCCCCCTGCCCTATATACCTTCAGCCCTTGGGCTAGCCCGTCACCAGTACAACCCCTCCTCGCTGGCACAGCCTGACCTCCTCCAGCCTACTTCATCCGATACACCCCTGAACCCCTTGGCCGACACGCCAGACCTTGTCCCTCACCCCAACACTTGCAGCCATGCCTGGGGTCATCTCCCACTCGTTGTCCCCTCAGAGTTTTCTGAGGTTTTATGGAAGGTGTTGTAGCTCTCGGGCCCCCACCTCTAATTGTTAAGTTCCGCCACTCCATGTGGGTGCGTTCCCCATATCTCCCTTACCCCCGAGTTAAGGGGAGATGCTGTCGAATTTTTTGTTAGAAATAATAATATGATGATGACAAAGGGAGCAGCAAACAAATGGAATAATAACAAGTTAAAAGATCGAAGTAAGCAACAAACAAACGAAATGAACAATGGCAAACTGCTCCGACCGGGGTGAGAGAACTGTGATCAACATGAAGAGAATGGGATCGAATGACGACTAAGCAACTTGAACACCTGTCCTGTAAAGAAGAAAGAGGGGAAGATACTTAAGAGAAGGGAAGAGAAAACCCATGCGAACTGCATAAAATTAAGGAAAAGAAGAAAAGAAAGGCCTTAAGAGAAAAGGAGAAGAGTGGGCCTCTCATCAGTTCCACCCAACACGCCTACCCCCTGGGCCTTCACCGGTGCACCCCGCCCTGGCCTTCCCCCGTACACTTCTAGCCTCACCCTGACCAGCACATCTCCTCGGTCGGTACGCCCTCCATCTTGGCCTTCCCCGGTGCACCTCCACGCTCCCTAGCCGGTACACCTTACCTAAGGCTCACCCGGTACACCCCTCCAGAGCCCAGGCCAGCACGCCCAGCCGTGCCTCGGCCAACACACCCAACCCCATGCCTCGCCCGGCACACACCGACCTCGCCCTCGATGTGCATTGACCTCAGCCCAACTAGCGTCGACCTCAGCTGCCTTTTGGTCTTAACCTGCACCGACCTTGTCCCTCGCATGCATAGAACCTACGTCGACCTCCCCTTGGCCCAGGCTAAACCCGCACTGACCTTATGGTGAACACACACTGACCTTGGCCAGACTAGTGTCGACCTCAGCCTCCTGTTGCACCGACCTTGTTTCGCATATTGCACCGACCTGGTCCTCATGTGCGTCGACCTTATTCCCGGCCCATTCAAGCATTGCACCGACTTGGCCCTCATGTGCGTCGACCCTCTTCTAGCCCCATGCGCATGTGCACCGACCTTCGTTCAGCCCAGTTGAAACCCGCACTGACTTTCCCTGAACACGTGCATGGACTTTGCCCCCACATGCACGGACCATGCATGCACAACGTGCACAAACTTTACCCCCACATGCACGGACTTTGTCCGAACGTGCACGGACTTTGACCCTCAAACTTGCACAGACTTCGTGTAAACATGCATGGACTTTGACCCCCCTGCCTGCGCAGACATCGCCCAGCCTACACGGACCTTGCATGGACCTTGCACAGACCTTGCATGCACATGCACGGACTCTGCCCCGGCTTGCAGGGACCTGGAACCCTCCTATGCACAGACTCTGCCAGGCATGCACGGACCCTGATCAACCTGCGCGACTTCACCTCATCCTACACGATCCCTACCCACACTAGCTCAGACCTCACCGTGGACTAGCATAGGCCCTGCCCTCTCCGGCACGCTTCCTTGGCGTCCCTCGCCGGCACACTCGTGCTCCCCTTCACCAGTGCACCCCAGCTAGGCCTAGCCCGGTACAACCCCTAGCTTCCTGGCCGGTACACCCTTAACCCCCTCCTCCAGCGGCACGGCCTCGACCCCTCCTTCAGCGGTACACCTTTAGCCACCCTCAGCTCACCCTTCACTGGCACAGCCCTTCGTCGGCACGCCCAGCCCCCAACCCTCAGCGGTACACTCCCAACAACCTTCGCCGGCACACTAGCCCCCAGCCTTCTCCGGCACACTCCCAATATCCCTCGTCAGCACGCCTAGCCCCAGCTCACCCGGTACACAAAGAGGAAGAAGAACAGCCACACCTGAAAAGTTAGGAGTGAGTCTCGTCTTACTGGCTCAGTAGGGGTCCCCCAGATCCCCACCAAGAAACTAAAGCGGTAACAATAGTGACAACAGTAAGCAGGAGTAACAACAACATAAGTAAAAAGGAAAGTCGTACAGAACAAACCACGACAGTCGATAAGACCTCGGCCCTCTAAGCTACTCATAATCGGTAAGAACACGGATTCCCAGGCACACAGTCAGGAATCACCAAACTGACATAAGGAAACTCTGATTACATTGCCAGAACACGTCATGCTACAACGGACATGTAGGCTTCATATCACGACCTCTCGGATGTGGGGAAACACTAACCAAAACACCAGCACACACACGACCTCACCGTCATGTACGCTACACTGACTACAGGTGAAGCCAAGCACAAACTAACGGAAGCACTACGTGAAGGAGCTCACGCTGCACAAGAAACCACATGAAGCACACGAATCACAAGAGTCAGCATCCTATGACAAAAGTACCTCCTCACTAGAAGCAAAGCTAGATGTGTCCACTGATGTCTTACACTGTGCCTCAAGTGTCTCACACTCGCCTCGAACACGGTGACTGAGACACTGCACCAAGTACAAGGAACAACAGTAACAAGTGGCTAGTTAGGGTCACGCCCATTGACGCTCGTCCAAATGCCCATAACCACGTGTGCACATACAAGCCCAATGCCTTGAGCTAGGCCTCTAGCTAATTTTTCCCCCAGTAATACGCTACTGCAAAGCAAGGGGGCCCACGAAAACTAGCCTAAAAATTATCTCTTGGGAACTCGCCCCACTACCACTCCCAGGTGGGCCGACACGCTGAAGTGTCGTCGGGGTACGACTAGTGGAGGCTCACTAGGCACTGAGACTCAAAATAGAAACATCGAAGTACAGACTAGCTAACATATACCTGTCACACATACTATGAAGGACAAGGAAATACACAGAACTGCCGCCAAACTAAGGATAGTCAACTGGACCTACACACAATGATCCTTGAGTCACATGACTTGGGTCAAGATCGTCACACATCACGGCAACATACTGTTAATCAGTCTAGTCACCAAGCCAAAAATCACGAAGAAATTGAAGTCCTTATCCCCAAGGCTGCACACAGGACTCTCGTTTCCACATAACACAAATCACGGAACATGAGGGAACATCAAAGCCCTCAAACCAGATAGGCACACAAATCGAGATAAGATGATACCTCCAAGCATCTAAAACCAGAGTCTCGATCCTCACAGGATAACCGAGACACTCACGAGGTCACGTGTCAACCACTGGGTCACAACCGGATTGATCAGAAACCATAATGACTCTCGAAATGCACAAAATACTACTCGGTACAATGGCACATTCAGACACCCTACAACACGATCACAGCCCTCATAGGACGTCCAAGACATCCACGGACAATGGGCTAACCAAGGGGTCGAAGCCAAGTCAACCAAAAACCAAATCGACGCTGAAACAGCATTCTGGGCAGGTGGCGGTCTTACACCTGGCCGCTAAACCAGAATGGCGGTCATTCGCATGGCTGCTACCAGCGAACCGACTTAAAACCTAGCGGTCTCCCTGGGACTGTTTACAGGAATTAAGCGGTCCACCTAAGGCTGCTAAACTGATTTGTGGTCGGAAGCTAGACCATTAGCCCGAATCAACTTAAAATAGTGGAAACCCGATAATAGTCTCCCTTGGACCGTTAACATGGGATTGGCGGTCAGCCCAGGGCCGCCAACATCAAGTTGCGATCGAGAGATAGATCGCTACCCCGAACCGACTTAAAAACCTTTGAAACCATATAACGGTCTACCGTGGACCGTCAGACCAGATTAGCGGTCTCCCATAGGACCGCTAATACCAAATGGCGGTCAGTCGCATGGCCGCTACCAGCGAACTGACTTAGCCAACATAAGGCACCAAGTAGCAGTCACCCATGAAGTCCCGCGATCAATGACACCCAAGAGGGGGGTGAATTGGGTGTTTTCAAATTTTAAGAAAACTTTGACCTTTTTAAAGAATTATAAAACACTAACTAGGAAATTCAAATCTGCTTAACCACTAGTTAGAATACAACGTACACTAACCCCCACACTAAATGAAAAGTTCAAAGTGCTGCATAGTGGAATTAACATCTTTTAACAAGATTGAGGGAATCAAACAAACAAGGTAACTAATTCTCTCAATCTCTCCATTCCCACACGATCATATAAACAGACATAACAATTAAACCACCCAAATGCACAACCCAAACCACAATGCACAGCGATTTTAAGGTGGTTCAGATGCAACGAAGACAATCCTACGTCCACCCCTCACCAAACCCAGTGAGACTTCACTTGGGGATAAATCCCTAAGCGGAGACGATGCTCCAAATGCACACGGGACGATGCATGCACACACACACGGGGACACGCCCCAATACACACACACACATAGAGATGAGGTCTCTAACACGACCCGACAATTGGATCAATGACACACACACTTGCTGTGACAATTGCAGCACTTTACATACACAAACACTATGATCTGAATAAAACCACACACACACGTAGATCTAGGAAGACCTACACACACACAAATGGAATACCACGACGACCACACACTACCATGGATCTGAGACGATCCACACAGACATTGATGTTTGCAGTTTATGAGAAACACAAATGAAAAACACTAGGCACAAGATGCTAAAATGAATAAACCACAGTTTAAAATGCTCCTGATTAAGGCTCCCCCTAAGTGCGTGCTTCAGATCTTCCGTTGATTGCTTCTTTACTTGAATGGTTTACGACTCAGCTGGAATGACCTTGGATTGGATGTAGGTTTCCTTGCACGGAGTACTGTTCACGGCTACAGTACCCTTCCTTCTTCTCTTCACTTGAACAGCCTTCCCTTAAGCTCTTCTTGAGACCCTTGCTTGATTGGATCGCGGGTTCCAAGTGATATCAGGTATATTTGATAATTTATCGGGTATATCTGGTATCCGGGATCCGGGTCGTTACAGCATCTGATTGCGGTGCTCTGTTTCTTGCCAGCCCAGCCCAAGCGCAGCCCTCCCCTGCTTCCACAACAGGCCTCATTGGCCCCCCCGCACCTCCGGTGCTCCTCAACGCTCTGCCAGCTTCGTTCTCTGCAGAGCTCGCTCGAAGGCCTCCCTCGGATGCTCCCACCGCCGGCCATGCTGGCCCATCCGCCTCGACGGCTCTCCCCACGGCTCCCGCGGCTCCGTCGAATGGATCGCTGCGTGCGTCGGCCCCCTCGACAGCTCTCCCCACTGCTCCCGCGGCTTCGTCGGACGGAATGCTGCGTGCGCCGGCCTCTTGCGTTCTTGTGGAGCCCCCCCTGCTGTTTCATTCTCCCCCTCCCGAAGACCTGTGCATACAGGCTCCTTCGACTGGGCAGGGGCGGGGCCCTCCTGGGCAGGGGAGTCGACCTCTGGATCCGGCTCGGCCTCCTATCACTCCTCACCAGCTTGGTGGTGAGCGCCCTCCTTCGATCGGTGGCTCTGCCTGGCCAGCTAAGGGAGCGACCGCGTCTGCTGGTTTGGGAGGGTCCCTCCCCGCTCCGCATGCTACTGCCATTGCCCCCTCTTTCTCACAGGTTGTCCTGAGCTCCTTCACCCCGCCGGTCCTGCCACTCTCCGTCCATGCTCCCGCCACCACTGATTCCGGCGAACCAGCGGTCTTCTTCTCGCTGGAAGAGGTCCAGCTCACTTGCAAACCGCTAGCATTTGCTGTCATCGCCAGGACTCCCAAGGGCCGACCACCTTTTGCTGACATCCGGGCGCACCTCGCCCTTCGTTTCCAGTTTAAGCAGGATTTCCTGCTTAGCGCCATGGATCGCCGGCACCTCCTGCTCCGCTTCTCCAACCGGGAAGATTTTCTGAAGGTCCTCCTCAAGGAATCTCTCCTCGTCCACGGCCGCCCTTTTTGGTTCTTCCAATGGTCGTTAGACTTCTCGCCCGAGCAGGACTCACCCGTCGTCCCCGTCTGGATGGAGCTCCCACAGCTCCCCGTCAACTTCTACCATGAAGCCGCCATCCTCTCCATTGCTGAAAGCCTGGGACCGACCCTCAAGATCGACAGAAACACGCTCTGCCTCACACGAGCACATGCGGCGCGGGCGTGTGTCCTCTTGGACATCTCCAAGAAGCTCCCCCACCGTGTGTGGGTGGGCATTGGCGGTGGCGGTTACTGGCAGCCGGTGATCTTCCCCGACCCGCCGCTCTTCTGTTCCAACTGCCGCCGTTTGGGTCACCTTATTGGTGACTGTAAGAAGAAGGCCCCCCCCCGCCGGCACAGGGGCCGGCAGCCCCCGCTTCTGGTGGTCTGCCCCGCCATACGGCCTCTGCCAGTGGAGGTCCGCTTTGCCAGGACGTCCCCGGCCCTCGCCTTGACGACACCGCTGCCCTTCCTGGTTCCGCCAGGACGTCCCCAGCACGGGCTGCCCACGACGATCCTCCCATGCCAGCTGTTTCTGCTCGCCCCCGGGGGGGTCCTCCGCAGGATGGGGCCGGCCTTCTTGGTGCTGCTCGGAGCCCTGCTCCTGCTCGCGTTCCGGTTTGGCGTCCCGTGGACGCACCTGCCAGCTCCACCCATGTCGCTGCAACCTCCCAGTTACCACCTTTGACTGCTACGGCCTTTGGTGCCTCTGCTTCCCCTGCTCCGCTTCCGGCGCATGCTGGCCTCCCCAACTACCAGTATGCTACCGCGGGCCCTCCGCTCCCCATGGACGCCGGTGCGGGGCCTCCTGCTCCTTTGGACGCCTCCACGGTCCCCATGCCGGATCGGTGCAAGCTGGGCGCTGCTGATGCGATCTCTGTTCCCAGGGGCCCTCCCACGGCGGTTGCTGTTGAAGACCGCGCGCTCCAAGCCTCCATCGTCCCGGCCACATGTCCCGCGACTGGTGAGGATATCTCTGTAGGGCATGTGGCCTTGGGGTTGGTCCAAGCCGTCAGCTCCAAACCTGCCTCCATGGCGGCTCACCCAGGCATCGCTGTCACCGGCAACCCTGCGGCCCTTGGCCAGGGTGTGGCCTCTGTGGCTCTCAGCCCACAGCATGCCCATCCCAACCGCGTGCTCGATGGGCCACCTGCCTTGGACGAAGCTGCTGCCCAGCCACCGTCTCACCGTGCCGCAGCCCGGCTCCACCGTGGGAGCCCACTCGTGGACGACGCTGCTGCCCAGCCACTGGTAGAGTCTTCATTGTCTCCACGGTCTGTGGATGATGGCACCTTGGACGACGTGGAGGACGGCCCAACCCGGAGGCGGTCTCCTCCCCTTGCCTCGTCCGGCCGCCTCAACCCGGAGGCGGTCTCCTGGTCGCCGGCTTCAAGCGTCGCGTGTCAATCGGCTTGCCTCGACCCTACCGAGGCTTCCCCTTCACCTCCAGCCCCGTCTCCCCGTCTCTCGTTTGCGCAAGCCTTGAAGAAGAAGATCAACCGGGAGCCGCCGGGGCCGCCTCCACCCCGGGCCACGTCGACTCGGCCATTGGCTCCTCCACTGCCTTTCCAACCTCCACCCACCGACGGTGGACTCGCATTTCGCCCAATTGTTCAAGTTCTCACCATCCCCGGGCTTGAGCCGTGTTCACAGCCCTTCGACGTTCAAGCCGCGCACGCCAACTTTGTTGGCGCCCCGAGGCTCGATCGGTCACGCCCGACGACGCGTTCTGATGCACCGAGGCGCTCGCACCGACGTTCAAACTCCTCCTCTTCGGCTCAGAACAGATCAGATTGAGGCCTTGCCTCCCCCACTTCTGTTGTCTTTTTGGGACTTGTTTCCCTCAGCTGCACTGGCCCACCTTGTTTTGGGCTTCTCCTCTTCCCCCCCTCTCCCTCCCCTTCTCTGTACTACTCTTGTTTCCGTTATGCCTTAATGACAAAAATTAACATCATTACTATCCACACCAGTTTGCAAGGAACTTTGGGTACGACCAGGGGATCCCACCGAACCGGGAGTTCCCTTTGGCAGGTAGGTAGTACCGGGGCAGGGACACCTACTTTCTCGCGGCGGCATGGTGGGACTTCTATAGTCGTCGGGTGCTAGAGCAGTTCTTGATGCCGGGACAGGGATGCCGAGGGAGGTTGGATGTTCATTGCGCCAGGTGGTGGTTTGAGCACAACCACCTGTACCGACAGAAGGCCTCTGCAATCCAGAAGGCAGAGGAGAGCCGCTTGCTGAGGGAGGATCTGCCTCCTATTGCACTAGATGAGGGGTACCTGAGGACCCATGTGGCTCAAATCCACCGAGAGATCGAGCGAGTCATGGAGCGGTGGCCCCGGAATGGCCGAGGTTCGACCTTTGGGAGCCGGAGCAATGGAGGGGCACTAAAGCCCCTAAGATAGGTGTCAGCGGGAGCGGCGGCGATAGGAGGGAAGGTGTCTCGGTCAAGGGCACCTAAGGCCTTGTGGGCCAAGTTTGTGGCCGACTGCGGCTTTTAAAGCGGGATTTTGCTGGACCGGGATCTCCTGCACGGGAGCTTTATAGATTCAGCAATCGACGACTAGCGGTGACATATTGGCCACGCGATCAGGTCTGCCTGACTCGTGGAGTTATTGCCCCAGATTGAGTGCGCCCGCACTCTACGGGACATCCGGGAGGCCGTGACGATAGTGGCCCGGGTGCTAGCACTAAAGCTAGAGCAGCTAGTACTCCTGCCACTGACCCCCTTCGGGGGTCCAGGTACAGCCTTGTTTGGGACACTCCATCCCTTTTTCTTTTTTTGCTTTCTAGTTATAACACTGGGACATTGTATAATGCTATGCCTATTGACAGGTTCGGCGGCAGAGGGGGACAACCCCTCCACGGAGGCATCCTCAGGGAGTGGGGACGGAGTTCCACAGCCGAGGCAGAAACGCCCCAGAGTGGAGGCTACGGTAGCCGAGACTGGCGAGTCTTCTGGAGGACTCGAGGCTGACGGGGTAGCTGAGGCAGAGACAGCTCGGAGTAAGTGCCATTGCACCTCATTTGCTGTTGGTCAATTTATCCATGGTAGTGGGCTAATCCTGCTTCACTGGGTTTGTGTTTTGCAGCCCCTGTGGAGGCTAGGGTGGAGGCAACCTTCTCCCCCCCTCAGGAGGAGGACCCTCCCTATGTGGAGGGAGCTGAGTGTGAGATTGACACAGAGAGTTTTCTCCTACTAATGGACGAGATGGCGCCCAATGTTAAGGCCTTCCCCAACTTTGAGTCATGGGAAGGTGCAGGAGGAGCCCATTCAGGTAAGGGCTTCTAGTGGTGGCTGTGAGCTGTGACTTCGCTCATTTCTGGCCGCTAACGTGACCTTATGGATTGTGCAGAGGAGGTAGAGACTTCGAGGGTTGAGGCCCTAGTTGAGGCACTGGGCGGAGAGCCTGGACAAGCGGGAGAGCCAGCACCCACGATGACTGGCAGTTGTCTGGGTAGGTGTCTGATTACTTTGGAGGGAGTCTTCCTGTGGCAATCGCATTTGTTGACTGGTTGAAGTTGTTGACTTGGTCTGAGTTGCTTGTCTGGCAGGTGAGGATATGGTGGCCACCCTAAAGATGATCCAGGAGCTGGTGGATGCCGGCCCGTCAGTGGTCCTGCCGTCCTTTGGGGACAGGTCGGGACTGGAGACTTTCATGCCCCCACCCACCATCGGGGACACACTGGGTAGGCTACCACCTCTATTGGAGAAGCTGCCTCTCCCACCTTTGCCGACCGTGGTGTCAGCTTGCACGGTGGGGCTGGTAGAGTCGTCCAGCATGGGAACCTCAGGTACGTAGCTTGGTACTTAGTTATTTCATGGTGGATTACTCTGCTTTACCCACTCATGCTAAGCTTTCATTGGAGGTTGGTTGCAGGGACCCCTTCTCCCCTAGAGGAGGGAGAGCTTCCCCGGGACACAGCCCGGGTAGCCGGGGACAAGCTTGCTGTCGCTGCGTCTACTAGGTGAGACGAGGAGTTCATCGATATTGAGGGGGTCTCTGAGGGGGACTCCCCTGCTGGTGAGCTTCTTCCCTAACACCTTTGGCTAGGGAGTTCTCTTTGTGTAAGATTGGACTCAGTAGTAGCCTAACTCAGCTTATTGATGTGCAGGTGCCTCTGATTTGCCCGTGATTGAGGGTTCATCAGGGACTTCATTTGGTTCTTCAGGCAGCGGCAGCACGGCCATGGAGACCGACGATAGCTCAAGCTCGAGCTCTTCCTCCTCCAAGGCTTCTTTCACCAGAGATGCTGAGATGAAGGTTACGTTGGAAGGTACATGTAGCTCCTTCACTCCCCTTCACTAGCTTTGACTCTGGGTTTGTGGTAGAGCTGACATTTTATGCTATGTCCAGGGACGGAGTCCAAGGGGGAGCGTGTGTCGACTCCCATCGAGGCGGATCTGGTAGAGCCTTCTACCTCTCCGATGATTACTGGGGACACCCGGATGTCAGAGGAGCCTCTACCCTCTCCGACTCTCAAAGGAGACGCTGCTGAGGTGGAGGAGAGACTAGCCTCACCGACCCTGAGCGGGGGTGTTACAGGCACGGTGGGGGTTATAGCAGGTGAAATCCAGGACATTTCTCAGGTTTTTCACCTTGTCTTGTCATAGGGAAGTCCTGAGCATTGCTGACTCGCTTTGTGTTTGGTGGGGTTGTACAGGTCCTTCTGGCATGCTGGCTGAGGTGGGCCACTCCTCCCTGGAGCTAGGGATCGAGTGGCCTACATCTGTTTCACCACCGGAGCCGCTGCTGGACGCCAGCGTGGGTGCGGCCTTGCTCCTGCGAGCCCGAGGCTACGTAGGAGGCGATCCCCTACCTTCCCCAGAGGAGCTCTGTTGATGGTTGAGGGAGTGCACCCATGGCTATCACGACCTTGGGTTCCCTCACGAGCACTAGATGTCCGACCTGGCCGGCATCTGGCGGGATGGAAGTAGAATCCACCCAAGATACTATATATGGTGCGGGGTGATCCACGGGCGTCAACCCAAGGCGTTTAACTATGCCTGTGGAGATAGTGTTAATGCAGCTCCCGCTATCTATAATCACCTTACAGACTTTTCCTTCCAGCCTACAAAATGTGTGGAAGATGGTGGTACGACGCCAGTCATCACCCACCTGAGGCTGGGTCAGGATGCACCTGACTACACCCAACTGAACATCATCCCGATACTGGGTACCAGGGACGTCAGCCTACTCGCCCTCCAACAACTCATCAAAGAACTCCTCAGCCAGATCTTGGTCTGGCTCATAGCTGACTGGCACCAACTCGGGCGTAGGGTCACAGGCCGGAGTGTTTGCAATAACAAGTGATTCCCGAGTGCGACACTTGCTCTCAAAATGGCCGACTCCACCACAACTATAACAATAGTCCCACGTCCTAGTGCCCTAGGATGTTCCACCAATCATCAGCCCCTTACCCTTGTCCTCACGATGGACTGGGGGTGTTGGGAGGAGAGGCCGAGTCGGCACTGTGGGCTGATAAGGTGGCGGGGCAGGGACGGGTGCCTGTGGGTGAGGGGGAGGGTCCCTCGAAGGGAGAATGCGGGGCCTAGGAGTAGTGGGGTCCTGGCAAGGGGGTTCCGGGGGACGAACCATCAGAAATCAACTATAAGAGCTGGGTGTGGTACGAGAGTCGATCCCACGCTGATAGGTGATCCCCGAACGTTGGACGGGAGCGAACTCTACCTCAAGCTGCTCCAACTCAAGAGCGACCTGATATGCATCTTCCAAGGTGGTCACATTGTAGCGAAATAATTCATACTGATAGTGGGGCTACAAACCACGACGAAAGTGAGAGACAGGCATGGTGCTCTCTTTCGTAATGCCATATCGGAAGAAATACTCATCGAACTCCGTGATGTATTCAGATACGGATCGATCCCCTTGGCTAAGATTCTATCACCTATCAATGAGCCTTTGACGATACATGGCAGGAAGGTACTTACGCCTAAGCTTTCCCTTCATCTCATCCCAAGAATCAACCTGGGGCTCATGACGCTGAAATAGCAAGCTCTCCACATTGCTCCAGTAAGTTTGTGCTTGCCCCAACAGCTTCATTTTGGCATACTTGACCCTCCGGTGCTTCGTCATCTCAAACCACTCAAAGTACAAGTCCATGCTAGCCTCCCAATCAAGATAGACCTTTGGGTCCAAAGTCTTGGACCCATCAAACGTGGGAGGGTCCGCACGAACGGTCTTGAGGATCTGCTCGTCCTCATCATCCCTTTGTGGTCGGCGACCATGCCGGTGTCGGCCATTTCCCTCATAATCATTGTCGGACTTGTAGTCCTCAATATGGAGGGCACGTGGCCATCGCTCCTCAACCCTAGGTGGGGCGGGCTGGGCAGCAGGTGCCTAAGGGGCCGGAAGAATTTTGGGTTGGTCCTGACGGGGGACTCTCTCCTCACTCTCTAACCTTTCCACCAGACCTTGGACAGATCGGTCAGAAGACTCGACGTGGTCTTCCATGGCCTTGAATCGGCTCTCCATGCACTCGGTATGCTCCCTAAGAGTTTGCTCGGACCTATCCATGCACTCCATGAGTAGAGCTATCATGTCCTCCAGAGATCGACCTCCATGGGCGGCACCTCGGGGTTCACTCATAGTGTCAGGGCGATGGTACTGAGTACTTCCACAAGTGGGCATGCAAGGGGACCTAAAGGGAGCTAAGGGGTGACTCACTAGACCGACCTAGATGGACCAATGTACTCAAACCAGTATCCGGTACTTGGCGAAGGTAGAAACCTCACGTAAGGGGCTACCTTTCGAATAGGCATAACCTATCCTTCCAGTAACGTCTTTTGATATACCGGGTATTGGAGTGAAATGTAAGCTTGGGACCAGACAACTAAACTTAAAACTTTTTTTTTAAAAGTAAAGACTACCCGAGACTCAACCCGCTCTGATACCAATTTGCTGTGGGAGGACAATGAGACGCTACTCGGACGCGATGCGACGTTGGACTCTATAGGACAACATGACTAAAGAGATGACGCGACCAGCAACCACACTACAACGCGGCACCTAAAGAGCTCCAGAAGAGGCGAACATGCCCCCAAATAAGAAGCGCTAACTCACAGTCGTCCCCGGTGAGGGAAACATGGGGATCTGCATGGTTGAGTAACCGGCTTTGAGTCTCGGGTGGTCGGCTCACTCTCGTGCTCAGAATGAGTCACAGGACGGGTCTCGCACTCACAACTCACAGCAGTGACATAGTACGAACTAGCTAGGAAAGTAACCTACTCACATGCAGTGGCATATAGGGCGTATGCTAGCTAAGCAAAAATGACAAAAAGGGTGAGGCGAGTGTACCTCCACGCTCGAGCGTGGGGAAGACGTCCTGACCGAGACCCGTAACTCACAGTAATAATTATTAATTACAGAATTGATTTACAGCCCGCTCCATGTAGGGAGGTAATAGGTGACACGTGGGGTCTGGGAGTACCAATCTCAGGTTGACGGGTAGTAGTTGGTGGTGCTCGGGCGGACGCGGTCGGCCAGTTCAGCTCAGTTCACTCGGGCCCGTAGGATAGCAAGTGGGACCGTCTGCTGGTACGGTGACGTCCGGGGGGCTCCTAGCTTCAGTGACCGGCGGGGATGTCGCTGGAGTGTCCCGGGTCGATCCCCTGGAGCGGTTGTCACTAGAGTGGAGTCGGGCGATTTCTTGGGATTTATTTCCCAATGCTGTCCCGTAGTCCTGCTTCAGGCCAGATCGGCTCACTCTGACGAGAACGGCTGCCACGCCCAGCTCTGATGTAGGATCGGGACGATGTTAGCGCCATTGCGAAGGGCACTCGGAGAGCTTCGACATAATGGACTTTCAGTACCGCCCAACGGTCTGAATCGAAATGGGGACCTCTGCAAGTCGGGTGTTGGTACTGTCCCGAAACTCCCATGGGGATGCTCTACGGTGAGTGATCCGGAGAGGAAGATGAATGTATTTAAAAAAAAAGGGCCCAGCCTTGGAGTCTATCCAACACCAAGGATTGGACCCCGAGTTCTAGTCCTGATGGATTGCTATATCGGAGTCTTTACTCGAACCATTATGTATCCTCCCCCCTTGTAAGATCACATTCAACGAAAGGTTTAGCTCGCGTGTCTAAGCCACTGAGAATCCTCCCTACGAAGGCCCACACCTAGAGTTTGCTCTGAATAGTGAGTGAAAAGGGGTGATCTCACACTAGTTCCTGAGCTGTCTGACCCTATCGTCGTCATCATGAATGGGAGATCTACAAGGCAGGAAACGGATCAGAGGAGCCCAGGGTAGGAACCCCAAGGAAAACCGTTCGATGCTTAAGTCTGTGAACTAGCAGAGCGTAGGTGGAATGAAAGTAGGAGAAAGAGTATGGGGAGCGAGATCGCTCTCCACCAATGAGTGTGGTGTTGAGTGCTCAAGATCACCTTCCCTTCTCAGAGGGCTTCTTTGGAGTTTATATAGCTACTGGCCCACGTGGCTGGAGATAGGGAATCTGGAGGAACCTGGGGGCATTATGCCCTAGAGGAGGGCTCTTTCTTCTTCCCCGTCCCTTTGAGTTTCCCTTCTCTGAGCGATAGCGAGATTCTTTCCGGGAGATATGCCCTATCCGTTGGGGGTCCGAGCAAAGGATACTCCTTGTTGAGGTGCTTGGGCTTCTCCCGTGCATGGAGGGCAGCGCTGTGACGGTTATGCTCAGATGCCGATTAGGCTCCTCCGAGTGACTCTTACTCGGACTTCTGAGCCAAGGGGTCACCTAGGAAGATTTGATCTAAGCGTGTTTGGGCTTCGATATAAGCGGGCTCGTTCGTGGGGCTGTCACTTGGGGAGCTTGGACTGGTTGGGTCGAATTGGGCCTGGTTGGGCCAGTCTGGACCTGGTTTGGCTGTCTCAATCCACGCGTATATCTAGGGTACGAATTTATCCCACTCCACTTGCCCCCTACTCCCAAGCCAAAATTTGGGCTCGGAGAGTGGTATAGTATGGGGTAGCATTGGTGGCTCAAGTGGGGAGTATCATTGCTGACAGGGGCCATTAAATACGGCTATCCTGGGGGAGTGAGTATGATGATGATGCGTTCACCGGTGTGGCGAGGCCCTTCTGGGAGTTTGAAATGTCGTAATGCATCCCTCCAGGGTCGCCGGGATAGATATGTAAATACCCCGTATGCTTGCGTCTTACGTTTCCTCTACCTAGGGCTTTTTCCCTCGTTGCACCGGTATTTTGAGTGAGTCCATGTGCCGTGAGAGTTACTTGAGGGAGTGGAGGATCGCAGAGGCTTTTGCGGAGTTGGCAGAGATTACAGTGGTGATGATCCGTTACCCGAGCCTTCCACCGACCAATCCGGAGGTACCCACAACGATTCAGGGGACTTCCTCCAAGCCAGTGGGAGCGCAGGGGGAGGAGGTCGGCTCCGAGATCCCGGTTGGCGCTGACGGGGCACACGGCGAGGAGGGTGTCGAAGTGTGGGTTTAGGCCGAGCCGAGTGTCATTGTCCCGAGATTGGGGATGACTGGAGAGGACGCTCTAGTCCCAACACTCCTGGAAGAGGCTCCTCCTCTTCAGCAAGGGCGGTTCACTGTCCAGGCCTCCCTGTACAACTGATGCCAAGATCTAGCACCTCCGTCTGTTTGGGAGGAGTTCCGATGTTGTTCCCCTCCCATGCTCCTTGAAAGGGTCATGGAGGGAAGTATCTTCATGGCTTAGTTGGGAGTCAAGATTATTGACTTCGTAGCGCGGCTGGTGAACGAGGGAAGGACTCAGTCCCAAGTCCGCGCTGAGTCTGACCGTAGGATTGGTTGGCTAATGTCTGAGCTCGGGGTGCTTCAGTAGGGGGTGACTTCACTCCGAGCGCGCGACCGGGCGGGCCATGAGGAGGTTCGGTCATAGGCCGAGCAATTGACTCAAGCTTGGTATATGGTCGAGCTTTAGAGTAAGCTCTTGGAGGAAGAGCGCCAGGCCCACGCAGAGCACTCAGGTCGGTGGGCGACCGAGCAAGTGGAGCTCAAAGATTAGATCCGAGAGACTGAGCGGGCCAAGGAGGAGGCCCAGGTGGTGCGGGCCGAAGTTGAGGCAAGGCTGACTGAGGCCGGAGTGGGGTTGGCCAAGGTCGAAGCAAAGCTGGCCGTGGCTAATGCGAGGGTGGCCAAGCTTGAAGGGAAGGTAGCAAGAGCTGGGGTGGAGGTAGTCGATCACAATCGGAGCTCAGAGGAATACTAGGAAGCCCTGAAGCAGGCCACCTTTGCGTGTTATGAGCTGGGCTACCAACGAGGGCTGTGGAAGGGTTTTGCCCAAGGCTTCAGGCGGGTAGCTAGTGTGGCCCAGGAACAGGTCCTCGACGAGCTCGTCTTCCCTTCCAGTCAGTGCTATAATTCTGATGAGGATGGCTCAGACTCTCCCTCGTCAATGCCGAGTGATGGCGAGTAGAACGAGGGTGCTTCTACTTCGGTGGAGGAGAGATCGCCAACTCCGGGTGCCTCGGGAGGGCACACAGACGGGGCAGTTCCCATACAAATGGGGTCAGTGCTCGGGCCAACCGTCACCGAGGGTACCAGGGGAAGATCTCTGAGCACCGAGGGTCCTCTGCCTATTGGGCATCAGGAGGGGCCACAGACTTGCCAGAGTTCTCTTATCTCCATAGATTGGGAAATTTATACTTGCCTTGTTAGTTCATTTCCTCTTCCTTTTTTGTAAATTCTCTTTGGAATTAGCAATGTAATGATTTTCTTTCCATATAATTGGAGCAGTATTCAAAATGCAATTGATTGCATGTTACCACCTTTGACCGAGTAGGATTTAGTGCATCCATAGGCTCCAGCGTTCTTCAACCCGAATGGCATGACCACGTAACAATACGTCCCCCATGGTGTTGTGAATGACGTCTTCTCGGTGAGACTCAGCCTCCCTTCATCTTCTCGCCAAAATAAATGGACCATGGGGTCCCCGCTCAACTACTTCAAATCCTAACTACTCGTTCGTCTTGTCTTTCCCCTTTACAGGTTGAAGCGATGGCGAACGGACTGTCCAGGCTTGTCTTTGACACCCAAATCATGGCCGACCATGCTGCACACGGCTATCTTACTGTGCCAACTATCTTCGGCAACTTTCCTCCGGTCGTTGGCTTCCCTAACTTTCTGGGAGTCGCATTCATGGATCTTCTTGGCAAGGAGAGCCAAAAATCTGTGAAGCTGACAATGAACAACAAACCTACGGCCCGACAAGGTGAGGGTCAAATCAAGAAAATTCTATTGAAGAGTCCAGTGACCGTGGGCTGCTACGTTCACTACACTACCTGCTCGATTGGAGCACATGAGAAGAAGCCCGCTGGAGACAATGAAATGAATTTCATAAAGGGAAGAGTCTCTGCCACTTCTCGAGGCCGACTCTTGGCATTCGGGAAGTCCTTGATGATTGGGGGGATCCGAGTCTACTTCAACGGCCGCAATGCCAAGGTTCTACTGGATCGGGTCATCCCAACTGTCCCCACCCACAACGCCTTCCAAGTGCTAGCTAGGCAAAGGGCGAACCTTGATGAGAACAAGCAAGGGAGGCCAAACCCAAAATTATCAAAATTCAAGCAAATATGGGTTCCCAAAAAGACCCGAGGCACTGCATCAGCCCTATGGGACTACAGTAATTCTACCGATATCCCTAGAAGAGGGAGCAACAAAATCATGCATGTAGAGGAGGCCGCAGCTACAACTTATCCATTCAATGCCAAGACCCGTGCAAGGCAGGCTGACATCCTCAAATACTCAAGGAATTCCAATCAAGCTACTAAACTGATACAGCTATCATATGTGCCATCTGTCCGGGACTAGATGCTCCCTCCCGCTATCTCTACAAAGTACAATCAAGAAGACATGATTAAGGTAGTCCGAAAATATTTTCGCAGCCCTGGGAGACCCGTCATGGGCCGATAGAGGTCACTCTGTGCCGTCAAGGCCGAAGAAGAAGGAAAGGACAAAATGTCACCCGTAGAGGCGAATGAAAAAGAGAAGCAAGCCGGGGCTAGAAGTCTTGAAATTCCTCCACAAAATAAAAAGATAAAAATAATTTCAACAAATGAAGGGCCAACTCTCCCTAGTCAGACCCAAAGGGGAGTCAGAAAGTACAATAGAAGAATGGAAATCCTCACCTGTAATATGACAGGGGTGATGAGTGGGCATGGCACTCTGCCGCATGAACAAGAAGAGCTACCCGAGGTTGCTAAAAGAGAAGACCCGGTGACAGGACGGGGCAAAACCGATGCTGAGCTACTGCAAGCCACAAAGGGCAAGTGGGTTGTTGATGAAGACAACACTACTCTCAATACCAAAATAATGGCATCTGTAGAAGAAGGGGTACCCCTATCTAGATGCGCCTTTGGTGAAACACTTGAGGGCATCAGTAGCAAAACAGCTATGGACCACGTTGTCTTAATGACACTGCAAAGGTATCAGCAGGAGGTAGAACTACTGAAGAAGTAATTGAAAGAGAAGACTGAGCATGCTGTGGCACCCGAGCAACCGGGGGCACGAGCTGAGCCGTCATGCGGAGGTTCCAACCCCACGGGTGCTCTTTCACAAGCCATTCTGCAAACTGATGATCAGAGTTGGGTTGCTCCCCAGAATTATTCTCAGTCGCTCCAGCCAGCACAGCTAAAGCCTCTTCAAATGCAGTGGTAGGCTCCCCTGTCGGAGCCTTTTCCATCTCATATTGTAACTCCAGCTGCACAAGTAATGCAGCCCGCCCACCTCTGCCGTCAACCAGTGGTGCCAGTTACGGTGAATAAATCAATGGTGGAGAAGATGATCGAAGAAAGGCTAGCAAAGAGGGGTGGTGCTGATTACGCCCCCTTTGACATATATGAAGTGCCATATCCAGCCTACCATGCTACTAAAAGATTACCACCTGGCGTCAACAAACTGCCTAAATTTGACAAATTCAGTGGGCAAGGCTCCCCGAAAGAACACATTGCACACTATGTGGCAGTCATGGGTGACTTGGTAGCAGACGAGTCATACCTGTTGAAGTTCTTCGGGTCTTCTCTAACAGGACCCGCCTTTGAATGGTATTCTAGCTTACCGGATGGATCTATTGACGACTGGCCAGATATGCAATGAAAATTCACAGAAAGATTCCATGTCGCTGAGGTAGAGGTGACCATGGCTGAGCTATTAGCGACCAAGCAAATAGATGATGAAGCTGCTGTAGAATATATCAAGAGATGGAGGGATATTAGTATGAGATGTTGGTGCCCTCCACATCTAGAGGACGCAATACAAATATGTAAATAAAATCTGAAGAAAGAAGTCCTGGAAAAGATAATTGGAGTAGAAATTTAGTCTTTTGACCGATTGATCAATGTTGCAACGGAGATTGAAGACTTCTTTGCAAGATATCCCTCAGTTTCTGTCAATGCAAATCATTAGGCCAGGTAGGTTAATAAACGGCCACTGTTGAAAGCCATCCATGTTGTTAGCCTTGGGGCAAAAAGGTAGAAATGGGTACATAATCCTCCTCTTAATGGACCTATTGAATGTCAAGAAAGACCTCCATAGTAGAATAAAGAGGAGAAGCTCTATGCCTTCCCAAGAGACAAGACTCGAGCATTGTTCGAGTGGGCTATCAAGTATAACAAGATTATTCTACCTAGGCCAAAGAGACCTGATGATGTCAGGAGAAGAGATGATCTGTATTTCTGCCCTAACCATCAGATCCTCAGACATCCCATTGAAGATTGTCAAATATTCAAGGACATCATCCAAGACTTAGTAAAAAGAGGAGAGTTACAAATAGGGGAGCACAAAGTTGATCCCCCATGCCCGCATGAAATACCTGTGCCAAGGGCCTCAGTCAATATGATATCTATGTGTCCTCGCAGAGGGGTTGATCAAGGGGTGGGAAAATTAACTATTACAACCAAAACTACCTCCGCGCAGGGAGGGGCTGTAATCTGACCAGGCGGGGTGGGGGAAAACTAAGCTAGAAGCCGAATAGAGGGAGCGCGTCGATTCTGCCAGCTCTCAGGACAGCTTGATAGGCAGTCACTGTCGGCGCTGCCACGGGCTCTCCCGAACTCCGTTGTTGACGAAACTAGTGGAAAAATCTCCTGGGTTGGCCCATGAGGATGTCCGAATTTTGGTGAAATTCTTGGTTGACAGAGTTGGTCGGGGCAGAGGCATGAACAAGGTCTCCGTTTGCTAGTTCTGGTAGCTTCTTCACCTCTACAGCAGTAAGATGAGGCCGCCACGGATGCTCCCGAGCTCTGATTCAGGCGTGGCTAGAGTCGTTGGATTCGTGCTTGAGTCCTCTTCGATTGGAGACCTACGGGGGCACCGTAGGAGGTCGTAGAAGATGGCGAGGATCTGAACAGTTCCAGGGTATCAGACTGGTTCCAGATGAAACTGATCAGCGCGTCAGAGGGAGAAAAATTAGAATTCACAGCTTCGGATAACGAATAGAGTGACGCTTCTTGGTGGTGGAAGGGGACTCATAGATGAAGTTCTCAGCCAATCCTACTCCAAGATCTTCAGGGGGTTAGCTGTGGGAGCTTCTGGAAGTCACTTCAGGTTGCCGGCTAGACCAATCCTACGCAGTTAGAGAAGAACGGCTCTCCCAGGCAGCTCGGAGCTCGGATGGAGGCGAAATGACCTTGCTTGGATAGCTCTTTGGACGACCTTTCTAGAGGTATATGACTTGCCACCAGGTGTCTTGAGGAGAGGATGGTACAGCCTCTGTAATCCACACCTTTTTTACTGCCTGCGAGCTGAGAACTGTAGGTTGAAGATGATGGGGGAAAATGGGGTTTAACGGACCAGACCTGGTCTGTTACCTGAGTATAACACCCCTCAGGTGGTGCGTTATATCCTAGTTGTGTCTCGAGGGCCGTGCTGTCAGTCCCTCGATGACCGTGTTGCCTCGTAGATCGTGTCAATTGGTTAGGCATAATGGACACCTCCTTGTGCGTTATGATCGGATAACGCCCTGGTGCATGTCCATTATGGTGCATTGACTGACGTTTTGTCTGACTATGGTGGTTGGTGTGACGCACCAAACCCCATGTGCTATGTGGTTGTGGCAGACTCAGCCTGGTCCGTTATATACCTCTTGTCCATGTTAGTGTTTTGGGTCTGTTGACTTTAACGCCCCTGTCATGGTGCATTAAGCTCATGTAACGTGCCCATGTAGGTCCGTTTTATGCTCTTCATTTGAGCTCGAGTCCGTTGGCCATAACGCCCCTGTCTGGGTGCGTTATGATGATTTAGCGCACCTGTTCCGGCGCGTTAAATTGCCCGAGCCTTCATTGTGAGTCTTGTTGCCATGACGCCCCTGCCCTGGTGTGTCATAGCAGGTAACGCCCCTCAGGTGGTGCATTATAGTCTCGTGGTTAGCCGTGATGGCTATGCTGTGTTCGGTGTTTGTGTGTCGGTGGTCTTCTGGATCGGTTGGTGTAGGTGACTGGGTATGGTCTCCTCACTGACTATGACGGTTCCCTAGCAACTCAATTTGGATACTACCAATGTGCTTGTCTCTGGTTGCGTGGTGTCTCTTCCTCGACTCCTGGGCTTGCCTAGTGGATGAGTGATAGATCGCCTACTCAGAGAGTGTTCCTCGGGTGTTTTGATTTCGAGAATGTCTTGGCTTGGCCTCAGGGTTCGCCCATTGACCTGTGGATGTCTTTTGATATCCTATGAGGGCTAGGACCGTGATGAGGTAGCCAGGAGTGCTCGTGCATCGAGTCTGTTTGTGTGTGTGTCTATGCGTTATCAGCGTCTGGTTGTGTAACACACCTTGGCTTGTGTGTTATGTCGTGACGGAGCGATATGGGTCCGTTACATTCTGTGTGACCGGTGGATTTCTGTGTGTTCAGGTGTCTGTAACAATTGCTTGTAGGCACGCCACCATGGGTGTAACACCCCTACCCCAGTCCATCATGTATTGGGACACGGTGTTCTATGACCATTACGTCTTCAGGTGCATCAGGTGTAGCTTGTTCAGTCTTTAGCGCATTTCCCTTGGCATATGCATTGTGTTTATGGTATTGTATAATACTACTTTAGATCTCGATAGATTAGCCTCCTCGTCCCTCGTGATGGAGCCACTAGTCGTAACCCTGGACTTTTAGTGTCTACTGACCTGGGAAAGGTGGAGGGGTGTTTCCCGCTAGATGATTTTTAAGCTAGTTTCTTGGGCCCCCGACTTTGTACTACAGCGTCCGCAAGGGGGGAATACTAGTTAGAGGCCTGGCTCTAGGCAGGAGTCAGTGTGTGCACACGTGGTCAGAGACTTGGACTGGCACTGACGAGTGTTACTCTGACTAGTTCTTGATTCTGGTACTTTTACGCCTCTCACTTGTTGTGTTTGTCTGACTTACGAGTTGCTTGAGATGCAGTGTAAGCCATCAGTGGACGCATCTGGTCTCTCTCTTCTAGTTGATCTCTTCCTTTTCCTATCTCTGGGGGAAGCGATGATTTTGCTTCTATTGGTGGATATAGTTCGGTAACTCTCTGCATTTCATGTGCGTCGTGACCTTCTGGGTTAGCCATTTTTACGACTGCACTCGAGGTCGGCGTCCTGTCGCATGTGTGACGTTCTTGTCATACGCGTGGCAGTGTGCACGACGTCCTTGTCGTGTCATCCGTCGTATGTGTCGGTCATCTGTCAAGGTTTTCCTAGGCTTTTCTTGTTGTCCTTGTAGGTCTTCATTTGGAGCCTGGCGTCGTGAGGACGGTTTGGTAAGCTTCTGACTTCTTTAGTTCAGAGTTCACCCTTCTGTCTTTGCTTGTGGTAGTGTCTGTTTTGTAGGTTCCTTGCGTCGGCAGTTCAAAAACTCCTGACTCTGTCTGTGGAGGATTCCACAGGACGGGTTAAGCTGTATTTCACGAATGGTATCGGACTCCTCCTGGTATCCGAATCTTGGGTCATTATAGTTGGTATCAGAGCGTGGTTGCAGACGTACATAGGAATTCGAGATATTGTAGTGACCAGAGTCCATAAGGTCCAGCATAGTCGACAGCTGGCTTAGGATTTTGTGTTTGTCTTTCGCTTGATTTCTCGCTTGAGAGCTTGGGTGCGCTGCGCGGCACTGTGAAGGTGGTTGTTGTTCACGGCTTTCGTGCCTCTGTGGGGCCCAAGGGACGCGATGGAGAGATTTCTTCCTGATGGGTCGTGGCCCCGGTTGTGCTGTGTTGGGCAGAGGTTGTCGGTAGGCGTGTTGCTGCGGTGTTACGTTCGAGGAATCTGTAGCGAGGTCAGGTAACTAGCAAGGATTGTTCATAGTTAAGTGGCCGGAAGCGTGCTCTGAGGGAGCTGCTGTTAGTTTTGACAGCCCAGTCTGCGGTTGTCCAGCCCCTGAGGTGTTTAGGCTGTGGTTTGAGGTGTCAGAGCGGGTGCTCTGATCGAGAGGTGCGTTCGGGCGAGCGGAGGATCTTCTATTGAGTTGCTGATTATCGAGCCTGATGTTCTCGTCGTGCTCTGTGGCGTCAGGAGTGACGTGTCAGTCTCGATTATTTTTACGGATTTCGAGGCAGGATTGGGTAGAGGCATCCCAGTAAGTTCTTGCTCCCGCGCTCTTGCGTGTGAATGGGTTGTGTTCGCCCTGAAGTTGGCTTGAGATGTGAAGGCTCCGCGGCGAGTTCGGGACTCAAGGATGGGTGTTGGCGGTTGTTGATTATGGCTCGTGTTGCGGCTCTTGACGTGGTGTGTTGCAGTTCGAGGAATTGCAGTGGTGGTGCATCGAGGGATGTTGTGATCATGTTCCAACGTGACACTCACCGAGTGTGTCGAGGGCGCTGACCTGATGGAAGTGACAGTTTTCTCGATGCTGGAAGGTGCTGCTCCCAGCCTGCGCGAGGGTTACGGTCAGGTCGAGCGTGGAGATTTTTCGTTGGTCGGAGGTGTGTTGGGTTCTCCTTTGGTTGAAGAGAATCATCCTTGGCTAAGGTTCGTCGTCTTGCATCGTGTGTCCAGATTGGTTGGCCTTTGTGTGTCATGAAGTCTGTGCGAGACGTGTTCCCTGTCTTGGCAAGGTGGTTAACTATAAGAAGTCATGCCCGTTCCCTTGTTATGTAAGGGTGTGCTAGCACTATTCTGGAAGGACGAGTGCCAGTTAGGCGGTGCTCGTGAGGACTTGAGGCTGGTGGTGATCCCCGATGTGTCGAGGATCGGAGCCTGCGGAGTGCAGAGGATTGTCGGGATGGAGGATCCCGAGTTGGCACTCAGATGGCCGTGCACGTGGATCAGAGCGCGTAGCGGAAGCGTGGTGGGCCCATAACCCACAGGTCCAAGATCGTAGCGTTGGCTGCTACGGGGAGATTTTTGAGATTGAGAAGAGCATTAGAGGATTGGTTCCTCGGTAAACGTTGTCTCCGGTTGTGTGAAATGTGTTGTTGCTGTGCCGTTGCTTGAGGCATTGTGATTTGTGGCACTGGCAGGATGGAGAATCGGGGAGATATGTTGACAAGTGTGCCGCATGATTACCCAGTTCATGTGTTGGAGGTTGTGTCTTCGGGAAAGATAGGTGGTTGTTGGAGAAGCGATCGCTGGCAAGATTATGGGTCCCGGCTGGTTGCTGTGAGCGGCTAGTGGGTTGGCCGAGTGATCGACCATAGTGAGATGCGTATCGTCGGGAGACCCATTTGCACTGGTCGTGGCATGGTCGATCAGGTTGTTGTGGGTTTTGAATGGCACTTTCCTCCCCTAGAGATGTGTGCCGTGAGTTTTAAGAGGTTGTATGTCCCGTGGCTCTGGGGTAAGAGCGAGAACCGGGATTGGCAGGCGTCCAGTTGGAGTAATTGAGATGAGATGGGACTTGATGAGATAGGACGAAGGACGATGCCTGTGTGCATAGGTCTTTGATGAGACGTTTGATGTTGGAATGGTGATCCTTGGTCTGTGACCAGCACGGGAGGATTCCCCGTAAGTCTGAGTCGTGTGGCGTGAGGACTGAGGAGAGATCCTGTCATGTGGTTTCGCCGTACTCCCCTGAGAGGGTAGAGTTGGCGTGAGGTTCGAAATCGGATGCAATGTCTGGGTGAGAGTTGGCTCGAGGTGTGGTGCTGATCTGTGGAGAGTCAGCGGATGGCCTCGAGAGTTGTAATGTTTCCTTCGGATCTGGTGGAGGACCAGGAAAGAAGGAAGAAGTTGAGCAAGCAGAGGTTTCCCGTTGATGAGTGTTTGGCGGCCAGTGGGTGGTCTTTCACAGACAAAAGATGCTGCTGGTGTTTGTGGTCTGAGAATGGCGAGAGCCGTGTATTGGTGAGACCTTGGTGGTCGTCTCCGTGATATGCCTCCTAGGTGAGAGCTGGGCTTTGTCGAAGTTTATCTTCTGGCAGAGTTGGGATAATGATATGTCTGGCTATCGGCTTGCCATGTGTGAGGTAATTCTTGGCGCTGAGCCGATGATCTGGTTGCGATGTGTTGAGATGGTTGCGTGAGCTGATGGAGGGCCTGTTCTGGATGTTCCCTTGAGTTGGGCTTGAGATCTGTCAGCGAGTGGTGGAGCTGACGCTTGGTTGGTCTGTCCTGCATGGGCGTTGACCGGTGGTTTGTTTCTCATGACGAGGAGTGCGCGTCCTCAGTGAGTGAGATGGTGGCAGCGGTGCCGGGATTGGTGTTGTTGTGACTGAGGTGATGTCAGACTGTGCCCTTTGGTGTATGCCTGCTCTGATGACAGGTGTGTACGGCATGCAGAGCAAGTTGTCGTTCGTGATTGTAGTCTGGCTGTGTCCCTCAGGTTAGGAGCTTTCGTGAGAATAGAGGTTTTCTGTGCTGGGGCTCTGACGGCATTGTCAGTTGGATAAGGCATTCTTCCCAAATTCAACTGAGCAAATTTAGAAATGAGATTGGTCATACCTTTCATGAGACTTGATAGCTTTCCCATTGGTTTCCTGCTGAGTGCATCGGCTACAGCATTCGTCTTGCCAGGATGATATTGGATAGCAAAATCAAAGTCTTTAAGGTATTCCAACCATCGCCTTTGCCTCATATTCAACTCCTTCTGAGAGAATAAATGTTTCAAGCTTTTGTGGTCCGAATAGACCGTGAATTTCTCTCCATAAAGATAGTGACGCCAAATCTTCAAGGCAAATATGACAGCTGCCAATTCCAGATCATGAACTAGGTAATTCTCCTTATGTCGTTTCACTGTCTGGAAGCATAACAGATCACCTTGCCGTTCTGCATAAGCACACAGCCTAAGCCAATGCTAGATGCATCGGTATAAACTTCAAATCTGCCACCTTCTACGGGCAATGCCAGTATAGGTGCCGTGGTGAAATGTTCTTTAAGAGCTAAGAAGTTTTCTTCACATTCCCTTGTCCACTCGAAAGGATTTTCCTTCCTAATAAGTCTTATTAAAGGAGCGGCGATTTTGGAGAAATCTTTGATAAATCGCCTATAATAACCAGCCATACCAATAAAACTTCAAACTTCAGATATGGTATTCGGTCGGCTCCAGCTTTTCACAGCTTCTACCTTGGAAGGATCTACTGTAATGCCTTCCTTTGAAATAACATGGCCAAGGAAAGAGACTTCCTTAAGCCAAAACTCACACTTATTCAACTTAGCATAAAGTTGGTGCTCCCGTAAGGTTTGCAAGGTAACTTTTAGATGTTCCTCGTGTTCCTCCTTTGTCTTCGAATAGATAAGGATATCATCAATGAACATGACTATAAATTGGTCAAGATAAGGTCGGAACACATTATTCATCAGTTGCATGAATGTAGCAGGTGCATTAGTTAAACCAAACAGCATAACCACGAATTCGTAATGTCCATATCTACTTCGGAAAGTAATCTTATGAATGTCTTCTTCCTTAATCTTCAGTTGATGATAACCTGACCTGAGGTCAATCTTGAAGAAGTACTCCGCACTAGAAAGTTGGTCGAACAGTTCATCAATACGCGACAGTGGGTATTTATTTTTGATAGTGAGTTGGTTTAACTGTCAATAAACAATGCATAATCTGAGAGAACCGTCCTTCTTCTTAACAAATAAGACCGGCGCACCCCAAGGGGATGTGCTAGGTCAAATGAAACCTTTTTCTAGCAGCTCCTGAAGTTGCTTCTTTAACTCCAACTCCGTGGGGGACATCTTGTAAGGAGTTATTGACACTGGTGCTACTCCAGGTGTGAGTTCAATGGTGAAATTAATCTCCCTTTCGGGCGGTAGACCAGGTAACTCAGAAGGAAAAACATCAAGAAACTCCCTAACTACAGGGATTTCGTTGATCTGGATTCCTTAGACCCGGTAACTACTATGGAGGCAAGGAAAGCTTCACTCCCTTGCGAAATGAGTTTGCAAGTGTGAAGAGATGAAATAATGGCAGGGTGCTTCCGCTACTTGATACCAAGAAAAGAAAATCGTGGAAGATCAGATTTTTGAAAAGAGATTATCCTACTGCGACAATTTATATAGGCATCATGGTCTACCAACCAATCAACTCTTAGGATGGCATCATACCCTTTCATATCAAAGCATACTAGATTAGCGGGAAGATTATGACCTTCTATAGTGACTTTACTATTAGGGCAATAGGTTTTCAATTCCGTTCCCGACCCTAAAGGAGTAACTATGGTTAAATCTGATGGTAAGAGAATGGGTGAAATAGGCAATATCATTGCAAAGGAGCTATCGATAAAAGAATGAGTATCACATGTATCAAATAACACAAAAATAGGATGAAAATGAATATGAATGGTACTTTCAATGAGTTCCCCTTCTTGAGTTGGTTCATCCTCCAACATGGCATTCAATCTAGCCTACCGCTTTCATCCTCCATTGTTCCTCATAGATGGTTACTCTTTCATCAGAGGAGAGTCAGGCATACGGTGCTCCCGACATCTGCATCGTAGGTATGCGCCCAAATACTTCCAGCATTCTTCAGTCGCATGATCGAATTTATCACAGAACGAGCAAGCCGCCATGGCTTGCTTATCTTCATCTTCTTTAACTTTCTTATTCCGGCGATCCTCCTTGCCGTTCCTATTCTGGGATCTCTTCTTGTTATCCCGAGAACTGTAGGTGATGCTGAACTTTTCTTGCTTCTTCCCTCACCGATCAGATTTCTGGCTTGGCTCCTCTACTTTGCCTTTGAGCTTGTTGACCTTTTCCAAGGTCCGCTCACACAAATGTGCCCATTGGACCATCTCTGCATAGGTCCGAATATTTTACGGGCCAAGGTGCTGGAATAAAATAGGTCGCAGCCCGTCCATAAAGCGATTTACCTTTAGAAGATCCGTGCTCACTAGATGTTGAGCATAAGGTGCCAGGCGAGAAAACTGTAGCTCATATTCTGCCACCGTCATCATACCTTGACGTAGTGATGCAAATTCAGCCACCTTTCTCTCCTTGACATGCTCGGAGAAGTACTTGGCTCGGAAGAGGTCAAGAAATCTGTTCCAAGTATGTGGTGCATCTGTAGGCGGTGCAGGAATAGACTTTCACCAGGTACGAGCGTCCTTGTTCAACTGGAACGTGGTGAGATGAACCTTCTCTTGGTCAGTACACTGCATGACCTCGAATATACGGTTCATTTTGTCTATCCAATTTTCAGCCTCATCTGGGTTGGAAGAACCCAAAAATAGCGGAGGGTTTATGCTCCAAAAATTGTGATGCAAGTTACCAGCGCCAGCCCTCGCGTCGGCTTGCGCCATATTCTGTAAGGCCTGGGTGAGACCCGCAACAGTTTGTTGCATTCCTCCCCAATCGACACGATAAGCCATGATGAGAATAAAGGACCTGAGAAGAGTAATAGAGTTGTTAATTTTAATAGAGTTAGTGGA
>JANBPO010009440.1:0-12176 GCA_024336825.1 Amorphophallus titanum
GCCAATCAGCGTAAACCCCTTGTGACCCTTCACCTTCCACTATAAAACCCCCCCTTTGGGAGCCCAAGAGGCATGGATGAACAATGATCAACAAACTAGTAGCACGCTAAGGAGAATTGTGTGTGTGTGTGTGCTAGGCTCACGCCGAGGGCATGCCGCATATGCATCCCTCATTCGGCGTCTAGCCCAAACACCCGTCTCCGGGAGATTTGTGTGTGTGTTCGCTAGGCTCACGCCGAGGGCATGCCGCATGAGCATCCCTCATACGGCATCTAGCCCAAACACTCACCTCCGGGCCCCCTGTTGTGATATGTCATCTCGATAATCAGGCACGACCCCAGATCTTGCTTCGTGAAAGCACTCTGCCTGGGTCTTATCTCGATACTCGTGCATGACCCTGATGCTGCTTGGTGAAAGTACTCTACCCGAGCCTTGCCTTAGTGATCATGAGCCCTCAGACATTGCTCATCAGGGACGGCCCGCTCGGCCCCGCCTCGATGTTTGTGCATGACCCAGATGCCTCTTCATGAGAGCGCCCTATCCGGTCTCTGCTGCAATGATCGAGTACCATCAGACATTGCTCAATCGAGGCACCTAACCTGGCTCTCTACCTCGATAAGCGTGCCCCCAACACCATTACCCGGGCAAGGGGCATACTTCATAAGTCACGACGCAAGATGAAGTGTCAGGCCCCTACCTCCGCAAATGGGCCCCGAGCAGGACCATCAAGGTCTCGTCGCGCCCACTCACTCAATCATAACGGTGCCTCCGGCACCCGACTGCCAGCCACTCCAGTCACAATGGTGCCCCCGACACCCGACTGCCAGCCACTCTAGCCACGTCAGGGCTCGTAGCACCTGATCAGTCTACAACTCAGTCATAACGGTGCCCCCGACACCCGACTGTCAGCCACTCCAGACACATCAGGACCCGTGGCACCCGATCACTCAACAACTCAGTCACAACGGTGCCCCCAACACCTGACTGCCAGCCACTCCAGCCACGTCGGGACCTGTGGGACCTGATTACTCAATAGCTCAGTCACAACGGTGCCCCCGGCACCCGACTGCCAGCCACTCCAGTCACAACGATGCCCCTGGCACCCGACTGCCAGCCACTCCAGCCGCGTCGGGGCCCGCAGCACCTGATCAGTCAACAACTCAGTCGCAACGGTGCCCCCGGCACCCGACTGCTAGCCACTCCAGTCATGTCGGGGCCTGTGGCACCTGATCACTCAACAACTTAGTCACAACGGTGCCCCCCAGGCACCCGATTGCCAGCCACTCCAGCCACGTCGAGGCTTATGGCACCCGATCACTCAACAACTCAGTCACAATAGTGCCCCCGGCACCCGACTGCCAGTCACTCCAGCCACATCGGGACCCATGGCACCTGATTACTCAACAGCTCAGTCACAACGGTGCCCCCAGCACCCGACTTCTAGCCACTCCAGTCACGTCAAGGCCTGCAGCACCTGATCAGTCAATAACTCAGCCGCAACGGTGTCCCCAGCCCCCAACTGCCAGCCACTCCAGTCACGTCAGGACCCGTGGCACCCGATTACTCAACAACTCAGTCACAATGGTGTCCCCGGCCCCCGACTGCCAGCCACTCCAGTCACGTCGGGACCCGTGGCACCCGATTACTCAACAACTCAGTCACAACGGTGCCCCCGGCACCCAACTGCCAGCCACTCCAGCCACGTCGAGGCCTGCGGCAGTCGATCACTCAACAACTCAGTCACAACGGTGCCCTCGGCACCCGACTGCCAGTCACTCCAGCCACGTCGGGACCCGTGGCACCCAATTACTCAATAGCTCAGTCACAACAGTGCCCCCGGCACCCGACTGCCAACCACTCTAGTCACAACGGTGCCCCTGGCACCCGACTGCCAGCCACTCCAGCCACGTTAGGCCCCGCAGCACCTGATCAGTCAACAACTCAGTCGCAACGGTGCCCCCGGCACCCGACTGCCAGCCACTCCTATCACGTTAGGGCCCGTGGCACCTGATCACTCAACAACTCAGTCACAACGGTGCCCCCCCCGGCACCCGACTGCCAGCCACTCCAGCCACGTCGGGGCCCGCGGCACCCGATCACTCAACAACTCAGTCACAACGGTGCCCTCGGCACCCGACTGCCAGCCACTCCAGCCACGTCAGGACCCGTGGCACCCGATTACTCAATAGCTCAGTCACAACGGTGCCCCTGGCACCCAACTGCCAGCGAATCCAGTCACAATGGTGCCCCCAGCACCCGACTGCCAGCCACTCCAGCCACGTCGGGGCCCGCAGCATCTGATCAGTCAATAACTCAGTCGTAACTGTGCCCTCGGCACCCGACTGCTAGCCACTCCAGTCACGTCAGGGCCCGCGGCACCCGATCAGTCAACAACTCAGTCACAACGGTGCCCCTGGCACCCAACTATCAAACACTTCAGTCACAACGGTGCCTCTGGCACCTGACTATCAACCACTCAGTCACAACGGTGCCCCCGGCACCTGACTGTTAACCACTCAGTCACAACGGTGCCTCCGGCACCCGACTGTCAACCACTCAGTCACAACGGTGCCTCCAGCACCCGACTGTCAACAACTCAGTCGCAACGGTGCCCCCGGCACCCGATTGTCAGCTCCTCCAGTCACATCGGTGCCTACGGCACCTCAACCACCTCAACCTCAATACTGTCTCATGAATTCAAAGCCATCCACACAATAATGGAATGACCTGGGGACCGTCACGAATGACTGAATTGTCCGGTAGCTTGCAAACACGTATAATTGGGCTCTCACACCCCCATATAAATGCCTTTCAAGGAATCAAAGTCATGTAATCCAGTTAGGGAGCGGATCCCCCTCCTCGCTGGGACCAGTCTCTCTGCCCGCAGTTATCCCTGTTGTGTTGCTGTTGCACTATCGCTATTGCTTAGACAAAGCCCTCCCGATGTCGTGGAGTCTAGGGTCCCTAACTCTCTCTTCGGCAGTAGAATCAAAGGTGTTCGGGCTCCGCCCGATGTAAAATAAAAACCGATTGCTTGCAGTCGGTGGGGAAAGATGTCCCGTACATGGCTCCCTACAATCGCCTGCACACTCGTACCTGCGGAACCTCCTTCTCTCCATGTGTCGCCCATCTCCCGAGCTCACGTGCCGCGTCCTGGCGATACATCCCTAGTTAAACATTTGGTTCCACAGGTGATCGTCGAGAAATCGACTGGCACACCTGTATTCCATCCAACTATCCCTGTTCCAATCTTCTAGAATGATTAACCATATGTCACTCCCTCCAGTGCGTTCCTATCATTCTTTCCACCCTCCTTTCAATACCCTTGGAATTCCCGCATGCCAAGTCGACCTATCTCGGCCTTCCGTAAAAGGCAAGTGTACACCCCCGTCGTGAAGAAAAGAACCACAAAGGAAAATTTCCCGCGGTCACAAACAAGGATGGCATGCCTGGTGGGATGTCTCCTACCTTTCTTCTTTCTGCCAAAGAAGAGTCACACCCGCCAAGTATGTGCCGCAATGCCCTCTCCTTTTCTTATCAGAGAGGAAGAGGAGGGCCCCCTGTCCAAGATGCAACATGCAATCGGTTGTCATTAAGTGACCAACCGGCACCAGCAACATCAATAATAAACCGGGGGTGATAGTGACCTATGGTCTGATAGTCCTCATTATCCATGCCGGGCACGTACGGTTGGCAATGCCAATCGTGCTCGGTAGCGCTGCCTCGGCCTTCGGCTCGCCTGATCCTCGGGTGCCATTGTCATAGCCGATGAGCTACCCAGTCCGATGACTGCCCATGCAGGTCGTTGGCCCCTTTGCTTCTCCGACAATAGAGACTCCTGGGGTCATTAACCCTGGGATTCTCGACTCCTCTGCATCGCACTCAGGCTCTCAGCTCTGAGTCTCGGCCAGGCCTACCCCAAGCACGGATTTTCCACCTTGGGGTCAAGGCCTCCCAGCATGCTATTTGGGCCTTTCAACCCGAGTCTCAGGTGAGCTAACACTCAGTATGGGCTTTCAACTACGAGTTTGAGGCTCCCCAGCACCTGCCTTGGGTACACAACTCCAGGTCTCATCAAGGTCAGTCGTCGATGCGGACTCTCCGCATTGGGCCCCTGGCCTCCCAGTTCTACGATGGGGTCTTTACCCCTACAATCCAGCTATGTCAACTCCCAGCACAGGTTTTCCTCTTCCGGACATGGCCACCTCAACACCCAAGACGGGCGTCTAGCCCCGGGGACTAGCTCCAGTAACACCCAAAATCGACTTCCAGCCCTGAGTTCCAACTTCATCAGCACCCGAGATGGGCTTCTAGTCTCGGGTCCCAGCTTCATCAACACCCATGACATGCTTCTAGGCCTAGGTTCCAGCTTCATCAACACCCGAGATGGGCTTCTAGCCTCGGGTTCCAACTTCATCAACACCCAAGATGGGCTTCCCAGCCCTAGGTCTCAACTCCAGTAACACCCAAGATGGACTTGTTAGCCCTAGGTCTCCGCTCCAATAACACCCGAGATGGGCTTCTAGTTCGGGGTTCCAGCTTCATCAACACCCGAGACAAATTCCCAGCTCTGAGTCTCAGCTACATCAGCACCGAAGGTGGGTGCCCCACCTTGGGTCCCAGAATTCCAGCACCACCAATACCCAAAAAGGGCATCTTACTTTTTGAATCTAGCTTCGACAACATCCAAGAATGGCGTTCAACCCCGAGTTCCAGCTACATCAATACCCAAAATGGGTGACCAACCCCAGGTTCCAACTACATCAACACCTGAGACTGGTCTCCAATCTCAGATGCCAGTTTCGTCAACACCCTAGACTGGCATTGAGTCCTAGGCCCCAGCACCATCAGCACTCAAGATGGGCTTCTAGCCCTAGAGCCTAGCTCTCTCAAGCACTCAATTTGGGTTTCCAGTCCTAGAGCCCGGCTTCATCAGCTCCCCGTACAGGCTTTCTGCCTCGGGTACTAGCTTCGTTAACACCAGTACGGGCGTCATGCCCTGGGTCATTGCCCCTCTGATATCCTCAGTTCACAACATGGGTCGTGAACCTCGAGTTCTAGCAACAACTCTGACGACCTAAGTGAATGCTAGGCTTCGGGTTGCCACTCTGTCGGCCCCAACTCGAGCATTGAACTCCCGAGCTCTGGCTACACCGATGGACTCCAGAAGCGCCACGCTCCAGACAGCCTTGGATCAGGCCCATTCGGTCCACCACTTGGTGCCGAGTTGACCTCAGCCCCACAAAAAAAAGGAAGGGGTGTCATAGTGGATACAAGGATGGGTGACCCACCGCCGCCGCCCCTGCCTCTAGAAGACAATGCGAGACTTAGAGTCAATGCACCGGTATCACACCTGGGGCAACTACCCCGATCCAGTATCCATCCTCCCAAGCCCAAGAAAGGGGGGGCAACTCCAAGGAGGAGCGCCGGTCCTCCCTCAAATAAAGATGGGTCATTAGAAAAGAGGCCCAACCCATTCAGAGGTCACGAGTCAAGAGGTCCCTCCACTCACCAGAATGGTGCCAAGCTCAAAAGCCAGTAGAGCGGTTGTCGGCTCAAGGTCTTACTATCTAGTAAAGCATCCAACAAAATGGATTATAGTCCATGACAGACCAGGGGCACCAGTTCAGCCTCAGAAGCACCCCCAAGAAGGAAAAGGTGCGTATCGTCAACACTACTGTAAAAGGTGTTCGCATGCTACCCCACCGACATCAACTAGTAACTTGGGAGGCCATCCTGCCTACATCAATTAGCGATTTGGGATGAATCCCGCCGACACCCACCCAGCAATTCTGAAGAAACTCCACCGGCATCGGCCAATGACTCTGTGGAGTCCCTGCCAACGTCAAGTGGCGACGCTGGGAAAAGCTCCATCGGGTCCCCCCCGATGGCTACCAGCAAACCCTGGCGAGAGGTCTATCCCTTCGACACTTGTCATGTCCCAAGGGGTAGCAATGCCCAGGCGGACACTCAGTCCAAGCTCGGCTTCGGCCATCATGTTCATTAAGGCCGAACCACCCAGACCTGAGTCAAAGTCCCAGCCATCTACAACAAAGACCGGGCAGTCTTCAGATTCGCCCTAAAGCTCTGAGCTACTCGGTTGAGGGTTGATCCACGCTCGCGTCTACAACTACAGCAATTCGCCAGTGGCGCAACCTACAGGTCACGTCCCTTGGCAGCAGCAAGCTAAGGATGACAGCCGCAAGGCTCTCAAGTATTAAAAAAATATAAAAAATTTTTTCAAATTTGATGTCATGAAAAATTAGTAAATTGTCATACTAATTAAAACATGATGAGCGATGTTAGGTCCTCTCACTTAGAAAATTTATTCGAAATTATTCTATTAATATTAAATGATCTTGTATAAATGAGAGATGGTTGTGATGCTCTGAGCCTACTTTCGATCTTATTATATGATAAAGTTTAATATTTTTAATTTAGATTTTTGAGTCAAACATGCTGATGTACAAACGATGTCAACTTAGGCCTATATATTGTATGTTCAATGTAGTGATTAACCAATGGCGATGAAAAATGTCATTGTCAATTTGACCAAATGGGATAAGCTAAACATGACTAATTATGATACGTGACATAGGAAAATCCAGTACTTACTAAATGAGCAAGAGCTGCTCGACCACTTAACTACAACCATGTCCCCACCCGAGGAGGGAAACACCACTCAGCATCGCCAAGACCAAGAAGCTTATAGACAATGATTTAACAAAGATCATAGCACGCTTCACTATGCTTAGCAGTATGCAGGACGATCTTATCGACGAATTTGAGAAGTGCCAGACTACTAAAGAAATGTGGGATCAATTGAAATTTAATTTTGGTGGAACCTCAACCACTAGATTGAGAGCACTTATTTTAAAGTTTGAGACCTACTGGAAAGACCTGCGTCAGACCATGGCTGAGCACCTTAGGGTGATAGTGAGCATGATCCGTGACTTGAAAGGAGCAGGAAATGATCTCACAGATGAACAACAAGTGCAGGCCATGATCAGATCCCTGCCAAATTCCTGGACTCATGTGAAGCAAATTTTTACTCACAATGGTCTCACGATCACCTCTCTCCCTCTCTCTCGGTTTCGACGCAATCGGTCGCAGATCGAGGTGCGGGAGGTACCATCGAGACCGGCTCGTCATGAGGAACGCGTGAGTGCTGACCTCGTCTCGATCCGTGGAACGTGGAGGCGCGTGGAGCCGTGAGGACGTCGTAGCTCCCGTCGTCTGTTTGGCACCGAATCGATGTCTTCGTCGCGCGATAGGTAGGGGGATGGACTCCTCACCTCGCTAGGATCGCACTGGCACCACATGCACCGCCATCTGACGCCATTTTTCTCAATTTTCATGTGAAATTCCATGTTAGTGTAATTTAGCCCTAATTTCAGCATGGCCATCATTTTTATGTTTTAATGGCATGTATAGGTGTGGAATGGCTTGTACAGTATGACAGGTTAGTTTATTTTTCGATTTCATTCGCTTTGAGCCCACCGGGAGAGGTTTTGGCCCAGGCCAAACCTGACCCACCATCACGGTACCATTACGGCCACCATGTGAGCGTTTATCCTTGTGCGGTCCACTCTAGACTGCCTATCCCCTATAAGTGGTTCAATCTAGACCGCTTGAGACCATGTGCGGTATACTCTCTACCATTCATCTCCCTTGAATAGTAAGGTGGTAACACTAGAACGACCCAGCCCCGACCTTTCATGCCAGATGAACGGCTTATCGACTGACTGCCCATAGGACTCGTCATCTTAACGAGCGGCCGGCCCTAGACCGCCCAAGCCTTGTGCGGCACATCCCCAGTCGCCTAACCCTTAGGAATCTTGTAGACGAGTGGGCACTCTCTAGCCGCTCATCCCTTGAGTGGCCATGCCTTAACTGTTTATATCCTATATATCAGTTTCACTATTTTGCATGAGCAGTTGTGATCCAGCCGCGTATCCCAGATGAGCGGCTGACCCCTAGACTGCCCATCCGATGAGTGGCCAGAGCATAATCGCCCATCACTACAGAGTTTCAATTTCAGCATATTCATTCCATTTATGCATTAAATACTCAATTATCGCCATGTTTAAAAATATTTTATAAACTGCGGCATATTTTACATCCCGATAGAGTGACTTTCTCTTTCCTTGTGATGGAGCCATTAGTCGTAGCCCAACGACCTTTAGTGTCGGCCCACCGAGGAGAGGTGGCGGGATAGTCTCCGTTTACGGTTCTAAAGCTAGTTTCTGTGGGCCCCCTTACTTTGCAGTAACGTCCTACTGGGGGGGAACTAGCTAGAGGCTTGGCTTAGTGCAATGAGTCAGTGTGTGCACACGTGGTCAGAGGTTTGGACTGACACTGACAAGTGTTACTCTGACTAGTTCTTGTTTCTGGTGCTGTTACGCCTCTCACTTGTCACGAGCCAGACTTGTGAGTTGCTTAAGACGCAGTGTAAGCCGTCGGTGGACGCATCTGGTCTCTACTTTCTGGTGGTCTTCCTTCTCCCTGTCATTTGGTGAGTTGAGATTTATTCTATTGGTAGATTTAGCTCCTGCCGCTTATATTTAATGTAAATTGGCATATAGTTAGCTGTTATCACTGCTTAGATAAGTTTTACAGTTTTACTATAATTGTGTTTTATTTTATGCCAATGCATGCTCACTATTTTAAATGCATGCTCTAATTACTTTCATATTTGCATGCTTGCCTGTTTAGTGCGAGGTAGGGATCCACGTGACCCCTACTGAGTCTAGCTGTGACTCACCATTTTCTCTTTCAGGTGAGCCATCCCAGCCGTCAACCGGTGCTTCTCGTACTTTTGGAGACTGTATCTAGCTAGACTGCAGTAGTCGGTTCGTCCTTTTGTGTACTTTTGACCGGGGGATGCCCGTGTAGTTGTACATCTAGACATTCTTTTGTTATGGGACTTGTTTATTTGTAAATCCAGACTATTGTATATATTTTATCACTCTGTTATTTTAAGTTACTTCCACATTAATATTAATTTTGCTGCTATAATTAATATTGCACGCTTGTAATCCCAATTCGTTGTACATCCCCTCGACAAACTCCTCCAACTCTTACGGGGCCTCATCAACCTCTTGGGTGGCATCCCCAGTTCTTGGTATCGGTGTACCAATGTTATCAGAATATCGGTATCCAGAGCTCTGGGTCATTACAGTTGGTATCAGAGTTGTGTTGAGGATAAACTCTAAAACTAGACTTAAATAAAAAATACATAATAAAATAAAGGAAAAATTAAAAATCTACGAATTGCCACTATACCCTATCTTTATGGAATCTACCCGTATACTCTCAAATTCTCTTAACCCGAGCAGTGGTGTCCCTGGGGTTACATTCGCAGCAGACGGAGGTAACAAAGCAAAGGAAGGATCATTTTTCCCTCGGTCAACGTTGCTTTATGTTCCCCCCTCTCCCTCCCTCCTCCCTCACCCTCCTTCCTCCCTCTCCCTCCGACTATCCCTCAAGGTTACAGGCTTAATGCCGGACGCACAGGTTGTCGATAGAAAGAAAGTTGATATAATTACCCCCTCTCCCTCTGACTGTCCCCCTCTTTTTTTACGGGCTTGTTGCTGGGCGCACAGATCATCCGCGAGAGAGAAAGTTGATGCTCACAGTTCCTCCTTGGCATGGTCGATTCAAGAGGAGACCAGCAACAAGCTGACCCATTCGATCTCACTAGTCGACGCCCGCTTACTCGCTGACTTCTTGTCTTTGCAGTGTACAGGTGACCATGAGTGAGGAGACGAGTGGGCACTTATGTAGTCGATGCCCGCTTAATTAGAGCATCGTTCATGATACTCTTGATTGTCATTGTAAGAGGGCATTTAAGGCATATACGTTGACCCAAGAATTGAGCAAGGGGAGGTGATTTTATTGTTGTGCACGATAGAATGTAAACATTAAATTTGTGCCTGCTACCTATCCGATGAAATGATTGTGTTATTGTCTTTGTGTTCACGTATGTTTGTTTTCTTGTAGGAATATAGTACTTGTAGGTACTTTTTGCATGGGTCGATGATGAACACCATTTGACTGTAGATTTGAAGTATCAACTAATAAGTATGGAGGGATTATTGGGTATGAAGTTTAGGTCGTTGGAAAGGACGTTAGAGAAGTTGGAGACTCTTGAAGTGAAAATTGATATGTTGCAGCCAAATTGAGAACTTCCAAATTGAATGTCATCCGTTGCAAGAGTCATGGAAGAAGCAAGAAAGATCTCATTTTATTTTGTCATTTTATTTGCAATGTATCTTGTAATTTACTATGTAATGCCAAATGAGGGAAGGGCAGTTAGTGTATTTTCAGATCTGGTTGATTAGTGTACTCTGAACCTTAATTTGAGTTAATTAAGAACATTTACTTCCCACATTTTGTCATCCGTTGCAAGAGTCATGGAAGAACCTCAAAATTGTGCAATTCAAAAAAAGAGAGGATCCAATCTTTCCTGAATGTGATCTTAATACACGTGCAATTATTTTGCATTGAAATGGCACTACAAATTCCAATCTTTCCTGAACATCTTCTCCACCTTCTAGGCAAATAATTGAAACACCTGCTAACACACATGCTAGCTCATAGCAGCCTCACATTGCTAGCTCACAGTAGCCTTACACCCAAGCCGCACTTAAACTCTGATCAATTCTCAGCAATCACTTATAGACAACTGCTACGATGGTTAAAGAAAAAGTTGCAACTTGGCATCAACACCCTAGTTATTCCAATCCTAATACCCCTATAAAAGGTAAGAGAATATAGCTTCAACACATTCATCAACAATGAAAAAAAGGTGTTAGGCAAGTCCATAGAAGGTGTAAGAAAAGCCTATCTACAGAAGGTGTTCCTCTCCTACCAATACACACAAAGAACCTGTTCACAAAAGGCGTAAAAAAACCTGTCCATAGAACCTGGTCACAGAACCTGTAACATAGCCTCACAGAACCTGTTCACAGAACCATTGCACAGAAACATGTTCACAGAACCACTAACCTGTTCACAGAACCTGTTCAGAAGCTGCTCAGACCTGCTCAGAACATGCAGACAGACCTGCATAGATCTACATAGAACATGCACAGCTCATTCGCAGAGCATTCATGCATGCACAAATCTGCACAGACCATGCTCATTTACACTGTATACAGAGAGCTGATTCCAAGTCATTTCATAGAAACATTCGCAATAGCGCACAAGTAGCATACAAATGATTAAACTATTAAAACCATTCACTATGGCATTCACACGAGAGTTTTTAAGCACCCACTGTGTGCTAATACAAAAAGAGAGCACAAGAACAGCTTTGCTCACCACAGACCTCATTAGTTTGAAGCACCATTAGTTTGAATTACAAGAACAGGAATGCTTTTCTCATTCCTTCACAAAAACCAACATAAACTTTGTCCACAAGTCGACAGAGAGAACATCTTAAATGCTACTCCCGAGTCTAGTCCTAGCTGGCACAGATCTGCCTCTACCCCTTTGTCGCACCGGTGGCCGAGAAGTAGCAGGTGTTGAAGTTGCAATAGTCTTCTTTAGCCTCCCAGGAGGCCTCCTACAAAAAACACACTCATAAGCAACCAACTAAAAGAAAGGAATGGTTATGCACAAGATTATAATCAAGAAAATTACCTTTCACTTGAACTAGGTGTGTTTTGGCTTGGGTTCTTGCATGTGCTGACATAGTGACCAAGTTGACCACATCTTGTGCAATTGTGCTGCCTTTTTAGTCTAGCTGGCTCATCAGCATCCCGAATATGATTCTTGGCCTTCCTAGGGGACGCCTTGTACCAACTCTCTCTGTCAAGCATATGGCTGATGGTCTAAGCATAAGTTGCCTTATATGTGTCCACATGGTAGTATTGAGATACATAGTCCTCCCACTTTGGTGTTCTATTGGATGATATGAAGGCACATACATGAACACAAGGAAGCCCGGAATTTTGCCATCTATGACAGTTGCATGTCTTCATCTCTAAGTCCACTTCAGCTGTCACCCCCCGAGCACAGCAGCGGAAGGAACTCGGAACATGGCGGTTAACAATCATGTCAATCAGAGCAATTAGGAGACAACAAACACAAGACACAACTCCAAGGGACCAGAATAGACCAAAAATCATAATTTTATTAATAATCAAAATCCATTATTACAATTCTTTGAC
>JANBPO010009441.1:0-11880 GCA_024336825.1 Amorphophallus titanum
GTCATTTAGGTCAACAAGCCCTTCTCTTCATCCCCGAGGTCAGGACAACCTATTCGGGTCCATCTTCCTCATGGAACCACTCAGTGAGGCCGCGAAGCTTGCATGGTGGAGTGATCCCCTCGTCTCTCCCCTGGGGAGGCGAGCACTCTCCTATGCATCTTTGCAAACCCAACCGAAGCATTCCTAGACCAAACTGCCGGTGCAAGCTCGCATTTCACCAAGGAGCAAAAGAGAAGAAGGAAGAGATAGAGGAAGCAGAAAAGACTTGTGGGCCAGCATGCAAAGTATGCAAATGAATGGCATTCCATTTCAAAGAAAGGGAGGGCTACATATGCTTCAGGACATACCCCTGCTTTACGCGTCAATAAAAAGGGGGAGGACACTCAATATATTTCCCAGAAGATCTCCTCCAGAGGAAGAATCCTGACACAAGGGAATTCTGCCATGTTGCACAGTCGGTTCCTCTGCTCCTCGAGGCACATCAGCTCAGACATCACAGACGCCGTCTCGGCTCTGGCAACAACAAGCTCCTCGATCTCTCTGACCACAGCCGCCTCAGCTTCAACCAGCTCGACCTCAGCTACAGCAAGATAGCCCCTCAGCTTTTCTATTCTGCTTGTGAGGGCGCCTACACGATGGTGGCTTTCGTCTAGGGCCTTTTCATGCTGCTCTTCATTACCTTTCCGCACGTCTAGGGCATGCAGGTACTCGTCTTCTTGAGCACTGATGGCGGCGATTTCACTAGGAGCCTGGGCCTCAAGGAACTTGCGACGGTTGATGTATTTCAGTAGTAGCAGGACACACCGCGACCATTCCTCTAGAGGGCAGCCCAACATCTGCAGTGCCCCGGTCAACTGTGCCACCATGGTGTATACCCCCCGATATGTAAGGGAAGGATCGACAAAGATCATCGACCGCAATGCCAGCAGCATCTGTCAGACTGGCGCATCCGAGGTGGTGTGGCCAATCGAGGACACGGTCGGAGGGTCAAACTCGACCAAGCTATCCACAGTCACCCATAGATCCGCATCCACCACGCCCGAGGAGGACGAAAGAGTGGAGGCCAGGTCGCTCGAGCGCCCGATCTCGACAAATGACTCCCGACCGGCCATCGCCAGAGGAGCCGACAGAGCTATGACCGAACCACCCAACTTCATCATCGCGAGGGGCTGCTCCACCTTGCTCTCGGTTGGAGGAAGGGCGTGGAGCAGAGCTAAATCAAATGTTACTACTGAAGGACCTGTGGCCCTTTTCGCTTGTGCTCCCTCCTCCCGGGAAATCGTGAGGCTTGTCAGCATCTTCCCCAGAAGCTGGTCCTCCTCGACTGTCATGAGCGGTCGGGGAGGTGGAAGAGGAACCATGAGTTTCAGCCCGTTCCCCGACTGCAGGAAGAACACCAGGCGCTCCACCTCCGATTCCAAGAGTAGTTGCGGTTCACCTACCCCCGCGGGGCTGACTAGTTCCCTCCGCTTCACAACAGCCTTGTAGGCTCTAGCAGTGCGCACCTCGGGGAGCCTTGCCTCCTCCTAAAACACAGAAAATGGGGTTAGCCTTCCATCGATTGAGGCGAGCTGCCCCAAATCTTGAAGAGATGCAAGAGAGGTCCCGGAGGCCCCACATTTACCTCAGTCACCGGAACTATGCTGCTTTTCTGTGCTATTTCTCCCTCCTCTAGAGCCTCACCCATTGGTATCGTGGTCTCCACGGCTGCTTCTTGCTGCAAGACCTCGAATAAGGCCGCTAGCTTCTCCAAGCCGACATCGCTTCCCCCGGGTCACTCGACTGATATCTCTGAGGCAGACGCCTCCACGGCCTCCGGCTGAATTTGCTCCTACAAGTTAACTAAATAACAAAAGACAAGATAAGAGGCTGGCTACAAAGGGGGTCCCATGTGAACAGACTCATACTTACAAAATCCTTGCTCGAAGCCACCTCGTCGGAAGAGTAGTCATAATTTACCTTCTCGCCCGAGGAAGACTTGGTCGGGGTAGGCTCCTCCCTTACCGGAGAGGGAGCTCTCATCTCGAAATCAACCGCCTCCTCTTTGAGCGGACTAGGTGATTGTGACTTCCCAGATTTCAGCCTCCTCCTCGAGTACGCCTTCGTCAACTCGGGAATCTTGCAGGCACGCACCCACTCAGGGAGGGACGCGAGGGGAGCTGCCAAATGAAGGAGCATCCGAGTTAGATGAAAGGTCTTTGGGCTCCCAACGAATGAAAATGTTAGCCACGCCAGTGGAAGGAATTACCCCATTCGATCCCCTCGACCAGAGGCGGTCTGGGGATTGTCCCCTCGATAGAAGGTGCAACCCCAGCTACAGTAGCCTCGCCCACGCCCAGAGTGGGAGCAGGCATTGGGTCCTCTGTAGGGACTGAAAGAAGAAACCCGTATAAAAGGCCTTATCCCACAAGGCGAAAAAGTGTTAAGCGGCACTGCTGGCCGAAAAGTCTAACCTGTAGGTTGGCTGGGCTCGGCCTGAGTGACCATGAATGCGGCCACGAACTTCTCAGCCTCGGCCTTCCTCTGCTCCAACTCCTACCGACTGTCTACCTTGGCGGAGACTATCACAAACTTCACACGTAATCTCGAACACGTCTCCTCTGCAACGGCTGAAAGGGAGAAACGCATGTGTTATGCATGCACGAATATCTCACCCTGGGTGGTGACTAAGTCCTGAAGAATATCGGTACCCCAGGAGCCTTACCTACGGGACGGTGTCTGACGCGATTTATTCCTTATCTTATTTTTATTATTGATTTGTTTTATTTGGTTTGTTTATTTGTTAATTATTTATTGGCGTGCCAGTCACATGTGTGACAAATTATTATGCGCTCGTCTGACAGATCAGATGATTATGGGTGATCGCGTCAGGACCAAAAGTCCGCCGTACCGTAAAGGTTATGACGTTAATTACGCCCTTCCTAAGAAAGATAACCCTTGATTAAACACCAAAATAGGAGGCCACGGAGGATCAAAAATTAGGAAAATTTTAAATTTTCCTTCTATTTAAACCACCCCACCCTCTCTCCTCCCTCATTTCTCACCTCTCGTTCTCTCTCTACGTTCTCTCTCATCTTTGGTCCATTCGACGTGGGGCGTGCACCGTTGCGGAGCAGGCCGAGGTGGGGACGCGTTGGGGAGATCGATTCATGGGATGGAGTGTCGGTTTGAGCGTAGCATGGTGCGATCCCTCGGTGGATTCCGAGAAGGTGTCGTTCATGTTCCAGATGATTTTTGACATGGTTTAGTCACTTCGGCACACGGTTTCTTCAGTGGAGGTAGGGAGATGGATCACTCACTCATCCTCTACGTTTTCCCTGTCCCTCTACGTCGTTTGATGCTTGAATGAGTGAGATCGGGCTCGTTGGGGTTTCGTGGGTATCGTAGGCTGCATGGAAAAGTGGAGACAGTTTCTAGATCAGTTAGTGTCAATGGACTCCCTGGAATGTCAGCATTCCATAGTCACCGATTTCCTATCGAATGGTGGTCTATCGGGGCCGGTAGGAGGCCAGGAACCTCGTTCACCCCATTTGGGTGATTTCATTAGAATCACCCATTTCTTGCGATTTGTGCATCATTTTTACTCCGGTCGGAGTCTATATGATTGCCAGGGTGATTGTGGCTGTATCCCCTTCGTTTTGGCACGAACGGGGCGTGGAAAGTCCACGATTGGACGAACCCTATGGTTTGCTCGCCGTAACGGTTGAACGGTCGAACTAGGTGCCGTTCATCTATATGAGCGGCCAACCTCGGACCATTTATCCCCGTATGATTTTGGGGTCGAGTGGTCTATCGTTAGACTGCTAATGGTATGGGCAGCCTGCTGAGGTCCGCTTATCCCCTCTTGGGTTGCCAGCTTTTAGCTACTTATCCATCTTTTGGGATGTGCGGCAATGTCTTGACCGCTTATCCTGGTTGACCTTTGGTCAACAGTTGAGTGTCGGTCACGTTCGGCGGTCTGGTCAAGATCATTTTGACTGACACTGTAGTATGTCGGTTCTGTTCAGCGGTTTGGTTAAAATCGTTTGGACCAGGAACTCTTCTGGGTCAATGGGCTTGAGCGGCCAGACCTTGACTGCTCATCCCCTTGGGCGGTCCTGCCCTAACCTCCCATCTGTCTTAGTGTGTAGGGGTCTGTTCCCTTGAGCGGTTGGCTCCCAACCATTCATCCCCCTTGAGTGGTCCATTGTGGACCGTTCTTCTTCCCTTGAGTGGTCCGATCTAGACCGCTCATCCCCATGAGCGGCCCAGTGTTGACCGCCCATGTTGTTGTGTTCGTTGTGTTATCAGTTGGCCGTGACGGCCTATTCTGTGTGTCAGTCTGCGTTAGGTTTGTGTCCTAGGGCGGTGTCTGTGTGTTGGTGGTGCGCTGGATTGGTCGGTTGAAGGTTGACTGACTATGGTCTGTTCTCAGACTATCGCAGTTTTCCTAACGACTCAGTCTAGGACTACCATTATGCAGAACATCATTTCCTGACGTCTTGGTTTCCATTCATCTTGGCTTGACCTTATGGTTTGCCCGTTGTCCCGTGGATGTCTCTTGATGCCCTATGAGGGCTATGACCATGATATAAGGTGGCCAGGAGTGTTCTTGTCGTGGGCAGTCTTCCGTACTTCTTTTATTGTCATTGTTTGGTTCTGGTCAACCCAGTGTGATCCAGTGGTTAACAAGTGACCTTGTGTGTGTCTCGGTGGTTTTGTCCAATTCGAGACAATGTTCTAGATGCCGTGAGGTATCATCTTACCTCGATGTGTGTGTCCAACTGTGTTGATGGTTCTCGGTGCTCCCTCAGGTCTCCACATGTCATTTCCTTCGACTGTGTCGTTTCGTCTGGCTTAGGATTAGACCGACTGGCAGCTTGTTCCACTTTATGCGACGATCTTGACTCCGAGTCGTAAGACTCAAGGATCATTGTAGCTTCAAGTCTAGTTACCTTGACCTGAGTTTGTCGGTAGTTTCCTGTGCTGCCACTGGTGCTTCGTAGTACATACGACAGTGCTTCCTAGCCTGTCTGTACTTCGACACTCGTGTTTTAGAGTCTGTGTCTCGTGATCCTCCACTAGTTGTAGCCTTACGGCACATTTGAGCATGATGGCCTCTACGGCGGGGCACTTCTCGATTTACGGTTCTTAGGCTAGTTCCATGGGCCCCCGGCTCTATACTGCAGTGTCCGAAGGGGGGAATACTAGCTACAGGCCCGGCTCTAGGCATGAGCTGGTGTGTGGACACATGGTCAGGGGCTTTGGACTGATGTCGATGGGCGTTACCCTGTCTAGTCACTCGGGACAGTACTTCTGTTCTGGTTCTTAGAGTGTCTTAGTCTCTATCGTAGCCATTGGGCGACAGCGTAAGCGAGATACTTGTAGGTGCTGCATAAGGCATCAGGGGACGTAGCTGGCTGTTCTTCTAGTGGTGGGTACTCTATTCATGTGACCAGTTACTCTTCCGTGACTCTCGTGTTACTCGAGCATCATGACCTTTTCGGGTTAGCCCTCTCGTGGCTTTCCCCAAGGTCAGTGTTATGTTGTGTGCACGACGTCTTAGTCATGTTGGGTCAGTGTCTATCTAGGTCTTTTCTAGACTTATTGTCTGGCCTTGTAGGCTTGGTGCTTGTCAACGGATCGGTAACTTCTGACTTTGCCAGTCCAGAGTTCGCCCTTCTATTGCTGTTAGGAGTAGCTTGGGAGCTGAGGTTAGTTCGGCAGCCATGTTCGTTTGGTACGGCTTTTCCCTTTTATTTTAGCTTCCCTCTCCCTTGCTTGTTCCCTACTCTTGCTTCCTCTTCTTTACAGCTTTCTAGTGTAGTTTTACTGCTTTGCTACACATGCTATTTTGTGTTCTGTGTTACTGCGTGTTTTTCGGTGGGGATCCGCGTGACCCCTATTGAGCCGATGACATGAGGCTCACCCCTGCTTTTCAGGTGGGTGGCGTGTTTTGCTAACAGGCACGCTTCAAATCACAACAGGCCATCCGCTGACTCTTCCACAGACCAACACCACATCTCAAGCCAAATCTCACTCAGACACCGCAACTAACCTCGAACTTCACGCCAACTCCACCCTCTCAGGGGAGCACGGTGAACTCAAATGACAAGATTCCACAATCCTCGATCCTCTCATCACTTGACTCAGACTCACGGGGAATCCTCCCTTGCTGACCATAGACGAGAGATCACCACATCCAACGTTAACGTCTCACCAGAGACCTCCGGACACCGGCACCGTCCTTCATCTTATCTCATCAAATCCTTCATCTCAAAACAATCCAAAAGGACGCCTGCCAATCCCGAATCCACCCTTACCACATAGCCTTAGGACACAACCTCTTACAACCCACGGCACACTTCTCTAGAACCAACAAGTGCCGCCTACTACCTCAACAAGTTGATCGATAATGCCATGACCAATGCACACGGGCCCCCAGACAATACACTTCTTACCATGGTAGATCACTCGATCAACCTTACCAACTGCTCACGGCAACCAACCGGGACCGATAATCTTGTCAGAGATCACTTCTCTAAAAACACAATCTCACCCAAGGCAACACAAAAATAAGGTACTCATGTGGCAACATTGCCAGCACATTTCCCCAATTCTCAATCCAGTCAGTGCCACAAATCACAATGCCTTAGGCAACGGCATGGCAACAACACGTCTCACGCAACCGAGACAATCTCACACCGAGGAACCAATCCTCCGATTCTCTATACATCCTCAAAAATCTGCCCGTAGCATCCAACGCTACGATCCTCCGCTGCGCGCTCAGATCTACGTGCACAGCCACCACAACGACGACTCAGGATCCTCCATCCCGACAATCCTCTGCAACTCTGCAGGCTCCAATCCTCAACACATCGAAAATCACAACACTAACTCCAAATTCTCACGAACACCGCCCAACTGGCACTCATTCTTCCGGAGCAGCACCAACACACCCTTACACATCGGGGAATGGGCAATGCTTCTCACTGGCAACCACCTTGCCAACATAGGATTCGTCTCGCATGGACTTCATGGCACGCGAAGGCCAACCAATCCGAATACACGATGCAAGATGATGAACTTTAACTCAACGCGATCTCCTCCAACCAATGGGAAAACTCAATACACCTCCGACCAACGAAAGGTCCCCGTGCTCGACCTTACCTCGAACCTTGCACCCGCTAGGAACAGCACCTTCCGGCACCGAAAAACCATTACCTCCATCAGGTCAGCACTTCCGACACACTCACCAAGTGTCTTGTCAGACCACGATCACAACACTTCTCGATGCACCATCGCTGCGACTCCTCAAAACGCAACACGAGCCATAATCGGCACCTGCCAACACTCATCCTCGAGCCGCAAGCTCGCCACTGAGCCTTCACATCTCGAACCTGATCCAGGACAACCACAGCCCAATCCAAGAAGTTCCTCCGCTCATCCGAGCACATCTCGACTAGATCGCCCGCTCTGCCACCTCAAACCATAATCTCAACGCCTCAGGGGCTGGATAAATCTCGAAATAGGATGGCCAAAACCAATAATAGCTCATCCAGAGCACACTCACGGCCACTTAACCACGGACAATCCTCACCAGCCACCTGACCTCGCTGCAATTCCTCGAATGCAGCACCGCAGCAATGCACCTGCCGGCAACCTCTGCCCAACGCAGCACAACCGGGGCCACCATCGATAAGGGAGAAATCTCACAACCTCGATCCTTAGACCCCACGCTGACACTCCGACGACAACAGCAACCACCTTCACAGCACCAACGCCACACACTCACACTCTCACGTGAGAAACCAAGCAAAAAATAAGCACAAAACCCTATGCCAGCTGTCAACTATACTGGACCTTACAGACTTCGATCACTGTAATGTCTCGAATTCCCATGTACTTCCACAACCATAACTTTGATACCAACTCTAACGACCCGAGATCGAGTACCGAAAAGGAACCAACGCGACTCGAATATCGGCCCGCCACCCACAAGCCTGAAGACTCGGAAGGGTTAAAGGATAAGTGTGGTGTACATAGAAATAAAAAATAAAGTAAAATAACAGATATAATAATAGAAATAAATAACAACTACAATAGAGTCCAGTCCAACAAAAGTATAGTCCAAAGTAGTAAAACGTATCACATGTCAAGTGAACACTTGACCCGACGAGCTGGCAGTTAAGAACCTCCACGCAGTACCTTCAAACCACGAGGAAGAATCGTAACACCTGAAAACCAGGGGTGAGCTTCCTATCACTGGTTTAATAGGGGTCCCGTGGAACCCCAACCAAAAATAACGATGGTACGGAAAGCAGCAACTACAGCAAGAACAACTGTAACAGCAGGAACAGTAAACACGGTGGCTGGTAAAATCTCGGCTCTACATCTACTCCTATTGTACCGGAACTCAACGCCCCGATCCTACAGTCAGGGGACTACCAGAACATGGACCACCCTAGTCACGCTACCAGGAAAATGACACGACGCCACTGTCGTGGAGTCCTGTCCTCACATACAAGGTCCCCCACCGAAATCACGCGGTCTAAAAACACAGTCATGACCTCGCCATTGTGAACTCTATGCCATCTAGGGAGAAACCCTCGGGGACGCTCACCTAAAATTCTAAACCTCGGCTCCGGGAAAACACCCGAACTACAAACGAAACCCCGTCTCGCAGATGAAAAATGGAAACCCACAACACGACAACTCACGTCACGTGACGGGAGTACCACCCACCAGAAGTAAGGCCGGATGCATCCATTGACGACCTAGTCCGCAGCCTCAGGTGTCTACCTACGACACCCCATGCGGAGACTAAGACATCGTACTAGTAACACAGAACAAGGACTAGCTGGGGTCACGCTCGTTAGCGCGTGTCCTCTGCCCCCAACTACGCGTGCACACACAGACCATCTGCTCTAGATCTTGGCAGCAACAGATTATTTCTCCCGTTGGGCGGAGGCTGTGGCTCTAAGAGAAGTGACAGGAGAAACCATGGTCAGATTTGTCCATCGTAACATAATATTCCAATTCGGCATGGCCGATCGAATTGTCTTCGACAATGGAAGACACTTCCAGAACCAGAAGTTCTATAGATTGGTCAAAAAATTCAAGATTGATTGGAGGACATCCACTTGTTGGCACCTAAAATATAATCAGATGGTAATCATGCCTGAACAACGGAAGGATGTGGCCCGCCAGATGTAAAGGCTGAAGAGAATCAACAAAGAAGGGTCCTCTCGAACTGCTGAAGCCTTAGGTCAACTGACAGGAGCATCAGGGACTCCACAACTTACCACCTCGGGATGTTCAGAAGAAGTCTACAACAACCGACAATGCCATACGACCTGCCAAAATCAACAAACCCAACAAACTGGCATTGACTTGGTCATGCCAAACAAACCCCATACTTCATCTGATCAGGACGAGAATATACCTGGTGGTCCGCCACCTGATAAGAAACCCTCCCGAGTTCAAGGAACATCCCTAGCTCCCTAGAACAAGGTGCCGAGGGCCATGTTAGCAGAAGACCCGAGTGACCTGACTCGGGTACGTCTTTTTACTAGATAGGTCCGTTAGTGACCAAATAGCTGCCCAGTCAAGGAGAAAGCACTCCAAGTGATGGCCCACTCGATGAGGAAGCCGCGCATATGCACAGAGCAGGCCTGGTAGTGCAAGTCATAGTGACAAGGGCCATGTCAGTGGAAAACTTCAGTGACCGAATTAGGAGCACAGCTTGCACCGAAAATCACTATTCCTAAGTCTGATAGCTTGCAGGGTGTTTTCCATGATAGGCCAGTAGGGTTGAATTAATACGAGTTTGAAACACCCCCTGAAGCCAGTCTGGAACTCGTGAATAGATTTGACCTGATTAAATGTAATAAAATGTAGCTTAAAACAGCGCGACCATAGGAATCTGGTGCTGGCTAAACCGACGCGCAATGCTCTAATCCAGCGGCTACTATTCTGATGCACAAAAATGTTCTCCTATACTCTATTACAGCACACCCATGGTTACACCGTATTAGCCACAGGGGGGGTCGCTCTACTGTAAAAGGGTTTGCTTTGCTAAAAGAGGTTGGTTAGAGAAGAAGAAACCCACCAGAGCGATCAAACTCCCCAGAGCGGCGACCACCCCCATCTTCTCTAGAAGAGAGTCTGAGTGTGAGGAGAGAAAGAGGATGTTCGATACCCTATTTTTGCCCCGAGGAACAGAGGTGGGTTCTCATGAGAGTCTTCGATCATCTCCCGATCCCCATTTCAAATCCCCTACGATTTACAATGTAGACGGGCAATGATATGAGCCCTTGGTTCTCCATCCTTCATTTAATTTCTTTTCCATTTAATGTTTGCTCCTTGTATCCATCTGTAGTTCTAATGTTGTGATGAATGATGGCCGGTCCCCGAGCGACAACGCCAGGCTATCCTTCCACATGTAATACATTGGCTACCCTTTGGCAATCTAATAACACTCGAGCTTGAATATCTCTGTTGTATCTCAGCGTTCCCTTTCCTATCCGCTATGCTTCCTCTTTGTACTATCTACGTGCTGTTGTTTGGATTCTTTTTTTTTAGAGCGCTAATGTGCCTTGGGCTTCCCGATGGGCTATATTAACGTTGTCCCCCTCCCCGGGGGTTCCCCTTGGCGGGTTAATCACATCGGGTTTATCTCGTGTATTTGCCGTGCGTTTCCTCTTCTTGTCGGAGATGTGTACCCTTCTGTTAGCCTTCGAAATGAGTCTCCTCACTGCCCCTCTGTTCACAGCCATGGGTTGGATGAGTCATGGTCATTCCCACAACCAAGACCTGTTAAATGTTTGACTATTTGTCCTATAAAGTTCTGTCTGTATGCTTCTCTTCATTGCAAGCCCCCGTGGCCCGCATATGCTTGGTTTACGCCCCTTTTGCAACCAACCTGAGTGGTGGGAGTATAGTTTTTTGTTACATTCTGGGCTTGCCACCAATCGTCTGAGAAGGGCCAATCTAGGGCTCTCAAACGTCTCCCCCCTGAGAAGGGTCGGGTAGGAGTCCCTCAATATGACTCATCGCCCCCTTGTTACCTGGGTAATATAAAATGCTTCTATGATTGCTGTATTTCTTAATAACATGAATGTTAAGTCGCCAGCCGGGGAGGGGGGGACATTCCCCATCAAATGAGTCCACTGTCCTTTTTTTCTCCTAAACCCCCAAAAGGCCATAGGGACTCGTCCTCCCATGATGTGGAGCCCAATGGGTCGATAGGGGCGAACATAAATAGATCCTCCGATCCAATAGTAGATTAAAACCCACATATCTTCTTGGGATTGTGGTAGCCCAGGGTTTATGGAACCCCCCGTAGGCTAGCCCTCGGGGTCTCCTTCCTATCTGAGCTGTCCGTTTCAACTCATTGATAACCCACGGATCATCGATGCCCTTAGTAGGCTAGCCCTTGGGGTTTCAGTCCGTTTGGGTTTGTCGGTCGCCGTGTTGGCCTTCCGACAGTTAGGAGCTTATCCCGGGAACCTGGTGGGTGAGCCTCCACTTTTTCCCCGTGACCCTCCAGGATATGGGGAGATTGTTGTAAACCTTGTTTTGATGATGGTTGTTTTGATGATGGGCAACAACCTTGTTTTGATGATGGCCAACACATCTCTTGTTCAGAGCACATCTGCCTTTGCTGTGTAGAGTCCGAGCTACACTTCAGCAATTCGTGCGTGATCCGTGCACACTATCATAAAGTCCATGCACATTCTATAGGCTTACATTTCTTAAGTCCGTGCAGTTTCTCGATTTGCATTGTCAAGTCCATGCATATCTCATACTAAGTCCTTGCACATTTTCATAAGGTCCGTGCATATTTTGGACTTAGACATTTTGCTGATTGGGTCGCATCCAAACCCCGTGCATGTACAG
>JANBPO010009442.1:0-52809 GCA_024336825.1 Amorphophallus titanum
CATATATCAAAAATATTATTTTGACATCCACCTCACAAAGGTAAGAGATATGAGAATTGCAAGCTTCAACCAGAAGTTTGAAGTCCTGCTCTGAGTAGCAGAATTCAATCTTACACTGGGGGATCTCACCACCAAAGTGTAGTTTTATGTAATTAATGCCAGCACCTCTTATAAGGCGCTTCTTGGCCTGCCCTGGCTGCACGAGCACCTGATAGTGCCATCCACACTTCACCAGTGCATCAAATACTGTCGAAATGAGAAAGAAGAAAGAGTGTTTGCTGATTTACACCCTTTCAAGGTCTTCGAGTGTCATTTACTCGATGCGCCTCTCTATATGGAAGCATCCCAGGAGCCAATGAGGAAGAAGGCACCTGCAAAGAAAAGGGAAGAGAAGACTTCGTCAGATGATTGGTTCCCACCGCCGCTGCCTGGCTATGTTGAATCTTGGGAGGTCTCTCATGTCTCTGAGATAGGAGACATTTCCAGAGCTGCACCACCAGCCACCTATCCCAAGGGGGATGAAGCTGATATGAAAAAGATATTTGAATGTATCGAGGTGCCATCAGGGCTCTTCAAACCCGTATTGGACCTCAAGTGTCAAATAGTCGAATCACTGAAGACCATGGAAGTCCCTTGCTTCTGTGAGCTGCCCACAATATTCTATGTTGGAGGACCTCCTAGCAAAGAAGATGATGATTGTGTAATCCCTAAAGAGTCCACAAGCTAGATGGTGCCAATATCAGGCTTGGCTTATACAACCGACCGAGTCTCCCATCTTTTTGCAAAGATGCAAGTCCCCTCTCTTCATCCCCTTAGCCAGAAGGAAGCATTCGAAAAATTGTGGTATCCACCCAACACTAACAAAGAGCTCCTGAAAATCACCCGAAGCCCAAGCCTAGGGTATACCCTCCAGGAATATTATGAAATGGAGGTGGATGCCATTTCTACCATCTTCACAGCTAAGAGCTCGTCCGGAGTAGTTTATGATGACTACCCGACTAATGATGAAGAGACGGAGTCCCGCCCATCAAAGGGTGCATTATTCTTTGATAACAACCCCGTGTCAGAAGACCACAATGATGTCGCTGAATGCAGATGCTGGGAGGAAGTATTCCCAGAAGAGGAACCATCTCAGATGGAGATCAAGTTTGATGAGGTCATAAATGAAGAAGGCCTAGACCCCGAAGAGGGAAAGGAACGTCTTAAATTTGAGCGCATCCTCGAAGAGTGTCGAGCCCTTCAACAGCAAGAATGGCCTACAGAAGAGCGAACAACGATATGCACCCGAGAACCAAGTTCGCCAATGGGGGCACCGAAACAAGAAGATGGAGATGACATCAAGCCGGCAGTGAAAGATCTGATATTTCACAGCGGAGCTAAAGTGAGCCAGGCAATCACCGACGCCCAGCGGGAACAGGTCCTTCGTCACTCAAGAAATGAAGCCCATGAGAGCCAGTGGTCACCCCCCCAATCTGTCTAGCTAGAAGCGGAGCCTCGCAGTCAGGGCGGCCTGACATCTCAGCAATAGACTGGGACTCGCACAAAGAAAAGGCGGAAGTCATGGAAGCTGAACAGGATGATATTGAAGATTTTGTTGATTTGCAATCAGTGCCGCCTGAGATTGAAGACGGAGTCCAAGCCACCGTTGATGAACTCATAGAAGTGAACCTAGGAAGTGAGGATGATCTGCAACCCACCTTCCTCAGCGCTTTACTCTCTCATGAGGAGTGGGAGCAGTATCTACAATTGTTAAAGGAGTTCGGGGATTGCTTTGCCTAGAATTACAAAGAGATGCCCAGATTAAGTCCCGATGTGGCACAACATATGCTGGCAATAGACCCTAAGGTAGAGCCGGTGAAATAGCCTCCCTGACGCATGCGACCGGAGCTGATTGAGCAGATAAATAAAGAAGTAGACAAGCTCATTGATGTCGATTTCGTGGAAGAGAATTATTACACCATGTGGTTGGCCAACATAGTGCCCGTAAAGAAGAAAAATGGGTAGATAAGAATATGTGTTGATTTCTGAGACCTCAATAGGGCGTGCCTGAAAGATGATTTCCCAGTGCCGATCACCGAAGCAATGATAGACGCTACTACTGGCCACAAAGCTCTGACATTTATGGATGGGTCATCTGGCTATAATCAAATATGGATTGTTGAGCAGGATAGGGTTCATATAGCCTTTTGAACTCCCAAAGGCATTGTGGACGTGTAAAATTACACGTCTGCGTGTCCCGAACAATCCAGCATCAATAGACAACTCCAACTAAAGAGATTGCAGAGAACACGTCCCGTCCAGACCCTCCGAATGAACAGTACACTACCGTGAAGCCACTCCCGGAGTCACGGCAGCGAAGAGGAACCAACCCTCGGGGGGCTCACAACTCATGGGTCCCAAAGAGAAGTAAGTGGATCGTCAATCGGGCACCAAACGGACCCGAATCAACTTCCACGGCATGCCCTCACGCCCCTTCAGTGGTACACCCAGAGAAGCTTCAATGGCACGCCTATGCGTCTTCTTCAGCGGCACACCCTTGTGCACCTTCCACGGCACACCCTGGCTTTCCCCAGCATCGCGTCCGGCAAGGAAAATCTCACGCCACTCCCCTACGGATTCTTGGCGTGCAGTGGGACGGCTGACGTGACAACGCGAGGGTGAGGCATGCAAGCTACTCCTGTATCAACAGGGATTAGGGGAAGTCAAATCTCCATCAATGCGCCCTCTTCCCGCCACCACCGGCCTGGCCACGTCGCTGTACAGTTGGGGTATAAAAACCCCTTCTTCTTCGACGAACACACAAGGAGACAGATGAAGAGGCAAAAAGAGAGAGAGAGAGAGAAACACACAGAGATGAAGCACTCCACAAAAAAATAGAAGAAGAGAGAAGAGAGGAAGCATTCCACAGAAGAGACCACCACCAGATCGGAGAGAAGAGAAGAAGAAGAGGAAGAAGAAGAAGGGACTCTCTTAATTACCTATAGGTTTTAAACTATTCATCCTTTAATCTTCCTCTATTTTCAGTTTTGCTATGTTTTTATTTTCCCCACCGTAGCCTTTCTGCACCCTTCCCTCTCTCAGTTCACAGTACTCTCACTTACACACAGGTTTTTACTTTGGGTTTTAAAAATTCTTCTTCCACCTATCTCCCTCTTCCATATTTCTTCTCATACCCCAAGGCGGTTCTTCTTCCTTCGGTCCTCTCGACGGCCCCATTTGCCATCAGCAATGAGGGCTCAGATTAAAGCCAATTACAAATACAGAATATGCACACACGGGGTTACATGAGATGCTTAAAATTTAAATGACAGAAGCAAGCAAGTGAGCAGATAGCCATATAAGCATTTAACAAGGATGTAGAAGTGACGAGCCAAAAGTTAAATGCCATAAGTGTTAGAGCAGCCAAATGCAATAGTAGATAGTTGGGTCACTTGGATTGTAGGGTCCCTTGGCTCAGCATAAATAGTTCACTCAAGGTGGCATCGGATGCCATGAAGTCACAGCAAAGTAACGCGGACTAAATCATGATAGGCAAAAATATGCAAGATGTTTGAACAAAGCAAGATGATGCAATCAGAGATCAGTTCGAAAGCCATAGAACTAATCTGGTTTTCTGGGTTTTCAAATTTTTAGGCTTTCTAGTTTTCAGATTTTTAATGTTTTCTTTGCAATGCATGGAGAAGAGCCGTGATTGCAGATAGTGTCCTGACCCTGGTTTGTCCGATCTCGCAATACTATTCTCGAGTATCTTGTTATTTTATCCTTTCTTTGCATTCGTTTTGATGATTTCTTTTTCCTTTAGCCCAGCATGCATCATACGCATTTTTGAGCATTCTTGTGCCTCGTCTGTCCAAGGTGTCTCAGTAATGGTGAATAGCTGTGTTCATGATCTCGAGTAAGGAGAATCATTCCATTCTGAATTGGAAGGTTTTCGTCGGTCTACTCATTCGGTATGGTTAGCTGAAGATTCCTGTTTGGAGCTTAGTTAATCGTCTCTTTCCTTTCTGTTGTTCCAGCCGCTGGCCGTGTTTTCCTTTCCTTAGCTGTTAGTTCCTCTAGACTGGCGTCATTTGGTCTACCATTTCCTTGTGATTAGTCTGAAGTTTTTCAGAAGATTCCTATCGCTCGTTGGTTGAAGACGGGTGTCGTTTACCTTAACGCCCGCTTTTCAGTTCACTCCGCGTCATCTCCGCTTCATCTCCATGTTCTATTTCGCTTTCACTACACCTCCGCTCACTCCCCTGCAAAGAGGACGTTAAGGAGGGGCATCTGTTGACACCCGTTTTATGACTAATAAGTTAGGTCATCTCCTTATTCATCTTTATGAAGCTCCGAGTTATTCACCCTTACCAAACCTTCTTGGTCAATTTTTGAGGTTTATTTCATGGGTCATATCTCATTGATTGGGTCTGGCTTCTCATTTTTTGTCCATTGGATGAAGCTTAGTAAACCTATATTTCATTTGCTACTCCATGGTCTCTGGCGGCCTATTCCTGGCGCGTCACACTCCTATAATGCTCCTATCATCGACCGTTATAGTCCTAAGACTCAATGGCTTTCTTCAAGCTTATCTCTTTCTATCCATGGTGGTCTGACGATTTATCGTGTAGCCGTCAGAGTCTTCTGACGCATTAACATTTGGCCGTCACACCCTTGCAGAGTCCTATTCACGACTTCTTCGCCCGTTGGCCTTATCTTTTAGTGGATAACGTAGCCTGACGATCCATTTCTGGTGCGTCAAATTACTGTGGCGGTTTATCGTAAGGCCATTACATCAGACAGAGAGTTCTAGCAAAATTGCTCTTTCTCTGCTACTCTGTGACCGGATTAAGAGTTTGATCTGATGATTTCTCCCTCAAATCTGATCCTCAGAACCTTTTATTTATTTCTATGGACTCTTGGGAGTATTATATTCGAGAGTTTGCTAAGAATCATCCTACTTTCTAGCTAGATTCTCTCCAACTCGTCCAAGGACATGAGGGCCTATAAATAGTCGCTTCAAAGGAGATCCAACACTTCAGGGAGTTGATAATAAGAGCTCGAAAGCTGACGTACTTCGAGATTCCTGAGGTGACTCCGACTACGACACCATTGCCTCCTGGTGATTCACAAAAGTGAATAAGGTCTCAGGTGAGGGAGGCCGTCAGCAAGGCAAAGGAGGCAGTTACTAGGGTGACACAGGCCCACCGAAGGAAGACTACAGAGCTGGAACCGACAACTGTTCCCCCACTCATAGTGTCATTCAAAGAATTTGAGGCTTCTCATGTGCGGACGCCTACGATGGAAGGTATATTCTTCCTTCTTTTGCACTCCATTTCTTCTCTGGCCACGCTAGCTAATTCTTCCTTTGCAGTTGTTGCCACTCCTACTATAGTGGTTGTGGAAGAGGTGGCAACTTCTACAATAGTTGGAGAGAGAGAGGGGGGGAGTGCCCATAGCTCCCGTCAGGGGGAATCTGTCCTCTCCGACACTGAGCCATGAAATGGAAGGTAATCTGTGATTTATTCATAGGCTTGTCACAGCCCATCATGCCTTCAGCTTACATGAATGTTCTTCGTTTGAGTTTCAGTTGAGATCCGACTGCCTTCATCTCTTGTTGTCGGGGCTACTAAAGGAGCTTCTGTTGGGGAGGAGACCGCTCTAGGGAGTGAGCCCACTCCCGAAGTTTATTTAGCTGCCGCTCCTGTTGCGAAATCGACCGTGCGGGTCTCTATTGAGGGAGATTCTCCTCCCGCGAGTCCTGAAGCTGAAGAACCGTCCACTTCGAAGGGGGAGAGTCAGGCACCAGCACAGAGCTCTTCTTCAATAGAGCAGGTAGACTATAGCGGCGGTTTCAGTATGAGGAGTTTCCCCCTGTGGAGATGGAAACCGAAGATGCTGGGGCATCTTCTGCTTATGAGAGTGATTACACCACCTTCAGCTCGCCCCAGCTAGCATGGAGTAGCTTCGGGCCACCTGGTCCCTTTATAGGGGAAGGGGCCAGGTTGACGGAAGCAGTGGTCTCCGCTACTGGAGCCTTAAGTTTGGTGCTGGCAGAGGTAAGTGATCCCCTACCAATTTCACCTCTAGGCTCTTCTTATTAGTCTTCATGCTGGATTTCTGAAGCATGTCATATCTTTCTTTTCTTGAAGGCTTCATCTATGCAGGCCGAAGTGAACCTGCTGGCCATGACTGTGAAGATCCCTCTTACGCCCTTGGGTGTAAACCAGTCAGCATTTCTACCTGTCTTGCGGCCTATAGCTCTACGATACCCCAAAGATTTTATTTTAGCAGCGAGCTTGGAGGCATCGGGGGCAATTGTCAGACCTACTCAGTCGATTGTGGCTATGGAACCCTAGACGCTCACTGCTGGCAGAGAATTACTCCCGAGAGGAAAAGACATTTCTGAGATAGAAGCAGGAGAAATTGTGGAAGAAACGGTTGGGGTCTCCATGGCTTTAACACTTGCCGCAGAGTCAGCGCTGGTAGAAGTCGGCCAAGTCGGGGATGAAGGTCAGACATCCTCCATCATTGAAGCTCAGAGCGTGGCTCCGTTGCTAGAAGCTGGGAGAGAAGTTGCCACGATCGAGACTTCCTCCACTGCACTAGTCACTGAAATCGGCTCTAGTGTGGGCGCCCTACAGGACGTGCCATCGTCATCTTTCGAACCGAGCGATGACATCTGGGCTGCAGTCGACAGTCGAATAGAGTTCCAACTTCCTGATATGCCATCGCTTGGTTTGCAGTCATCAAATGATCTAGTGTGGCAGTATCTGGAGACATTACGACAGACTGTAGCAACCCGCCCAGATCTGACTTATGTGCAACTGAGGGGTCTGGTAGAGCACCTTTCCCACACATTGTTGGCTTTTGGCTGCCCCATGGAAGACTAGATGCAGTGAGTGATCTTGCTCTTGAAGCATGTAAATAGAAGGGAGTTCCTCGACAAATGTGTAGGTGATCAGCTGGTGGCCATAAAGTTCGAGCGGGTGGAGTGCTGAACCACTCTTGCATCTCTGAGAGGAACCACCCAGCAGATGCGGGATGCAGCTAATGTCTCTACCCAGCGCTGGACTTCCTTGATGGCTAGGATAGCTGAACTTCACGCTGAACTCTCCCGGGCCGAAATAGAGCTGGAATTGGCCAAGCAGCAGGAAGTCCATAGTATAGAGGAGGCAGAGTTGGCAGAGGGACAGGCCGCCTCTCTCGAAGAGAAGTTAATGCAGTTGCAAATCGCAGAGTCTCGCCTATAGGAGCTTGTTCGTCACCCCCTCCTTGGGGATCTTGGAGTTTGAGGACATCTTCCGACGGTCGCTGCAGTAGCTTTGTCTTCTTCTCTTCCTCTTCTTTTTTTGGTGGACTTCCATGTATCCCGAGGGATGCCCCGAGTACCATGTATTTTGTGCCTTTTATGTAAATGAAATGTCTTTATTATTTGTTCAGCATAGCTACCACTGAATTACAGCTCCATTCTCCTTTTCCTTCTAGCTAATCTGTTTAGCCCGGATATACGAGTCGCTAAGGTAGGAGAGCACTCACACCTTCAGCGAAGGTATGAGGAGTTCACTCCACCGCAGCGCAACCGTTCCCAAGGCCTGACTTTAGCTAGAATTGGCTGGATGCTTGAGGGTAAAGGTGTCGCGACCACTAAGGCCAAAGGGTAAAGTCAGAGAGTCTGTTTGCAGACCTCGCCATTGGTGACGAAGTTTATAGGTAGCATTCTTGTCGGTGAGCTTGAAGGCCGAAGACAAGGAGTATGCTCATTCCTTGACAGGGGCGAAGGGCCCGAGTCTGGGGTAGGTTTATTGATTTCTACAAACAACGAAGAAAGTTGAGGGTAGGTTTGTTCATTGACATGGGTTAAATGTCAAAGCAAGGGGTTTGTTTATCGACGGGGACGGAAGGTCCGAGCCAATGGTTTTGTTCATCGGCATGGTTGGGTGCCGAGGAAAGAAATTTGTTTATCGACGGGGACGGAAGGTCCGAAAAAAAAATGGAAAGCAATGCATTTCCAAGGCCCATTAAGCCCTGAACTGAACTGGACCCAGCCCTGGAGGGAGGCTTTTCATAAAATAAAGCCCGAATATTGCTAGGAAACAATCCCGACACGCAACAGACAACTCGAGGCATCAACAAATAAGAGCAAGAGGAAAGATCTGACTTATCAGTAAAAATGGGTGTCAACATCGACAACTCAGTGTTGTTGCATTCTACGTCCGAGGGATGAGCGCTCATTCCAAGGTGGATAGTCGATACGCCCCTTTCTAAAGGGTCTCGACCACTCGATAGGGGCCTTCCCAGTTAGGGGCTAGCTTTCCCCCTGTCTCCAGTGGTTGAAAGACTTCGACTTTTCTTAGGATGAAATCTCCCGCTTGGAAGTGTTTATCTCAGACTTTCACGTTGTAGTATCGAGTGAGGCGTCACTGATATTCCGTGGCTCAGATGGTTGCGATCTCTCGGATCTCACTCGCCATATCGAGGTTTTCGAGTAGTTTCTGCTCATTCGCCTCAGGCGAGAAGTTGATAACTCGAAGAGATGGGCTGCCAACCTCCAAAGGAATCACTGCGTCTGTGCCATATACTAGTTGGAAGGGGGTCTCACCGGTGGCGGTTCTTGGAGTGGTTCAGTGCGACCATAGTACGTTTGGCAATTCCTCGAGCCTATTACCATTGGCTTTGCTGAGCCTAGCCTTGATGCCTTTCAATATGATTTTGTTGGCATTTTCGACTAGCCCATTGACCTGGGGATGGGCTACCGAAGTGAAGTGGTTGTGAATATGTAGGTCGGCACATTTGTTCTTGAAATAGTGAGAATCAAATTGCCGACCATTGTCACTCACAATCACTCGAGGGATACCAAAACGACAAATGATCGACTTCCAAACAAAACTCCATACGACTGACTCGGTGATCCTGGCGGTGGCTTCGGCTTTGATCCACTTGGTAAAATAGTCGATGGCGATGATGATGAATTTCTTCTGGGCCTGAGCCGTAGGAAATGGCCCTAGAATGTCGATCGCCCACTGGACAAAAGGGTACGCCTCGGTAAGGGTGACGAGCTCTGAGGTAGGCTGGTGGATCAGGTGGTTGAAACGTTGGCATCGGTCAAACTTTTGAACATAGGTTGAGCAGTCACGCTAGAGAGTGGGTCACTAGTAGCCTTGTCGTAGCAAAATGCTAGCGAGGGATCTTCCTCCTTGGTGCATGCCACAGACACCTTCATGGACCTCTTGAATTGCTCGACTAGCTTTGTCGATATCGAGGCATTTGAGGAGGGGACCAAAAAATGATCTCTGATACAAGGCTCCATCCAAGATGATGAAATGCCAAACTTGATACTTTAGTCTCTGAGCTTCTCGAGGATCAGGGGGCTCCTGAGAGTCTCAGAGCCAAGATATGTAGGGGGTCCGCCAGTCGCTCAGTAATGCCTGGTCAACTATCATGAGCTCTGCTTCTATGCTCGGTCTTTCTAGCTCTTCAAGGAAGATCGATCGGGTGCCTTCTGGGCCAATGGTGGAGGCCAATTGAGAGAGGGTGTCCGCCCGGGAGTTTTCCTCCCGAGCTATCCGAACGACATGGAAAGTCTTGAAAAGTGGGGCTATTCCTCTTACCAGTTGAAGGTATTTAATAATCGGTGCTTCCCGAGCTTCATAGTCACCATTGACTTGGCTGGCAACCAGCTGGGAGTCAGTGTGGATCCAGACTCGTTTGACCCCCAGTTGTCGTGCCATCCTAGCCCCCGAGAGGAGGGCCTTATACTCAATGACGTTGTTGGATGCCTGGAAGTTCAACTTCAAGGCATACTATAGTTCTTCCCCTTCTGGAGACCTGAGGAGGATGCCGGAGCCACTGTCGGCTGAATTGGAGGACCCATCAACAAAAAGGTCCTAGGTGGTCCCGAGCGTCGGTGGAAGGACCTCCCCAGTTGGAACGGTGCTCTTTGTGATGAAGTCCGCAGGTGCCTATCCCTTGTTGGCTGAACGGGGGTGATAAGACATGTCATACGCACCGATCATTATGGCCCATTTGACAAGGCGACCCGCGGCTTCAGGGTGAGTGAGAATCTTCTTCAGGGGTTCGTTGGTCAGTACGATGATGGAGTGCCCTTGCAAGTAAGGCCGGAGGCGCTTGGCCGAGGTCACAAATGCCAGCACAAGTTTCTCAGTTGTGGGATACCTTCTTTCTGCCTCGTTGAGCACCTTGCTGGTGTACTATACCGACCTCTACACTCCTACGTCATCTCGGATCAGGACTGAGCTTACTGTTGAAAGAGTGGATGAGAGGTAAAGGTACAATGCTTCACCCAGGATCAGTTTTGACAGCACCGAGGGCAAAGCCAGGAACTCCTTCAACTATGCAAAAGCTTTCTGACATTCCTCGTCCTAGGTGAACGTAGTAGATGCCAATTTGGGTCCCCTCAACAACTTGAAGAAGGGTAGGTATTGTTCGGCCGCTCAGGACAAAAAATGATTGAGGGCAGCGATACGCCCTATCAGGCACTAGACATCTTTGACGCACGCAGGCGAGTTCATGTTCAGGATGGCCTGAACCTTGTCAGGGTTGGCCTCAATCCCTCGTTATGTCACCAGGAAGCCCAGAAACTTCCCAAATTGAACTCCGAAGGCACATTTCACTGGATTGAGCTTCATGTTATACCTCAGGAGGGTGTTGAGGGTTTCGGTTAGGTCGACGAAGTGGTCTTTAGCCCTGGGAATTTTGACGAACATGTCGTTGATGTAGGCTTCCACGTTCCGATCAATTTACTCTTCAAAAATGTGGTTAATCAACCTCTAGTATGTCCTGCAGGCATTCTTCAATCCAAAAGGCATTCGGGCGTAGCAGTATACGCTAAAGTCGGTGATGAAGACTGTCTTCTTGATGTCTTCAGGATCCATCTGGATCTGATGGTAGCTGGAGTAAGCATCTAGAAAACTGAGCATTTCGTTACCAGAGGCCCAAGTGATCTGCCCCTTCCTCTCTGGTGCCTGGTTGGCTTGTTTTATCAACCGGAAGAAGGGGAGGCATCGCTCGGTGACTCGGGATAGGAACTGAGTCAGTGCCGCGATGCGTCCGTGGAGACATTGTACGTCCCTGACTCGCACTGGCCACTGCATCTCCATCACTGCTCGAATTTGGTCCGGGTTGGCTTCGATTCCTCGGTGGGTGATGAGGAAACTGAGGAACTTTTCGGATCGTACTCCGAACGTGCACTTGGCTGGGTTAAGCTTCACATGGTACCTTCTGAGCGTGGCGAAGGTCTCTACCAAGTCATGCAGGTGTTTGGCGGCTCGGAGGCTCTTGACGAGCATGTCGTCGATGTACACCTCCATGTTGCGACCGATCTGTGAATCGAACATGTGGTTGACGAGTCGCTGGTACATTGCCCCTGCATTCTTTAGCCCGAACGGCATCCGTTTATAGCAGTACAGGCCGTGATCGGTGACGAATGCGATTTTATCTTGGTCGGGCCCGTGCATGCTGATCTGATGATACCCGGAGTAAGCGTCCAGGAAGCTCAGCACCTCATGCCCTGCCGTCGCATCCACTAGCTGGTCGATCCGCGGCATAGGGAAACTATCCTTAGGCATGGCTTTGTTAAGGCCGGTGTAGTCGACGCACATCCTCCGTTTCCCATTGCTCTTGGGGACTAGGACGACATTGGCTACCCAGTCTGGGTATTGGGTGGGCCTGAGTAACCCTGAGCGTAGTTTCGCGCCCACTTGCTCTTTGATGATCGCCTGTCACTCGAGGTTGTAGCGCCTTCGGTGCTGCTGAACTGGGCGGCAAGTGGGGTCCAACCGTAGTTGGTGAGTGATGACTTCTGGTGGGTTCTCGGGGAGTTCATCCTTGGACCAAGCGAACGCATCTTGATGGGCTGCGAGGAAGTCCGCATAGGCTCGCCTCTCGTGCTCGGATAGGTTCACACCTATCCTCAGTGTTCTGCTCAGGCTTTACCCCACCTGGATGAGGAACAGGTCCTCTGCCGGAGCACTTGTGCTCGGGCCCGGGTCTTGCGTCCTTGCCTTCTTTTCAGGTTGCATCTCTTCGAAATGTCGATCGCGTGTGGAGATGAGGTATCACCTCCAGGATTCCCTTTGGTCCCCCCGGATCTCTCCCACACCCCGAGGGGTGGGAAACTTGAGCTTTTGATGGTAGGAGGAAGGGACCCCCCCTGAGCGTACGGAGGATTCCACGGCCGATAATGGCATTGTACCCTGTCATCGCTCTAACTATAGTTAAGTCCGCGAGGAAGGTTACCTCTCTGGGTGCGGTTTCAAACGTGATCGGCAATGAGATATGTCCTTCCGGGTGGATGGTCGTGCTTGAGAATCCGTACAGCGGTGTATGCAATGGCTTGAGTTGGGACATATCCACACCCATGAGGACAAGACAGTCGTAAGCAATAACGTCGGGTCTGCTTCCATTGTCAACCAAAATACGTCGCACGGTACATTGATTAATGGTGGCTGAGACCACCAACGCGTCGGAATGGGGTGTCATGACGCCCTCTAGGTCATCCTCGGAGAAAGTGATGGCGTCTCCTAGATGCTCCGGGGTGGGGGTTCCACGCCGGGAGTTGTCACCGTGGTTGGTGCCGCGAACCGCCATTGCGTACCGTCGCCTCCTGCTCGCGCTGTCACCCCCCGTCATCGGTCCCCCAGAGATCATCATGATCTCCTTGCCGTTGGGCTGATTGTCGATTGGCGGGGGCATCTTCTACTGTCGCTCTGTGGCCTTGGCGAGGAACTTATCGAGAAGCCCTCTCTGAACAAGGTCCTCGATGGTGTCCTGGAGGTTGATGCATTAGATGGTGTCATGGCCGTGGCCGTGGTGGTAGTGGCAGTACTTCTTCTTGTTTCTCATGTTTGGGTCTGACTTCATCCGGGAAGGCCATTTAAGGAATGACACCTCACGGATTTCCATCAGGATCTGGTCAGGAGGAGCAGATAGAGGCGTGTAGTGGCGGTAGCTGCCTCTTTCTCTTTCGGAGCAGTCGTGGCAGTCTCTGTCACGCCGCTCGCGCTTGCTCTGACTCTCACGATGAGGGTCGATGGACCTCTTACAATGGGACCTTTCAGTCCCGGCCACGCGGCCCAAGGTCACCATGTTCTCCTGGTAGCGCGCATGCTTTTGCGTCAGGGCAAGGAGGTCAGGAAGGGTCGCGGGGGCCTCAACCCCAAGGGCGCACTGGAGGATGCGGTCCCGTGTTCCTTGGGTGAGGGCCGTGGTGGCGATGCTGATATCGAGGTGCGGGATTCTCAACACCTCCACACGAAAGTGGGAGACAAAGTCCAACAGTGTTTCCTCTTTGTTCTGCTTGAGGGTGAGTAAGGAGACTGTTGATTTGGCTACCTTTCGGCAGCCAACAAAGTTCTCCTTGAACAGCCTCTTGAGCTGCTGGAAGGAGGAGATAGTCCTGGCCGGTAGGGACTCGAACCACGCTCGAGCATTCTCTCGCAAAGTGGTAACGAACGCTAGGCACTTCACCGTGTCCAAAGTCCGGTGGAACACTAGGTGGGGCTCGAAGCTATGCATGTGGTCGGCCGGGTCGGTGGTACCGTCATAAGGCATGAATGTTGGTAGCTGAAGCTTGGACGGGATGGGGGCGTCCATTATGTCCCTAGAGAAGGGAGCGTAGAAGTCTGAGTCGTCGTCGATCAGGCCACGATTCCTCGCGGCCAAGAGGACGTCGTCCAGGCAGTGGACTTTGTCCTCGATCTTGTCGAAGCGTTGGAGCCGCCAGTCCATCTCTGGGTTGGAGTGGAGTGGGCTGTGTACCCTCGGCGCAGGCACGCTACGGGATCGTCGGGTCCTTGAGGCTGAGGAGCGGGAGGCCTCCCGCACCTGACAGTGCTTTTCCCCAACTTGGCCTCCCCCGTCCTCCCATGGTAGGACACAGCGAGGGTTGGCCTGTTGGTCCTTGAAATAAAAAGTGACACTATTCACTAGTTACTATTCATTCCTTATGAAATGACGACTTATCAGCTTGTCGTCATTTCATAAAAATTTAAGACATTGTCAACCTCCCCTCAAAAGACTGAAATTGTATATATGTCCCTTTAAATCTTATGTATATACTTTAACACTCTTATTTCTTTCAAATAGTGATAGAATTAGGGAGAAACATTTTATTTGATTTCATATAAATGCAAAATTGAATCTGACGAAATTGAATTACAACTTAATTAATTCTATACACTTAAATAAATAGATATTTATTATTTAAGAAGGGTTTTAACTATGAGTTAAATATTTTAAATGATTAATCAAATAGAATTAAAGGAGTTTAAATTTTATTTATTTCCATTTAAAATTTTCGGGTGTTACAAGGTTAGAGGCGGAGATGAGGGCGGACAGCCCGTGAGCCCCTCGTTTACCTTGTTATAGTTGTGTTTGGAGTTTCACATGCACTTCATGTACATATTTTTTTCTTATATATGCTAGCCTTTTCTATGTTGCTAACATTATGTGCTCTCCCCTTTTTTATGCAATTGTCTTATAGTTGTGGCGAGATTTGACAGAGACGATCGGGCTCAGAGGCACGGGGCCCACTAGGAGGACCACTAGGTGAGGCAGACCAGACAGCCAATGCCTCCCTTGGGCATGCCCGTCATCACCGCGGCCAACATTGGCCAGCTGGACTTGGGGCGGTCCTTGGTGGCTGAGGGTCCCATCGAAGAGGGGACGAGTGAAGCTAGAGCCATGGAGTTGGTTAGAATTTTCGAGATTGGTGGCATTTACACATATGATCGCTCTGGAGGCTACCCGAGAGAGTTTCCCATGGACCGACACTTATTCGAGTTCATGAGGAGCTTCGTCCCCTCTGGCACAAAGGAGGGAGACCATTCTGTGGCTGGAGAGCGCCACCGGTTGGAGCAGGCCATTTTGTTGGGCAGGGACAACCTGCAAGGGGTTGCGGTATATAGCTTTCCGAGTTTGTTAGTGGATTTCTGGAAGCAGAGGCAGTTCCCTAGTGTGGATTGCCTGGAGTTCTTCAGCAAGGCAGACCAATTCGGGGTCTGGGTTGGAGTGCTGGGTCCAACTTCTTGGGACTTGCACGGCCACCATTGAGTCGCGATTGAGGGGGTGACAGGATTGATACCATCCTGGCTGCAATTTGCTAGTCAGGGGTACGATGACCATAGGCTCTTGTATGGGATACTGCGATAGATCATTGTCAGCTGGTATGGCAGCTGGTCCGTGTTGTCTTCTCACAGATACCACCAGGGCGCGACGGAGTGGTTGATGGGCATCATCCACCATTACCGTATGCTTCTAGAGTGGACGGGGATCTAGTATGTAGTGACTATAGTGTTGTACAGGTACCCCTGCTACACAGGGCTCATTCAGGCATTGGCAGAGTGCTTCAATTACCAGTGGAACACAGTGGCTACAACAGAGGGGGAGACCTCCTTGGACTTGTGGTCTATTTTTCACATATCAGGACTGTCGATCAGTGGTGAGGAATATGAGGAGGTAGTGTTGGATGACCTTCACCGCAGCCATACTGACGGGCTGGGATGATACCAGGAGCCACACAGCTACCGGTATCTGTTGAAGACCTGGAGAGATTTGGCCCTAGTAGGCAGGGAGAGGCCGACACAGACTCCGTGGGTGCCTTTGAAGGAATGGGTCTGCCACTTCTACAATGAGTCTTTCTATTTTTATAATGAGTTCACTCAGGACCAGACTCCTTGGGAGTACACAGAAGTAGAACTGTGGTTCAAGACTTATTCGTGCTATATTTACGTGCCGAGAGATCGGTGGAATCCCCATGAGCTACCAGATGTCACCTACTTGGCCGTGTACCTAGCATACTGGCTAGCGACCTTCATGATTCCTCACGGTGAGGATGGACTTCTATGTGCGGAGCTATTGTGGCCGGCATGTCTCTTAGCAGAGGGACGGAGGTTGGCATTGGCCCCAGTAGCCTTGGCCAACATCTACCATGGACTGGGGGCCTTATCGGTACACCCCACGCCATGAGACAGGAGTCTCCTATTGCCGACCCACTATCTCAGGTGTGGCCTGGTCTACTTTTCCCAGGGTTTGTGATAAGGTCAGCAGTGGCAAACCTGGTGGCTCCCTTTCTTTTTGGCTTCATCAGTTAGCTAGATGGAGATGTTGTCGATCACCTAGAGGGGGCCATGAGAGCTTTGTCCTATTTGCTAGGCAGAGGCGAGGACGGGCTCCCATTTGATTATGGGTCGAGGGGCTTCTGGCCCATGTTAGTTCCTACGAGGGATGGAGCGGCCTGTGTCGTACTGCACCAGTGCGAGCCAGACACACTGATGTATACAGAGTGGGTGATCAGCACCCGACTGATGGTGTTAGTGCTGCACTGGTCCAGTGCCAGCGTCTTGGAGCCCTACTACCTGCACTGGTTTGCTAGGAACTTCGGGTACGACTAGGCAATCTCGTCGACCCAGGAGTTTCCTGTAGCAGGCTAGATGTACAAGGGAAGGAATAGTCACTTGCTGGTGGCAGCCTAGTGGGACTTCAGGTGCCGAGGGGAGCCAGAGAAGCTGCTAACATCGGGACTAGTTCGTCGAGAGAAGGTTCAACGTCCACTACACCCGATGGTGATTCAAGCACAGCCACTTGTATCACCAGAAGGCTTTGGCGATTAAGAAGGCTGAGGAGGGACAACTTTTGCGAGAGGAATAGCCTCCGATCTCACTGGATGTAGAGTTCTTGAGGTCCCACTTTTCCCAGATCCATCGTGAAGTAGAGTAGCTATTGACACTAAAAATATTCTAAATTCTTTCATAATTTTTACTTCTACAGGTCTTAAGCTCTGACCAAGTGCCCCTACAATGACAAAGAAGAAAAAAAAAGAAAGAAAGAGAATGGGAAGAGTCAAATTAAAATGAAGGCCAAGAAAAAGAAGAAACATACCTGTAGAAAGGGAGTGAAGCCACCCCGTTTCCCCGAACCTAGCCTAACTGGATCCACGTGGGTGAATATGTACGCTAGCATCACTCTCCCCCATGCTAGTCGGGGTCCCCTCTCAAGGTCGCGGATTAGTAGAAGATATTTCAAATTCACATTGTCAGAGGAGGTCGCAAATAATAATTGTCCGAAGAAGTAGAGGAGAAAAAGCCAGACCTCCTGGAGCTCGTCCCTCTCCCTAGACCTGATTCTCTCTGGAACCCCCTGGAGAAAGGTGCCCGAGTCCTCTAGTGGTCCTCGAACCACGCCAGCCAACCCCATCGCGGCACTGAGCTTGCCGAGAGGTAGGGTGGTCATCGGTCTCGCAGTACGGATCAGCTACACACCCAGCAACTGATCAATCTCGTGGCGGCAATCCCTCAGCTCCTTGCCCAACATTGGGGCCCCGGCAACTGGCAGCCTTGTCAAGAATGCCACATCCTCTAGCGTGGGGATCATGTGTCACCATGGCATCATAAAAGCTAGCAACTATCCATCCACCTCTCCCGAAGTGTGGTCAAGAATGTAGCATCCACTGGGAAGGGTGTGATCATGAAGAATGGAGCGAACCCGAGCCGATCCACTATCCATCTCTGCTCGTGAGGAATAGCATGGTACTACGCCTACACTAAATCCCACGAAACGTGGGCTCGGATCCTTCGCTGGCCCTGCAAAACACCATAAAAAACACATAAAATTAGCCATGATCAGCCACAAATCCATTTCATCCTAAACCCCAGCACTGACAGCTAGGCGGCCAGAACCCTGGCTGCCTTGTCTGCTAGGTAGCCAGAAGCCTGGCCGCCTTCCCCTGAGGACGGCCAGAACCATGGTCGCCCATAGGGTCGACCCCCATTTGACAACCATTCATCCCCATGCCCCATGTCCACAAACCAAAACCCAATCAAAACACAAAAGAAAAAGAAATGCATAAGGATACCCATGGGCATGGTGCCTCGGCCTCTGCAGTACGGGAGTCTTCTTCTTCCCGGATTCATCTTCACCTTCCTCGCGGCTAGAATGGCTGCTTCCCTAGACTTCAACTCCATCTTCACCCTCTCCACCACTAGACCCAGAAGTAGGTGTTGGATAAATGATGTTTTGATGATGTCTGCGCTTGATTCATTATAATACTATTGAATTGATTCAACTATGCTTTAATGTGCATGATGAATGTTTTGATCATGAAACTCCATGTTATGCTTATCATGAAATAACTCTCTTGTAGAAACACTCAGCCAAGTTGGATTGGGAAGCAAATGTAAGAAATGATAGATCAGAAGCATTAGCCAAGGCAACATGCCTTAGCCTTAGAGGCTAAATTGGGATTGCAGTAAGGAGCTTTGGCTTTGAAAGTGTTCTATCAAAGGAATAAAAAGCCAACCAAGGTTGAAAGGAACTCAAGGTCCGAAGGCATGGATATGCAAGTTCAAGAAGGCTGCAGCAACCTTACAGCCAAGATGCTCCCACCTCAGCTACACTACTATGACCTAATGGCAGTTCAAATGAGAAGCTTTGTACATGGTCTATCTAAGGTGAGAAGGGCTTTCCCCATATTGATATGAGGCTGAAAATAAGTGGAAAGAACATCAAAGGACATGGAGCTTGCATATGATGGAACTTTAGTTGCCAAGGTTGAAAGTAACTAAAGGTGGAAAGGTAGAATTCAGTTGAGAATTACAAGTTCAAGAGAACTACACCGACCTCACAGCAGAGCTACTCCAACCTCGTCTCATGCTGCTCCAACATCAGCTACAAAGGAGTGGGCTACTTCTTAAGACAGGTCGACACTACAGTTATAGTAGGTCGACCTCATGTGTCTTCCACAACCTATTATACTGGCAGTCTTCTTAAGACAAGTCGACCTCATGTGTCTTCTAGAACCTATTATATTGACAGTTTTCTTAAGACAGGTCGACACTACAGTTACAGTAGGTCGACCTCATGTGTCTTCCAGAACCTGTTAGACTGGCAAGTTTCTTAAGGTAGGTCGACACTACCTTTACAGCAGGTCGACCTCATGTTATTTCCAGAAACTTCTTAAGCCTTGTTTTGCCAAACACGTTAGCTCTTCCAGAAAATATAAATATTAGGCACAAACCCCCAAGAACACCTCTTTTGAGGACTGGAAGAAGGCTCCCAAGTCAGAGTCTGCCACTTCATTATAATAGCTCAGAATATCCTTGTTGAAGAACACCATGTCAGAGCCAAATCTATGAAGGTCTCTTCTCTACTAGAAGACTGCCCTTTCTGTCCTAAGAAAGGACTGGCCAGGTGGATTGCAACTCTCTATACACTGGACAAAGGTGTTCCCTCTACCACCAGATTTCAAAGAAGGTCCACTCTTTGCCTGTCACCGTCCTTTCCTAGGGCTGGTCTGATAAGCCCTGTAGCTCAGAGTCAACCTTTTGCAAATATCCACTTTAGCCAAGAAAAGATTTTTGGAGGAAAATAAGATCTCCCAACTGCTCCCTTATTACCAGAGGATCAAGTCAAGGACTGCTGAAAGAGGTCAGTGGTCAAAGCATTTCAAATTTGAATTGGTCCTATTGCAGATTCCTTGGAGGGAAATCCTCTCCCTAGCTCGCCTATATATAGACTTGAAGCTACTGAAGCTACTGCCTTAAGAGAAAAAGCACACGTGCTCCCTGTGCCTTCAATAGAAACCTGTGAGAAAGAAAAGAAAGGAGAGTGGAGAGTAGCCCAGTCCTGGTTCGAGTTCAACCAGTGGTGAGAAAGGAAGAAGAAGCTAAAAAGAGTGCAGCCCCTCCTTGCAGCTAGCCAGAGTATTCAAGACTTTGATCTGAAGCCGCCATTGCCTTTTCCTTGTATTGTGTGTGTGTGTGTGTGTGTGTGTGTGTATGTGTGTGTGTGTGTGTGTGTGTGTGTGTGTGTGTGTGTGTGTGTGTGTGTGTGTGTGTGTGTGTGTGTGAAATTCGCTTCACCTTCCACGGTACCCAGTCACAGTTGCCACTCCACCGGCATCCCTGGGACATCCCCAGCAATGTCTACACCAAGTTTTGTGACCAGAGGATGTGAAGAAAGTGGCATACCGGGCTCATCTTCTTGCTACCTCCTAGCACATGTGCAGACCGGCGTGCAATCTGCCCACCACTCGAGGCCACTCCGGAGGTTCCAGCCAGTGCCGTCGACTTCCCTCTTCATCCAGGCGGCTCGCCATCCACGATAGCGTACCTCTAGGGATGTTGGTGCATTCCTCGGCCTCCGTGACGCACGATACTTGCCGCTGGTCCCTGCTCATACCGGTTTGCATCGAGTCGTGGACGACAAGCTACATCGACCCATGGCCCGTCACCCCACTTCGCACGATGCCTGGATCACTGTGTAGCCTTTTACCTCCCTGCGAGAAGTGGGCTTTGTTTTGGGTTGTACCTCTGTTTGGCTTCGTACTGGGTGGTTGTGTGATTTGGCCGGGCATCTTCCCCATGTCCTGAGCGTGGAGGTACGCGTTCACATCCTCGTTTGGTCTTTGCCTTGCTAGTTTACTATATTCTCTAGCGCCGCTGCTTGCGTGATTGTTAGGATTCTAGCTCGATTACGCTTGCATCACTACCATGGTGAGAGAGTGTGACCATCCTGTGCTCGACCCAAGCACGAGTGTGTGAATTGCCTAACCTAGACTCTGTCGGTTCCTCAACCGTGCAGATCGACACGCTTCCCTCTCTTGGGGATGATTGCGAGCTTGAGTTACTTATTTTAGGCGTGATCTCTCTCTTGGGAGTCTTAGGTGTCGAGTTACGCTACTCAACCTATCATCTTGTTGCTAGTCTAGTTGTCCACGTAGTCGCGTCCTCACATAGAGTCTAAGCTTGCATAGCATCCCGCCTCAATAACCCAACGGATACAACTATGAAATGACATAAATCTCGAAAACACAGCATCGGAGGAACACAGTCATACCATAATCACGAGTATAGGCCTGGGATAGAGTGCGACATAAGTGAGCACAAGACTGACACCTCCGAAACAGGGCAACGTCGCTTACGTCTCGCAGGGGAAAGAGACACGACTACCACAACACAGATCATGAAAAACAAAACGACAACACAGCAAGCTTCAGCTTAAACAAGGAGACATAATACTCATAGCTGACAGCTCGACAATATCATCGGCTCCAGTGCCGAAGGTAACAGGGGACACCAGGCACACAGGACGCCAATGACAGATTCATGGAGAACAACAGCAACACGGCAGCACCGGACCACGAGCACAATCAAGTTAGTCTTCAGTCAAATATTACATCTGATCGAGTCGCAAGCTTACTCTACCAGGAGAAAAGGGGTGTAGCAAAGCCGACCGACAAGAGTTGGTCCACAAAGTGCTAATGATAGACAGACAAAATCATAGAGAAACATCACTTGCAAAAATAATAACAACAGCACTCGTAGGATTTTGGCTCCGTACAGGACACAGAACTATGGAATACAACTGCAAGCTGGGTCATATCACGGCACAACAGCAGCTGATCACAAGACTACAAGGATGAGTCATGCATCAAGCAGCTTACAAAGAAAGACCCACGATAACGAGAAATGACAATCTCAGGAAATGCACCTCAAGGACTACAATCACGCCCTGAGAGCATGACACCCAAGAAAGGAAATGCAGAGCAAAGGGTACTCAATCAGCAAGAATGCCGACCAATTCCCCAACACTCACAAACGCCGATGCCAACACCAGAAAAATTACCAGCAACAGCACGGCAATAGACGATATCAAGGCACAGGAAGCCAAGATGAAGTCACATCAAGGAGAACAATTCTCTAAACCGGCAAGAATCTAATAACAACGATCCTCGACCCGTGGGTAACCAATCCACATGCTTCCACTGTGCACTCATACAACGCACATCGGCATCAGAAGAATAGCTTGGTATTCGTATCTCAGCACACACACGGCGTCATCGCAATTCATGAAAAATCACAAATAACATGCCACAAGTACTGATCCAGCGAACAACCGGTCACAAGAAGCCTAAGTGCAACCAAAAGAGAGTACCAGCTTCAGCACAAAGCCCAAGGAAAAATATAAATCTCAGCTTACCTTTACGTTCTGAAATAATAAATGAGCCTTCACAACACATCAGCCGTTGGACACAACACGATGAACACGGTACACAACAGCTCTTAACACCATAACGGAGTCCAAAGCCAAGCAACCGTAAAACAAGGAGCAGATCAGGCTCAAATAAAACACTGTCCACACTTAGGCAGACACGGACAAAGGCATCACTGAGACAGCAATTCCAAGGCTTACCTCAAAAAGACTCCACCAACAGAATGAGAAACATCAAGCTTGACCAACAGAAGCTCACCAGGATGGGAAAATCCTAGGTTTGCCTGAGCATCTTCTTAATCACAGAATCTAATCGAGCACTTCAACAAAAGTGAGACATATCAGGAGCTGCACAGACTCAAGCTGGGACGACCAAAACAACATAAGAATGTGTACGGCCATCAGACCAACACTGAAAGTCAATAGCAACTTGAACCAATTCACGAGAAAACCTCAAACAACATACTACAAATTCGAGCCTTTCGGTGAATACTGCCAAGTACAACATGATTGAGACAGACATCATGACGAAAAAGAAGCACCTCATCACATCCTAACGAGAGCAGGACCATCTCGCACAGTGCTAATCCAGCACGCACAAGATGACATACGAAAAATAAAGCGATCATAAATCATAAAACTTAAGCTAGCTAAAGACTGTACTAGACTTAAGGACTCTGGAGACTGTATATCTCGGATTCTCATGTACTTCACACAACAACGCTCTGATACCACCCTTGATGACCCGAATCCCGGATACCAGATATACCCGATAGGACTATCGAATACACCTAATACCACTTGGAACCCGCGAGGCCTCCCAAGATATAATGCATGCAGCGGCCGACGTGGGAGGAGGATGGCCTCCTTCACGCAAGCAGCACGGGCGAGCAGAGTGAGCGAGCGATGTGGGCGCGGCCAACTTCGGCGGGCGCCTTCACGCAGGTAGGCGGGCGGCTCCTTCGCGTAGGGTCAATGGGTGCGGAGACTTCTTCGGGCGGTGGCGGGCGTAAGCGACAGTTGGCACGGGGGCACGGGAGTTGGTCGACAGCGGGTGCGGGAGGTCAGCAGGCACGGGCGGCTTCTTCTCACGCGGTGGAGGCAGTCGACATGGGCGCGGGCGTGGGTCAATAGCAGCGGCCTTCATCACATGGCGTGGCCAACGCGGAGGGATAGAGAAAGAGAGAGCAAGCGCGAGCGAATGAGAGACGACGGGAGGAGAGGAGGTCTGGCAGGCAGCTCCATGTGGGCGGCTTCAATGAAGGCGGGCGCATCGACACAGAGGATGTCAGCAGATGCTGGGAGGCTTCTTCAGGTGAACACGTGCATGCGGGCTCAGGATGGCCAGCACCCAGGTAAAGTCGGCAAAAGATGGTAGGAGAGAGAAGAGGAGAGAGAGAGAGAAGCAAAGAGGACCCTATTCATGCAGCAACTCCCCGACAGCGACCTCCCCATGCATGGCCATTTCAACAAAGGCGGCTGCCCATCCTTGCGGCTTCAATCTTGGTGGCTCCTCCCGAGGCCCATTTACGTGATGAGGAGAAAGAGAAAGAGAGAAGTGGGTAAGGGCTTGGGTTGGCCCTATAAAAGGGGCCTCTGTTGTTGATGTTGGTGGTGCTTTTTGGTGGGTGACTTTTGGAGAGTCCGGGGGATAGTGTGTAGGGATGGAATTATTGTTCGTTTGAGTTCTTCTGAGAGCTTGTTTGGGTGTTCTTTTTTGAAGTTTGTTTGAGAGTTCAGGTGGATAGTTTTGAGGGTTCTGCTGCTGTTGTTTTGAGTACTTTTTGAGATTGTATTTGGGGTCCTACGAGACAGGAGTGATTTAAGAAGGGGGGTTTTCTTTTGTGTTTTTGTTTTGGTGTTGTGCTAGATAGCAGGGAGCAAGTCAAGGCCTCCTTGTTATTTATTGTAATTTTGTTCTTAGTTATTTATTTCAGACATCGTTTTTGTTATTTGACAAACATCACTCATCTTTTGTTTAATTCTCTTTGCCAAGTTCTATGTAGATTCGTCTTTTATATTTTGTGCAAGTGTTATTTAATCATTTCCCTCAATCTATTTCCTTACAAGCTTGGTGATTATAATGATTGTCATTTTCTTTTCACTTGCCTCATTCATTCGTAAGCCCTACTTTTCATCATTCCTTCACTCTATTTAATTAAACTTAATTTCTCAATTTCAATCTTACGCTTTCAACATCAACTCTCACAGATGTCAATCTTAAAAACTCAAGATTATTAACTCTAAAAATCTAAATTTCTCGTGGATTTGACTTGGTCTCATCATTTAACTACTCTATTTAGTTTGTAGGTCGAATATTTAAATTTGGTAGCGGACGTATTAATAACGTGCGCTTTTGTGCTATCAACGATCAACGCCACCTTCTAGATACAACAAGCAGAAGGTGCCTGGATTGAAATCCGGGCAAAGAAAAATCGTCGACCTCACTCAGCCTAGGCATCAACTCGGACATATCCTCACAGGGATTTATCGACTCCAGCTCCAGCACCTATCCTCCTACTCCCCTGGATGCGACCATCGCCAAGAAATAGAAGAGGAATAGAAGGAAGAACCTCAAGAGGCGGCTCAAGAAACAAGCTGGGCAGGCAGCCGCCTTACAATCTCCAGCCGAGCCAACGCCTCTCCAAAGGCTCTAGCGGCCCATTGACGACCCGGAGGAATATATCCCTCGTCATCCTACCAGAGCAGCCCCACTCGATAGTTATCTCCCGTGGGAAGAAATACAAAAGCGAGCTCACCTCAGAAGTTGGGTCCAAGACATGATCCAGAAGATCAAGAATGGCGGAAGGCTCCACATCCCGGAAGAGCTCTCCTTGTTCTATAAGGACATGTAGATCACGACAGAGCAGTTGGAAGAAATATTTCGGGGCTACGCCTGCAATATGGTCGCCATTCCACCCCCTGATAACATCAATGCTTCTCGGTGAGTCGAGCCAGTGGCCTCCCGAACTAGACAAAGGGCTAGCGCCTCGCTTGGGTGACAGCCAGTTCCTGAACACACGGGCTGTAGCCAAGGTCGTGGCCGAGGACGCAGTAGATGGCATGGGAGGATTCCTGAGCTACCTCTCCACCCATCCACCTTCGACCAAGAGTGAATTATCCTTTTTTGAGGAGAGGAACCCGCCCTCATTTAGGAGGTAGAAATTCAGAAAGGGCCCAGCATCTTCGATCCTTTCGGCACAGGGGAGATCGAAGCCAGCATCCCAGTCTGTCATCCAACTTCATCCTCTCCCGCAGAATAGGCAGGACCATTCGGTAAGGATGAGCCACCTCGCCAGCCACTCCCAAAAGAGCCATCATTGGCGCCTCTATTCTAGGATCCATGGGTGATCAAAGTCTGCCCGATCCTAGTGCCAATGGCAAGGCATTGCAGCTCCCCGACGGGGAGCAATGCAGTGGCCCACTGAAAGCTCAACCCGATATACTACCACCATAGGAGGAGGCTCGAGCTTGAGCCGACCAGAAAGTCCTCCACCAGATGAAGTGCTTCCCCACCAGCATTACAATCTGGGAAGCCATCGCTTGGAGTAAAGAGTTAAGAGAACTACTTATTAATATACTCCAAGAGCTAGAAGCCTATGAAGCACATGCAGTAGAAGTGAAGCCTCCACATATGAAGCTTTAGCTGCCGCTGTCACTTTCATGGAGAAAGACATGCTGCTTTCCCCTCTGTGTCATAACCACCCTCTCTATATGAGGGGAAAAATGAATGGGCATGAAGTAAACTGGATCTTGGTGGACGTCGGTGCCACTGTTATCATCATGACACTAAAGACATTCAAGACTTTATATCTGACCCCATACCTCGAGAAGGTCCAGGCGATCAAGATATCCTGCTTCAACCAAGACTCTAAGGATGTCCTCAGTCGGGTGGATGTCGACCTGGTGCTCGATGATTTTGCCTACAAGGTGACCTTTTACATCGTCGATGCCAACACATCCTACAAAATGCTACTGGGCAGGCCCTCGTTGCATGAAAATTAGGTCATCCCGTCAATTCTCCATCAATGCATCAAGTATGCCAAGGGTGGGGAACAACATATGGTCTTCGCAGACCTCTCTCCATTCACCCCAGCGGAATGCAACCTTGTCGATGCTTTACTTTATTTCGGGGGAATCAGTCCATATCCCAATCAAAAGTAAAAGCAATGGCTGGCTCTCGGAGGAAGATGAGGATGATCTCTTCTCCATTGATGAGGAGAAGGCCAAGCTTCGTTGACTATGCCTTAACTCCAAGTCGACCTCAGATCGCCCCGAGAGGCGCAAAATCGATTACGAGGCTAATATTATTAGCCGAGCCATCAACAAAATCATATCCCTACCACCAGAATGCATACAACTCCCCTGTGCATCAGAGGAAGACAAGGTCGAGCGGCTCACAACATTTGTCGTTACTTACAAATGACAACTCAAAAGCAAGAAGAAGGTAAATAGGGACAAACCCATTGTCTTCTACAAAAGAGACATGGCCCCTCAAGCGCCATTGGAAGATAACTTCGGTTGGTCCAAGTAGGTCCACAATACCCCTGAAGCCATCCAAGTGTTGGACGACGTGTCATCGCATATCCAGGAGATGTGCCTAAAGCAGCACATTCCTCAATGGCAAGGTTCTACATGGCGTTAATATTTTCACCAACTGTGGACCGGGGCAACCCCCATTCTCCCACAAAGATACCAGGGGACTCAGCTACGACCAAGACCCAAAATTTTGCGTCTACTACATGGCCATTGTCGTGGGCCCAGCACAACCAATCGGCGACCAAGTTAATATTGAGACACAATTTGACAGCTCTGGGGACAAGGAAGAGGACATTCTAATCTCGCTCCCTGCTAGGGCCAGTACCCCAATTCAAGCACTCAATGAGTCTTCACTGTTTGCCTGCAAGGACATTGGGGCTGAGGAAGCTCCCAGTGTCTCCCAACCAGTTAAAGAACCTTGTTCGAAAAACTTTCCCAATGAGGAAGGTTCTCAGAACAATGGCCATGAAGCACCGCCAGCTTTAGCAGGCAACTCCAACCAAGCTTCAATGGCACCAGTCGACAACTGTCAGCTGGGTGCTGGCAGTCTAGAACAACCCTAGCCAGAGCCCAGTAGCAACGATCTCCTAGCTCCTTTCACGTCGAGTAGTGGCTTCAAAGACCAAGTACACAAAGTTGACACTAAAGATGAAGATTTCATCGACTTATAACTCACTCCTCCCAAGCTAGAGGACAGTGGCCAGGCAATGATCGATGAACTTGTTCAAATCAACCTCGGCGAAAATGAATCTCACCAGCCAACATTCGTTAGTGCTCTCCTCACCGAAACTGAAAGACAAGATTGTAAGCAACTCCTGCTCAAGTATAAAGACTACTTTGCTTGGACATACAATGAGATGCTAGGGCTAGACCCCTCCATAGCAGAGCATGAGCTAGCCATCTCTCCCTCAGCCACTCTAGTCAAACAGCCATAGCGGCGCATGTGCTGTGAGCTACAACTCCAAGTTTCAGCCGAAGTAAATAAAATGGCGGAGGTCGACTTCATCGAGCCATGTATTTTCCTGATCTGGCTCGCCAATATTGTCCCAATCAAGAAGAAAAGTGGTCAAGTCTGCATCTACGTCGACTTTTGAGACCTCAACAAAGCATGTCCGAAGGATGACTTTTCAGTCTCAATCACAGAAATAATGGTCGACATGACCACCAGACATGAAGCTCTATCTTTCATGGATGGGTCGTCCGGTTATAACCAGATCTGGATGTCCCTTAAAGACAAAAATCACACTACCTTCAGATCCCCTAAAGGGATTTTCAATTACAAGCGCATGCCCTTTGGCTTGAAGAATGCCGGTGCCACATACCAGAGGACCATGACTAAGATATTCGATGAGATGCTGCACAACATCATCGAATACTATGTCGACGACCTTGTCGTCAAGACTAAAACGTGGGAAGACCATTTGCACGATCTACGCCAGCTCTTCGAATATCTCTGGCAATATGGGCTCAAGATGAACCTCATGAAATGCACCTTCGACGTATCCAGTGACAAGTTTCTCGGTTTCATCATTTGGTACCGAGGAATCAAAGTGGACCCTGTTGTAAACCTTATTCTGATGTTTTGATGATGGCCAACAATCTTGGTTGATGATGGCCTGCCTTGTTCAGAGCTCTTTTGCCTCAGCTTTGTAGAGTCAGAGCTTCCCTTCAGAAAGTTTGTGCATGGTCCGTGCACAGCCCACCGAATAGCATGTCTCAAGTCCGTGCAGAGTTTTCAAGGTGCATCATATTAGGTTAAGGCATAAAATCATATAAGTCCATGCATGTATAAGTCCATGCATGTATAAAGTCTGTGCATGTATAGTGTCTCCACATAAGTCCATGCATGTATAAGGTCCATGCATAGTTTGGACTTAGACATTTTGCTGACTGAGTTGCATCCAAACCCCGTGCATGAACAGTCATGCCTTCAGCTAGTCCGTGCACGCCTTCACACGGTCCGTGGAAGCCTAACCCCGTGCATGTTCTACTTTTAACACTAAGTTCGTGCACTTTGTGTTGATGTCCGTGCACATCAAACCCTGTGCACATTCTGGACTTAGACTGTTTGCTGTGGGGTTGCATGATCTATTAAGTCCGTGCATATCTCATCCTTGCATGCACTATAGAAGAGTTAAGTCCATGCACGTTGAGCATCGTTAAACTCTAAGTCTGTGCTCATTTTGATAAAACCTGTGCATATGCCTTGAGACATCAAGTCTGAGCACATCCGTTTAAGGTCCGAGCATGGTAAAGTCTGTGCATCTTTGTACACACAAAGTCCATGAACGCCTCTCTTTAGTAAAGTCTGAGCACAGATGAGTCTGTGCATACTTTACCTCTGTTTTAACAAACCCGTGCATATTTTCTAGTCAGGGCAGGTCCGAGCAGATCTGTACTAAGACTGCCTTAGCTGCAGTAAGTCCATGCAGATCCTTTTGCAGCCAGTTCACTAATACTCCGTGCATACCCCGTGCATCTTTTTCTGTCTAGTATACTCTTAACTGAACTAATATTTATTTCAACAAAATGTCTTTGTCAAAATACGCCGGGGCACCACACGACCGGTCAGCATCGAGCGACCAACCTGCAAGCAACAACAACAGTAACCAACCAGTGGCGATGGTGACCTATGGTCCATTCATCATTGCCATCCACGCTGAGCATGCATAACCGATGACGTCAATCATGTTCAGCAACTCTGCCTTGACCTTTGGCTTGCCCGGATCCTTCGGCGCCATTGCCGTGGCCGATGAGCAGCCCAGTCAAGCAACTGCTTATATTGGTAGCTAGCCCCTCTGCTCCTCTAGTAACAAAGACCCACGCGGTCATTGACCCCGGGGTCCCCAGCTCTGCCAACACCCGACATGGGTCTCCAGCCTCAGGTTTCCAGTACAACATCACACTCGACCCATCCAAGCACCAAGCATTGGGTCCCCAACGATGTCGATTCCCAACACGGGCAATGAGATCCAGGTCTTTGTCACCTCAACACCTGATACGGGTACTAAAACCCTAGTCTCTATCATGCCAGCTCCAGCACAAACTACCAGCCTCAGATACCAAGTGCAACACTGACAATGGCCTGTGGGGGCATCGCGCCTAGGGATTCGACCACATCAACCCATAACACGGGCGCAAAGCTTGAGACGTGGCCACCTCGACACCCAAGATGGGCTTTCAACCCTGGGTCTCAGTTCTAGCAACACCCTATATGGGCGTCTAGCCCCGAGGACTAGCTCCAGCAACACACAATGGGCTCCCAGCCCTAGGTTCTAGCTTCACCAACACCCAAAATGGGTGACCAGCCCTGGGTTCTAGCTATATCAACACCCAGGATGGGCTGCCCGCCCTGGGATCTAGCTCCATCAACACCCAAGATGGGCTTCCCGCCCCGAGTTCTAGCATCATCAACACCCAAAATAGGTGTCCCATCCCAAGTTCCAGCTTTATCAACACCCAAGGTAGGTATTCGGCCTCGGGTCCTAGTTTTATCAGTGCTTGAGATGGGCTTCCAACCCCGGGTTCCAATTTCATCACGCCCAAGATCAGCATCTAGTCCTGGGTCCCAGCATCATCAGCACTAGAGACGGGCTTCTATCCCTGGGTCCCAACTTTGTCAGCACTCTATATGGGTTTCCAACCCTAGATCCCACCTTCGTCAGTTCCTGATACAAGCTTTTAGCCACGGGCTCTGGTGATAACTCCAACGGCCTAAGTGAATGCCAAGCTTTAGGTCGCTACTCTGTCGGCCCTAGCTCGAGCATCGAACTCTCGAGTTTTAGCTACACCGACACTCACCAGAAGTGCCATGCTCTAAAAAACCCCGGATCGGGTTCATCTGGTCCACCACATTGTTGCTGAGTCAACCTTCACCCTACAAAAAAAAAGGAGTGCCATAGCGGCTGCAAAAATGGGTGACCCACCGTCACAGCCCCTGCCTCCAGAAGACAAGGTGAGACTTAAAGAAGCTGGCGCATCAGTAGCACGCCAGGGGCAACCACCCTGGTCCAGTATCCAGCCTCCCAAGCCCAAGCAAAGGGGGGAAAATCCAAGGAGGAGTGTCGGTCCTCCCTCAGATGAATATGGGTCACTAGGAAAGAGACCCAACCCATTTGGAGGTCATGAGTCAAGAGATCCCTCCACTCACCATAATGGCACCAAACTCAAAAGCCAGTAGAGCAGTTGTTGGCTCAAGATCTTACTATCCAATGAAGCATCCATCAAGGTTGACTTCAGTTCTTGATAGACTGGGGGCACTGGTCCACCCTTAGGAGCACCATGAAGGGAAAGGGGTAATACAAATAATCAATAACACTGTAAAGGTGTTCACATGCTACCCCACTGACATCAACCAATAACTCGAAAGGCCACCCTGCCTACGTCAATCAACGGTCTGGGGTGAATCCTGCCGACACCTACCTAGTAGCTCCAAAAAAACTCCACCGGCATCGGCCAACTGTTGGCCCTAAGCGTGTGCTAGGACAAGAAGGGGGGTTGAATTGTCCCCTTTTTAACAGATGTGAAAATTTTAAAGCTATTGAAAATCAGAGTAAAGCAATGGACAGATTTTAGTAATGAGAGATGAGATTAACCACATGCAGAATTTCTACTCTCAAACTCACCGGCTCACATGATCAATTGAAGGAATAAGCAAGCAAACCATAAATAGATAGTGCGAGAGAGATTTTTAGGTGGTTCAGGACCTCACAGGCTCCCTACGTCCACCCTTCACCAATCGGTGAGGCTTCACTTGCTTTAACGTGAAGCACACGGAGTTGACACTCCAAGAACACTAAGACAATGTCTCCAACACGATCCACTAATGGATCTCGACCATACGGATGCTGCACACCCGGCAGCTCCATCCACACTCACACCCGTCCGCAAACGGTTCTCAACAAATATATATTCAGAGTTTGAAAATACAAGATATGATCAATACACCTTTAAGAACCAGAAGCAAATGACTAAGATAAATCTAAACAACATGTGGAAGTAAATCCCCATGAGAAGAAATGAAGTGTAGATGATTTTCTTTGTTGCTTGGGTTGGAGGGTAGTCGGATGCTGACGTTAAGGTCGTCCACGCGCTTCTCTTCTTGATCCGCACCTTTCTTTCTTCAGTCAGGATTTCTAGAAACGACTGGAAGCAGATGAATCCCTTGATTCTTCCTTCGCTACTCTCCTTCCCTCCGTTCGTTCTCCTCCTACAAGACAGATAAACACATTAGAAAACCAACAACACCACCGTTGAATGAATTTGCATCATATATTCAGCCCCAAAAGAGTGAACAAAAGACCATTGGACCCATGCTAAAACCCCTTCAAAACATCACCCATATATGCATCTAAACCTAAGGGTATTGGGGTAAAAAGCCAAGGCAATAGGACCATGGAATGATGGGTTCGAAGTGAAAATCAAAAACCTGATCCGTAGTGCTCAAGGCAAGTGTCGACTCTTAGAGTCGACTCTTTTTCCCAGGTGATCTGTAAAATAAAGAGCTCGGGGGAGTCGAGGACAAACTGATGCCAGGCAAGTATGGAGAGGATCTACTGTCAGTCTTCCTCAAAGACCACCAGGCTCTCGAAGCGAAAATTAGAGCAGATTTATCACCCGATGTACAAAAGCAATACAAAGATTTCCTTTTAGAGTATATTCAAGTCTTTGCATGGTCTGATGAGGATCTTCCTAGACTTCCCGAGGAGGTGGTGATGCACAAACTCAACCTTGACCCACGTTGAAACCACTCCAATAGTGAAGAAGGAAGCACGCCCCGGAGAAATAGGCCGTCATTAAAGAGCAGATCAATAAGGGGAAGAAAACTGGGCTATTCCGTCTGGTCCTTTACCCGACTTGGCTTGCCAATGTCATCTTGGTCCCAAAAGTTTCATGCAAATGGTGGATGTGCGTGTACTTTACCGACCTCAATAAAGTCACTCCGAAGGACTGCTATCCACTATCGAGCATCGACCAACTGGTCGACTCAACCTCAAGAAATGAACTCCTCAGCTTCCTGGACACCTATTCTAGGTACCATCAGATCCGGATGAACCCCAAGGATATCGAGAAAACGACCTTCATCACCAACTTCGGCATATATTACTACACCAGTATGCCCTTCAGGCTAAAGAATATTGGAGCCACCTATCAGAGGTTGGTCAACCAGATCTTCGAAGGCCAAATTGGGTGAAATGTCGAGGTCTACATTGAAGACATGCTAGTGAAGACATCCAAGGTTGAGGACCATTTCGCTGACCTGGCCGAGACCTTCAACACCCTCCAGAGGTACAGTATGAAGCTTAATCCAGCCAAGTGCACCTTTGGAGTTAGATCTGGAAAGTTCTTCGGATTTCTGGTCACCTAGCGAGGGATTGAGGCCAACCCTGATAAGATCCATGCCATCCTAGACATGCGGCCACCCGCTTGTATCAAGGATGTACAACGCCTGATAGGAAGAATTACTGCACTCAACTTTTTCTGTCCCGAGTGGCAGAACGATGCCTGCCCTTCTTCAAATTACTAAGAGGGCCCAAGCTAGCATCAGCTACCTTCGACTGGAACAATGAGTGCCTGAAGGCATTTTTTGAACTAAAAGAGTTTCTGGCCTCACTGCCAGTATTATCGAAGCCTGTGTTCGAAGAGACACTATACCTCTATCTCTCGGCAACTCCCTTTACTGTATGCTCGGTCTTACTTTGAGATAATGAGGTGTGCAGAAGCCCATCTATTACATCAGCAAGGTGCTCCTTGAGGCTGAAAGAAGGTACCCTATAATCAAGAAACTTGTGCTAGCATTGGTAACCACGGCTAAACACCTTCGGCCTTATTTCCAAGGACACACCATTGTGGTGCTGACTGGCGAACCCCTGAAGAAGATTTTGGCTCACCTCGAAGCTTCTAGTCATCTCGCCAGATGGGCAATACTGCTCGGGGCCTATGACATTTCTTACTAACCTCGCACGGCCATCAAGGGACAAGCCCTCGTGGATTTTATTGCGGAGAATGCTATCCCACCCGTGGAAGCGTCCTGGCCAACCTCTGGTCCTGCTTGGGACCTATTTGTGGATGGATCCTCAAACTCGACTGGCTGTGGCACTGGTATCCTCCTCAGATCTCCAGAAGGAGCGGAGCTACAATATGCTCTGAAATTCAGCTTCCCGGTGTCCAACAACTTCTATGAGTATGAGGCCCTAATCTTGGGGGCCAGGATGGTGCGACACCTGGGAGCCGGGCGAGTCAGAATTCACACCGATTCCATGTTAGTCACCAGTTAGATCAACGGGGACTACGAAGCTCGGGAAATATAAATGATGAAATACCTTCAGCTAGTGAAGGAGATAGCCTGACTTTTCGAGAGCTTTCAAGTGATCCATATAGCTCAGAAAGAAAATTTACGAGCGGATGCCCTCTCTTGCCTGGCCTCCTCTATCAGTCCAGAAGGGACCCGATCGGTCCTCCTTGAGGAACTAGAATGACCGAGTGTAAAAACTGATCTGGTGGCCGTTGTGCAAGTATCACCTGGTGGCTGGAGGACCCCATATATATCTTGGATCCGTGACTCTCAAGAGCCCACAGACCCTCGGGAAGCTAGAAGACTGAAGTATCAAGCTCGATGTTTCGTCCTCCTAGACGAAACCCTCTATAGAAGATCCTATGCTGGCCCCCTCATCAAATGCCTCGACATTCTGAAAGCCCACCAAGCAATTGAGGAGGTGCATGAAGGCATCCGTGGCGTGCACCAAGGGGGGCAGTTGATTGTAAGGATCCTATTATGAAGAGGCTACTGGTGGCCTACCCGCTAGTGCGATTGTTTGGCATACGTTCGAAAGTGTAATCGGTGTCAGCAGTTTGGCCATCTAGTCCATCAACCAGCCTCAAAGCTCGCGGCCCTAACTGAGCCTTACCCCTTCGCTCGATGGGGGATCGACATCCTGGGCCCGTTTCCCACGGACCGTGCTCAGAAGAAATTTATCATCGTCGCCATTGACTATTTTTCCAAATGTATCGAGGTTGAGGCTACCGCCAAAATTATAGAGGTGGTAATTTGGAGTTTCATATGGAGATCGTTCATTTGTCATTTTGGCATCCCCCGGGTGATCGTGAGCCATAATGGTTGGCAATTTGACAGTGCTTATTTTAAGAATAAGTGCACTGACCTACACATTCGTAACCACTTCACCTCGGTAGCCCATCCCCAGGCTAATGGACTGGTCGAAAATGTCAACAAAATCATCCTCAAAGGAATGAAGACTCGACTCGGAAAGGCCAAGGGTAATTGGCTCGAGGAATTACCTAGCGTATTATGGTCATATCAAAACACCCCGAGGATGTCCACAGACGAAATTCCCTTCCAACTAGTATACGCCACTGAGGCAGTCATCCCGCTGGAGATCGGTAGCCCTTCCCTTCCGGTCAAAATTTTTTGCCCGAGTCAAATGAGCAAAAATTATTAGAAAATTTCCCTTGATATTCTTGTATTAAGTCTCCATTTCCTCTCATGGACCATCATTTCGATCCCATGTACCCTTTTTCTTCCTCTTCCTACTCCCACGTGGAATCCTCTGCCCACGCGGGTCGTTCTTCCCATGGTCCCTCTAATCCATCCGAGGAACAGGCCAATATCATGGCCTACCTCTCTCATCTTGTTCACCAAATGGACCTGCTAAGCCCAAAACATAATTGCTAATCATCTTAATGGGCATTCGCCTTCCAATGTTGCTGCTAGCCCGATTGGACCCTATTCTAATGTCCAATCTCATCTTAATGGGCCTCCTTCTTCTCCTCATGTTGCTGGTCCAATTGGTCCTTATACTAATGTTCCTTCCAAGCCCATGTACCATGTCACTCTTAGAATGGGCCCTTCTTCTTCTCAGCCCAGATCCTTTTATCTGGCCCATTATCATGTTCTTGGTGTAAATTCACAACCTCTTGCTCAAGCTAGCCAATGTTACTCTTGACCTCTCCCTACCCAGGAGATGATTGCTCAAGCCCAACGCCATCTTGATGAGCTCGAGCGTCGAATTGATCCTAAACCCTCTTTAAGTGTCCCTTTGGCATTTCAAGATCTCCAGCTTCGGCCCCCATCACAGATTCCCGCATACGGTGGAATTGGTGACCCCTATGTGCACTTGAAAGAATTCATTTATGAGTCGGCCCAATTTTGACATGACCAACATTTGATGGCAATCTATTTGGTCTGTCATTGGAAGGCTCAGCTCAGGATTGATTCTTTTCATTGCCGCAAGAGCAAGTTATGAACTTTCGAGTTGTTCAAGAGAAATTTATTCAACAATATCAAGACCAGGTTAGGCCCAAGTATTCTGTGGTGGATCTGGCACATGAGAAGATGAAGGCCAATGAGGATTTCTTGACTTTTGCTAACCGTTGGCGTCATCTGGCCACCCAAGTCTCGGAGCATATTCCAGAGCAGGAGCAAATCAAGATGTTCATTTCTAATGCCACTCCCGAGTATCGATTCATCTTTGCCTTGAATGACATTACCTCCGGGCAATAGCTTCATAGTCAAGCCCGCTTTATCCGCCAACAACTCCAAAGTTTGCTTCACCCCGAATCTCCTTCACCTTCCACGTCCACATACACCTTGCCATCCTCATATACCCCTTTTACACCCTCTGTGAGTCAGCCTTCCACCACCTACTCGCCCTCCACGGGTCAACCTTCCGCCACGTATCCCTCCACCTCATACCAATCCTCCACCTACCAACCCTCCACATCCCAATCATCCACATGTCAACTTGTCACTTCCTCGCACTCACATTCGTCTTCACCTCTTGTCAAGGGAACATCACACCCAAGCAATTGGATGTCGTCTACTATATACCTACTCATCCTACTTCTTCACCTTCACCTAGTCCCTCCACTAGTCGCCATGCACTCTTGCCTATGCAACCCCCACTTTCATCTTTGCAGTCTTCTCCATTACCGTCCCATATTTCTCGACATCAACCTTGCCTAAAGTGGGCTCCTCATCCTCCATTGCCGGAGTATTTTACAGATATCTTCGGGCTTTGATGGCCACTCACGTGTTGTAGCTCCCTCCAGTTGTACCTTGTCGACCCGCTGTTGAGAATTTGCTCCAATTTTGTGAATATCACCATCAGCAGGGGCATTTGGTTAAGGATTGTCCCAGATTTTAAGATTATATTTACAACTTGGAAGACAAGAAAATGATTGATTGGTCAGCTATTCATAAGGTTATTTTGCATCTCTGCAAGCAGCAGCAGTAGCAAGTGCCGCCCAAGCACCCGTCTCTATCACTACAAGATCAGGGGCACCTCTGTGAGCCTTTACCTCGCGCTGCACCTGCTCCACCATCTGTTCCCTCACCTAGCCCATCACCAATGCCTACTCCCCCACCTAGTCCATCGCCTGTCCCTTCATCATCATCTTTGCCACCTCCTATGCCATCTTCTTCATCACCATCACCTCCACAATCCCAAGCCTCTACTCAGGATAGTTCCTCCACTCCTTCTACCCCCATTGCTGCCACTGCTTCCACACCAAACGCCGCTCGATGTATAGTGTCCATATGTTAACGGTGGGCCCCGTGGCCCTCCTCTTCCTCCTCTCCATCGCCATCACCTTCCTCTCCACCTTGTCCCTCACCATCACTTTCTTCTTCACCCTCACCATCTCCACCATGTTCAACGCCTTCATATTCACCGTCTCCACTATCTTCACTGTCTTCATCACCCTACTCTTTGTCTAACCCTCTATCGCCTTCGCCACCTCCTCTCTCAAAATTACCAAATCTGTTGCCTCCATCGTCCCTACTACCTTCATTGTCTTCAATGTCCCCACCATCATCTTTACTCGAGCTTGAGTAAGCTATACCTATCCCTTTGCCTTCATCTCCATCTGCACCTGAGCCTATTATCACCTTTCCGCCTTTGCCACCATTGACGGAACCTTCACCTTTACCTCTACCTTCACCCATGCCTCTCATTGCCATAATACCCCCATTCTCAATCACACCATCTGAACCCATTCCCTCCATTTCTCCCTCCACTTCCACCCCACAGAGCAGGCGTGCACTACCTTTGGTACATCTTGGGTCTGGTCCCCAAGGAGATAATGAACTGAGTCAGGACAATCTGGACCAGATAATGTGTTTCAAGATTCAGGATTTCAATTGTCGCAAGCCAGTTCGCGTCCAGATCTCTGGCCATTTTGGGGATGATGTGTCTCTACCTTCAATGATGGTTGCCAAGAAGAGTTCCCTCACATTGGTGCCAGTTTCTTCTTGAGCGTGGTCGGTGGCAATCTGGTTGCTCACCAGGGAGTTCACCATTAAGGCTCTTATCACCTCTCCCTCCATTATCGTTCAGATTGCTGGCCAAAAAGGGTCCTCTGCCTACACTGTACTAATGCATATGGCTACCAAGGGTGTGATGGATTCTCTGTTCAAGCGCTTTCAACCGGAGCCTTGATGCCTTCCCCTCTCCTCCTAGTACCTATAAAAGGGAGCCTAGAGTTCCAAGGAAGGAGAGCTTGGAAGCACTTGAACACCCCGAGCACTTGGACAGCTTCTAAGAGGCCCAAGTGAAGAAGAAGACGAGCTTGGAGAAGGAGGAGGAGGAAGTCTGCGCCCTTTTGTTGCCTCTCCCCTCTTAAGTTTGAAACAACGTAGCAAATTACGAGAAAGCCCTTGCTAGGGTATGCTTGACAAAAATGCCCCCGGGCATAGAAGAAGGCATTGTATTAGTTGAAATACATCATGTAAATCTGTGAAAATTCAATGGGTGATGGAAATGTACCAAACTTAGCTACATTGATGAAAATTATGCAAAAGTCCTAGCATAGTTTGAGAATTGCATTTTTTACCCTCAACTTCCATGAAATTGTGTAAATATACATGGAATTCAGGAAAAAATCCAAAAAATACAGAAATTAAAGAGATGGCTCAAATGGATGACATTGTTCCCCAAATTAGAGATATACCCTTGTTTGGGTCCAAAATGATGATTTTGCCCAAAGCTCTCACAAAATTGTATGTGAAGACGTACAAATTTGGGGTGTCTCCTTTGAGATATTGTCCCTGCTACGCCAGGAGGCGGCTAGAGTTTTGTCCTTTTTTTTGCTGGTAAAAGGGCCCTCAAAGGAGAAGACTTGGGTCTTGTTTATAAGCACATGCCCATCTTTGTAGTTTTCAATATGAGATCTTTTGAGCCCCCTTCTTAGGCCTCTACAGAACCCATAACCTCTCCCATGCAAAGCGGAGGAGTGAACCACCAAGCTATATGTTGGGGTTATGTTGTTGCAGTTCCTAGCAAGTTAACTATGAGAAATGGGGAACACGATGTAAATTAGAGGGGATGTTTTTAGGTTTTTATGACGCCGGATCAGATGTGCATGTCTCCACTGTATTTGCTCCTTGTTCCTGAATCTCCAATCAATTTGATAATTTGCCATAATGAGGATTCTTACTGTACTGCTCTAATTTATGTTTTTCTATCACAGGGACCAGAAATCCGTACTGGCTTCTTAAAGGATGGAAAGCCTATCCAGCTGAAGGAGGGTCAAGAAATTACAATTTCTACTGATTACACCCTCAAGGGGGATGAGAACACGATTACTATGAGCTACAAGAAACTTCCCGTAGATTTGAAGCCTGGAAATACTATCTTGTGTGCAGATGGTACCATAACACTCACTGTTTTGTCTTGTGACCCAGCTGCTGGGACAGTGAGATGCCGGTGCCAAAACACTGCAGTTTTAGGTGAGAGAAAGAATGTCAATCTACCAGGTGTTGTTGTGGATCTCCCTACACTTACTGAGAAGGATAAGGAAGACATCTTGGAATGGGGTGTGCCCAACAACATTGATATGATTGCATTGTCATTTGTGCGCAAGGGGTCTGATCTTGTTCATGTACGCCAGGTTCTTGGGCCTTATGCGAAAACCATAAAGCTGATGTCAAAGGTATGATAATCTGCCTATGAAAGTGATAATTTGGCTCCAACATCATGCTGCTTATACTTACAAGTTACATTGATCGTGGCTGCCCATCATGCCATTCCACTGATGCATACTGCATGCGTGTCTGACCTCGTTTCATCATGTGTGGACCTCTTATCATGTGCTAATGTATGTTAACTGGTTTTTGCAATGATTTTAGACTTATACGGGTGATTAGAGAAACATGATGGTATGTGCGTATTGACCTCTTAGAATAGCGTCTTGAAGTTCAGGCTGTTTGCCCATAGTTGCGCAAAATGCACCTGAAGGCCAATGCCTCGCCCAAGAGTATTGTCTGACTGCTGATTTATGTGGAATTGTGGAAAGCTTAACATGATCCATGATAATCCTTATATAAGTGTTAATAATATTGTAAGTTTTACTTTTTCACTTAGAAAATCATCTTAGGTCTTGCTCTCAAGAAACCATGAAAAGCTGTGGCTTCCTTGTTTGTTACAAAGTTTTAACCGTGTCTTAATTGTTGAGACCTTGTATTCCCTTTCCTAAACGTCACTCTCCTAGATGGATAATGCTGTAGTGCCTCTTATAGGAGATTATGAGACTGATCATTGGGTTCCCTTTGTTTCCTTTCGCTCACTTGCGATCTTTGTTTCGCTTTGAAGGTTGAGAACCAGGAGGGAGTGGTGAACTTCGATGATATCTTAAGGGAGACGGATTCTTTCATGGTTGCCCGAGGTGATCTTGGAATGGAGATCCCTGTTGAGAAAATCTTCCTTGCCCAAAAGATGATGATTTACAAGTGCAACCACGTTGGTAAGCCCGTTGTGACGGCCACTCAAATGCTCGAGTCCATGATCAAGTCTCCTCGCCCAACTCGCGCTGAGGCCACTGATGTTGCCAATGCTGTTCTTGATGGCACTGACTGTGTTATGCTCAGTGGAGAGAGTGCAGCTGGGGCATACCCAGAGCTTGCTGTCAAGATCATGGCCAGGATCTGTATTGAGGCCGAGTCCTCCCTCGACTACGGTGCCATATTCAAGGAGATGATAAGGTCAACCCCGCTTCCCATGAGCCCACTTGAGAGTCTTGCATCTTCGGCTGTCCGCACAGCCAACAAGGCCAAGGCTGCACTCATTGTTGTTTTGACTCGGGGTGGAACAACAGCGAAGCTGGTTGCCAAGTATCGTCCAGCAGTTCCAATCCTCTCTGTGGTTGTTCCAGTGCTTACAACAGATTCCTTCGATTGGACTGTGAGCGACGAGTCTCCGGCGAGGCAGAGCCTTGTCCATAGGGGTCTGATACCATTGCTGGCAGAAGGCTCTGCCAAGGCCACAGATACTGAATCAACGGAGGTCATATTGGAGGCAGCCCTCAAGTCTGCAGTGCAAAGGCTGCTCTGCAACCCTGGTGATGCTGTCGTTGTACTCCACCGCATCGGTGCTGCTTCGGTCATCAAGATCTAGGGTTCCGTAGATTATACGAGAGAAAAACTCACATAGAAAGTAAAACTCAACTCGGGAGCTACAAAAGCAAACTGGAACTCTCCCAAAAGGATCCGAAAAATTTGATAAAGATCCGCCAAGACCCAATAAAGATCCGGCAAAGATCCGGGGTGTTACACACAGTGCCTAGTTCCCCTCATTGGTGAGGATGCTTCAAGGAGGCCTGACCACCGACCATGCCAGCTCCTGGTGGGATTTCTTCCATCGGTCAGATGCCTGCTCCTTCAGAGTGCCGGCCCCGAGACGGCTTCCACGGGTCACAACCGACTACATCAAGTGGTGGAATGCCTGGACTGGGTTCTACCAATTATGCAAGACCGACTGTTGGGACGGCGCCGAGCGGAAGTTCTTGAACAAGCAGAAGACGGCCATCCATGGCATAGACTCGGCACACCTGCTCCAACTGAAATCCAATAAGTCGAAGGAGGTGGCAGACTATCAAGCTGCTCGTAAAGAAGCACGGCAGATCAAACCAGCACCATCCATCGACCTGCCAAAGATTTCTATGGACGACTTCCAATAGTCCCTCCATGTCTCATGCAGGATAGGGGCAGACTGGCTAGATTTGATCAACTACCCCTTCCCATTGAGGAGAAAGTTACTCCATCTCAAGGGGCCCGCCCAGAAACAGATTCCATTTGCCCCTACCAGACATTTGTGAGAAAAGAAGACAGAAGGCCAGAACGGTATCAACAAACCACATGGCTATTTGTCCTGCTGCGAGTGCACAGGTTGACGATTGAGGATCCTCTGACTGTGATTTTGGCCAAAAACCTCAACATGTCTTTTCATTATGCTGATGGGTGGGGGATGGACCACCTTAATCTGTATTGCTGCCTCACCTCCCGGAAGCATTCGGACTTGGCCGAGCTCGCCGATCGCTGAGTCCGGGTCGGGGATGTATGCTAGTTGGTAAGGGAGGCAGCCCGAAGAGACAAAGAACCATCTTTGGCATACTGGCCCTTGTCCCGCCTATACCTTGGCACTCCAGGTATGATGCTCCTTTACCCCTATTCTTTCAAGGGTAGCATCTTCCATTTTTATTCTTTCATATAGACTAATGCCAACTCTTATGTAGAGCACCCCTCCGGATACAGGATGAACGCCTACAGGCAGCTCCTCTCGCACTTGCCAATGCCGCCATAATTTATCAGATCGAAGTCGGTCCCGACGACCAGACCATTGCCCCGGGGCAACAAGCGTGCCCAGGCAAAGTCGCCAGTGAAAGAGGTGATCGCCAAGGCGAAGGCGAGCGAGAAAAAGAAAGCCAAGAACCAACGGACCGAGGCTGAAGCTCCTGCGGCTGCTGCCCCTTCGATCCCCAGAGTGCCTTCCTTCGAGGAGTTCACCGCTTCTATGGCCGCACCGAGCCCGACCAAGGGTACGGCTTCTTTATTCTTGTGGATCTTCATATTCAGGCCTTCTGTTAAGGATGCAGCCTTCTAATTTGTCAATTCTCACTGTTCTAGGGAGTGTAGAGATACCTGCCCCTATCATCATTCCCGGGATAGGCGCAGCGGATGTTCTCGAGTCTACGTCGGGCGACGAAACTGGTGCTATGCATTCTCCTGAAAGGGAGGTAGAGAAAGGTAACCCCCCTGTACTATATTAGCTCGATTTTTGTCATCTTTGGGTGGCCTTGTACCTTGATGATGTGAATCTTTCTTCTACTTTATAGAGGCTGGGATGATGACAGAGGAGCCAGAGATCGCTTCAGCGTCTTCACCAACTCCGAAGACGTATTCGAGGAGAGGCATGAGGTCGGGGAAATCCCAAACACCGAGCCCAGTTTTGACACCCAAGGCTACGGAGGTCAGGTAAGATCCTGTCTCCTCGGTGAAAGCTATGCTTGCCGCGACTGAGTCTGCATCGGGTGAGCAAGTGGATTATGGATATTCCTCGGATGAGGTGTTCTCGACTGAGGGCCCCTCTGTAGAGCCGATGGAGTTCGCGCCCACTCCAATGCCTTCATTCTTGTCAACCTCCTTAAGCTTGGTTGCAGCCGACGTGAGTGCAAATTTGAGTCATATGCCTCAGTTCGCAGGTCTCTGTGGATGCACTTTTTATCAAAATCATTATTTATTTATTGATTGGTTTATTAAGATGGGTTTATTCATTTATTGAGTGCGTGGGCGTGCCAGTCACAAAGTGACAATTTGTTCGGGCTTCGTAGAAGCCCATGGTGCGCTCGATCTGACTCGGTCAGACGATTGTGTAGTTCGTGTCGGGACCAAAACCCGCCGCGCCATAAAAGTCACGACGTCATTTACATCCCCTCGGGGAACATCCTTGATTAATCGTCGGGAATCAGGTCCTCATGGCCAGAAAATTAATTGCATAAAAATCTATTAAGAGGCACTGAAGTCCCCGTACGAAGATGCGAAGAAGGGGTTTGAGATCGTGTCGGTCATGTGTTGACCACTTAATGTTCGGACGAGTGTCTGGCTTGAGAATAGCATAATCGTCACGGAAAAATCAGAGCATATGTATGTCGGGAAACGACAAATTTATTGTTCAGAGGAATGGGAAACGTTCAGTTAAATCCTGGTTGGAGTGGTCGGAAACCAATAAGTTTGTCGGCCCGGTGCAAGATCAAGCCGCGACCATACTGCGGTGGGCCCTCGGCGGTCGAAGTCAGGCTCGCGTGGGCATTGTTAATATATCTGATGCCAAGAGGCACCGGGAAAATGTCTCGGGATTAGATCCCAAAACAAAGACATGTTCGAAGATAGCGGGCTTATAGGCCTAGGATATGGGTCAGACAATGACCATGATTGGGGCGAACCCGAGATCCAAGCGTGACCCGCAAAGGCCTTATTGATATTCCCATGCGCAGGGTCTGGGGGCGATGAGAGCCGTATCGTTCTATTCAGTATTGTCATCATTATTCATGTCTCTAGTTATTTATTTTTCTTGTGTTGCTCATTGACGCAAGTGGATGATGAAGGCAAAGAGCAAGTAGCTTATTACCTCTCTAGGTTGTTTAACCCGACAGAGGCCACGTATACTGTCATGGAGAAGACTTTTGCCGCATTAGTATGGGTAGCTCAGAACCTGAAGCATTACTTCCTAGCCCACTAGGTTAGGCTGATCTCTAGAATGGACCCGATCCGCTATCTCGTAGAAAAGTCTATCCTTTCTAATAGGTTAGCTCACTGGTAGAGCTTTCAGTTTGACGTCACCTTCGTCATTCAGAAGGCAATCAAAGGATATGTCATCGCTGAGCACCTTGCCCATCTTCCTATACCCTGCATTGACTCTATTTAGGATAAGTTCCCTGATGAGCATCTCTCTATCCTTACCCATCATCCCTTTTGGTCTCTACACTTCGATGGTGCACTTAACTCACAAGGCCGAGGGATAGGTGCCATTCTCCTTACTCCTGAAGGGGTGATGATTTCTCTTGTATATCAGCTTTCTTTTTCTACTACCAATAACAACACTGAGTACAAAGCTCTCCTGGCTAGATTGAAGCATGCCTATCTCTTGGGCGCACGTTACTTGAACATCATAGGAGACTCTCAGCTTGTTCTGCGACAAGTGCTGTCCACATACCGCACTCATGACCCAAAGCTCAAGCCATATCAAGATTTGGTCATTCTCTTGGCTAGGAAATTTTACAAATTGATCTACATTCACACTCCTCGGTCTCTGAATATGCTTGCCGATGCACTGGTGTCACTTGCTTCCTCCTTATCTTTTCCTCTCAGTTGGAGCACTGAGACTATCGTCATCCAGAAATTGGATGCTCCTTCTCTTTAGGATCCTTGGTACGACAACCTTAGGAAAACTGTAGAGGCAATGACTGAGAAGAAAGAACTGAAGGAAGTCTCTTTGGTAGAATTATAAGAGATCTTGGAAGAAGAAGAGTTGTCATGGTATCATGAAATTGAGTTGTATTGCAGAGATGGATCGTTCCAAGAAGGGGCAAGTGCCGAACAGCGTAAGGCTATTAGGAAAGCCACCTCGAAGTACACTATCATTGCTAGAGAATTATACAGGTGCACTCTCAATGGAATGCTCATGAGGTGTCTAGATGATGATGAAGCTTGGTAGGTGGCCGAGACAGCCGATGCAAGTGAGTGTGGAGGTCATGTCAATGACAAGGCTCTAGCGAAGAAGATCCTTAGGCAGAGCTACTATTGGCCCACTCTAGAGGAAGATTGCTCCCTCTACATCCAAAGGTGTCTTAAACGTCAACTCCACGCTGATAAAATCCATGCTCTTGCTTCATCTCCTCATCCTCTCTCTACTCCTTGGCCGTTCTCCATGTGGGCTTTCGACATTGTAGGATCGCTAGGTGATCCCAACTCTCAGGTCAAGCAGAAGTCCTTCATCCTTACCGCCACTAAGTACTTCACTAAGTGGGCCGAAGCGAAAATGTACGCGGAGATCAAAGCTACCACGGTGTGTCACTTTATCATGAAGAATATGATCTCGCGATTTGGAGTGCCAAGCAGCATCGTCACCGACAATGGGCCCCAATTCGTCTCCCAAGAGCTCTAGGACCTCTGTAAGAAGTTCAATATTGCATTGCATCATTCATCTCTATATTATCCTCAAGGCAACGATCAAGCCGAAGCCACTAATAAAACCCTTCTTAAAATCATAAAGAAAACGTATGAATCTCACAAATTTTCTGATTGGCCTGAACGATTAGTAGAAGCTCCGTGGGCTTATCGCACCTCTATCCGTACTCCTACGGGGCAAAGCTCCTATGCTCTCACTTACGGGATGGAGGTGGTACTCTTATATGAGATTTTAATCCCTTCCTTAAGGGTACAGCTTGATAAGGAACTTAATCTCGATGAGCGTCGAGAGGTGTTGCTAGTCCAGTTGGAACTCCTGGATGAAAAAAGGCTAAACGTAGTCGATCACGTGTTCGTTTATCAAAAGAGAATCTCGCGTTATTTTTAAAAGAAGGTAATTAAACGTAAATTTCAAGTGGGTGATATGATTTTGAAGCACAAGTTCATTAGGTATGGAGGTCCTAGGTCCAAGCTGCAACCTAATTGGGAAGGGCCATTCATCATTAGAGAGGCTTATCTAGGGAACACATATCGTCTGGTCAATGCAGAAGGTAAGGAACTATCTCACGAGTGGAACGGGTTGTATCTTAAGCATTTTCATCCTTAGAGTCAGGCTGATGACGGCCCGGTAGCAAGGTGTCCCTTTCCTTGATCACAAAGGAAGATCCTGAGCATGACATTTACACACTACACGGCAACCTTGGTTAGCTTTCCCTTTTCTGTGCGACACCATTTCTCCCTCAGCCGTATCTAGGGAAGTGAAGGTTTCTTCTTCTCTGCTTGGCCGAGAGCATGGGCAAGAGGTTGGCGGATAAGAAGACCAACTTGGGCATTCCCCAATACGGGAGAGATCTCAAATAGGGGCAGTCTTGACCCTCAAAAGGTGAGCTTTATTACAATATCTGGCCAGAAAGGGCTGTTAAATATCAAAGAATATGAAAATCAAAATCAATTGATGCAAAATTATGTAAAACAAAGGCATGGAAAGAGTGTCAATAGTCTCCGTGGGACGTCATGAGCCCAATCGTATGCATGCCTAAGAGTCCAAAATCGCAGACACAAAGCCCTAGCGTAACAGACTATCTCTTTGAGGGGTTGTGCCCTGGAAGGAAGTCGAGTCATGATATCTCCCATCTTGCATAAGGCTTCCCCTAAGATTTCTTCTGTTCGTCCCCCAAAGGCTGGATCGTACCCAGGGTATGGCCCTAGGAGAGGCACCATCGTATGAATGGGGTAGGCTTGGCCAGGGAACTATCATCTCTAAAACGCACGACAACCTCGGGAGATTCCTAGTGGGACAGGTAGGGCTCTCATTGCCAGGACAGAATTAGCCTTCAAAAAAGCGGGAGAGAAAAAAATCTAAAAAATAGAGAAGAGAAAACGAGAAGAAGAAGAGAAGAAAAGGAAACTCTTGAAGTGCCCCAACGGCACACTTGCTAGTGTGCCCACAGCGACACACCCCTCTCAACGGCACGCTCCCACGCCCGTTCAGTAGCACACCCTGGGGTAGCCCTTCAGCGGCACACCCCCAGCCTCCCGCTCAGCGGCATGCTCCCACACCCGTTCAGCGGCACACTGCCCTGGCGCTCCAGTGGCACACCCCTTCGGTGGCCCTCCAGCGGCACGCCCTTGCCTGTGCCTCCACCGGCACGCTCGCCCAGGACACTCCACTGGCACACCCAGTTTGGGTGTCTTCAGCGACACGCCTGCAGGCTTCTTCAGCGGCACGCCTGCAAGCTCCCTCAACGACGCGCCTTGACAGACTCCCAGCGACACACTTGCTGTGCCTGCCAGCGGCACGCCCTGAACTACGCTACCCGGCACATCCTGCAGACGCAATCTAATGCCCACGCCCTATAGATTCGTGGCGCGCAGTGGAACTAGCTGAGCTGTCGCCCGGAGAGGAGGGCACGCAGGCAATCCCCCCTGCCACCAAGGATGAACAAATCAAATCCCCATCAATGCTAGCCCATTCCAGCCTTCGAACGCCTCCGCCACTGGGGGGGATAAAAAGCCCCTTCTTCTCTGGCGAACAAAACACAGGAAGCACTCCATAGAGAGAGACACACACACAGACGGGCAGAGGCTACCACAGAAAGAAGAGAAGAAGAGGAATAGAAGAAGAGAAGAAGAGGAAGAGAAGAAGAGAGAGGGGGACGCCGCTCCGACCACCACCACCCGTGCGAAGAGAAGAAGAAAAGAGAGAAGAGAAAAGAGAAAAGGGGGATAAGCTCATGCTCCGTCCCTCTTCCCCATTGTATCCCATTCCCTCTACTCATCCCTTCTTCTCCCTCTCCCCCATGTATTTTGTAACGCTTGTGGCCGGCCATGGTCACAATTTCTATGAATGCAAACTCCCCTCTCTTTGGTTTTTTTTTTGCTACTCCTGTGTGTTTGCGTTGTAGTGTGTGGTGCATTGCCCATTTTCCATTCTTCTCTGATGTTTTGGTTTCTCCACTTGCCCTTTGATCTCCCCTGTATGATCCTTCATCGTGTGTCTAGTCTTTGGCCTGAAGGGGGAGTTTGTTCCTCCCTCCCCATGAGCCCTGCGAGCCCAACACCCCAGCCTTGATCCTTACCCCCTTCCTTGATTCCCCATTCAAACCCTTAGCCCAGCACCCTCTGCCCGCCTAGCCCGGTGCACTCTACCCCCTTTTCCTTTTCCGGCACACCCCTGTGGTAGCCTGCCTAGCATAGCCCCTGCCTGGGCTAACCCTCCACTGGCACATCCTCAGCCCGGCACAGCCTTCCTGGTTGGCGCCCCCCCTGGGCTCCTATGCCCGGTGCACCCCCCTCTAGCTTCCTTGGCTGGCACAGTCCTCTACCCACCTAGCCCAGCACACCATGTGCCCTTCAGCCGGTATGCCCTTGGCACCCCCAGCCTGGCACACCTTGTGCCCCTTTGCCCAGCGCACCCCTGGCTACCCCAGCCCGGTGCACCCTCTGTCCATCTAGCCCGGTACACCTCTCCAGCCCCTTTGTACCCTTCTAGCCGGCACGCCAGTCACCCTCCTTTGCCTGGTGCACCCCGGGGTAGTCTTGGAGGTGCCTCTTACCCGTTGTTTCCCTCGGGTTTTCCGAAGTTTTATCCAAGGTGTTGCCGCTCTTGGGTGCCCACCTCCAATTGTCGGGTTCCACCACTTTATGTGGGCACGTTCCCTATATCTCCCTTACGCTCCGGTCAAGGGGAGATGCTGCCAAATTTTTGTTAAAAATAATAATGTGATAAAGGCAAAAGGGAGCAACAAATAAATGGGACAATAACACTTAAAAGGTAAAATGAAGCGACAAACAAACGAACTGAATAACAACAAGGTACTTCAACCAAAGCAAAAGAATCGTGGGTAGCATGAAGAGAACCGAACTGAACAACGACTGAGTAATTTGAACACTCGCCCTATAAAGAAGAAGGAAGAGAGAACAGTTAAGAGACAGGAAGAGAAAACCCCACGGACTATACAAAATCAAAAAAAAGAAGAAAAAAAAGGCCTTAAGAGGTCGAAGAGGAGTGGGCCTTCACCGGTGTAGCCTGACCTTGCCCTTCGCCGACACACCCCAGCCTGGCCTTCCCCGGTACACTCTAGCCCTCGCCTTTACCAGTACACCCCCAGCCCAGTACACCTTTGGGCAGCCTTCTCTGGCACATCGCCTCACCCATTTAACCCTTGCCCGGTGCGCCCGCCATCGCCCTTCACCGATATGCCCTGGCTACGCCCTACCCGGCACACTCATCCCAGGCCCCTATCCGACACACATGGCCGACCCCTTAGCCGGTACACCCATTCGGTGCCTTATACGGCACATCCCCATGCTGCATCAACCTCCTTGGGGCTTCCCCAGCACACCTTAACCTGCTCTACCCTGTACAGCCCAGCCAGAGCTTCACCGGCACACCCCGGCCACCCCAGCCTGGTGCGCCTTCTGCCCGCCTAGCCTGGCACACTCTGGCCTATCCTTCCCCGGCACGCTCAGCCCGGCCTTCCCGGCACACTCTTCGGCTCCTAGCCGACACACTACCCCGCATGGCCCTACTCGGTACGCTCGCCTTGCCCGGTACACCTTCCAGCACCCTTCACCAGCACACTCCTTGATCGGTGCACTCCCTCAGCTAAGCCTCTTCGCCGGCGCACTCCGTGGAACCCTTCCCTGGCACACCTCATTGGCAGGTACACCCGTCGGCTAGGCCTCCTCAGTACGCCCTCCAGCCCAGCTCATCCCGCGGCACAGTCCATCATCTTGCCCTCGAGCCTTCGCCGGCACGCCCGTCTTATCTTCCCCGCTGCATCCTTTTGGTGCCTTCGCCGGCACACTAACGCCAATTCGCCGGTAGGCCCTTCCTTATTGCCCTCCACTTACCACCAAAAAATGAAGTTTTCCACAGAAGGTAGGGTGGAAGAGGTCTGGGATAATCAAGCCGTGGCTAGAAGATGCTCTGTAATCTCTATCGAGGTTGCAAAGCCAGAAGTTGAAAGCGAGGGAAGGAGGTCATGAAGGAGAAAACGGCGACAAGCAACCCCAGAAGGGAGTTGCTTCCTATCTTCTTGTGTGATGACCCAACCCTTGAGGTTAAGATACGAGCAGATCTGTCACCAGAAGCTCAAGCTCAATACAAGAACTTTCTTTCGGAGTACATCCATATCTTTGCATGGTCTGATGATGATCTCCCCGGGATTCCTGAGGACAAAGTGACGCGCTGGCTCAACTTAGATCCTTCCGTCAAGCCAACACAGCAGTGAAAGAGGAGGCATGCTCCGGCCAAGCAAGTGATTATCAAAGAACAAATCACTAGAGGAAAGGGAACCGAGCTATTCAGTGCGGTCCTCTACCCGACCTGGCTGGCTAATGTCATCCTGGTGCCCAAAGCTTTCGGCAAATGACAGATGTGTGTCGAATTCACCGACCTAAACAAAGCCATTCCGAAGGATTACTACCCGCTCTAGAGCATCGATCAACTAACCGATTCGACATCAGGTAATGAGCTGCTTATCTTCCTCGACACTTACTCCAGATACCATCAGATCCAAATGTATCCTAAGGATGCGGAGAAGACAGGTTTTACCTCGGACTTCGACGTGCATTGCTACACAGATGCTTTTTGGGCTCAAGAACGCCGGAGCGACGTACCAGAGGTTGGTGAACCAGATGTTCGAGGATCAAATCGGGAGAAACGTGGAAGTTTACATTGACGACATGCTGGTAAAATCCCCAAAGGCTGAAGATCACTTTGTCCATTTGGCGGTGACCTTCGAGGCACTCCAAAGGTATAACATGAAGCTCAACCCCGCCAAGTGCGCTTTCGAAGTTAAGTCAGGAAAGTTCCTAGGCTTCTTGGTTATCCACCAAGGCATCGAGGCGAACCCCGAAAAAATCCAAGCCATCTTAGATATGCAACGGCCGCAAAGCATCAAAGACGTGCAATGCCTAACACGACGTGTGGTCGCACTCAACGCTTCATGTCTAGAGCCGCAGAGCAGTGCCTACCGTTCTTCAAGCTGCTAAGAGGACCCAAGATGGCCACCCGACCTTCTCCTAGGACGAAGAGTGTGAAAAAGCCTTCACCGAGCTAAAAAAATTCCTCATGGCGCCACCCATACTCTTGAAGCCTGTCCCGAGAGAGACCCTCTATCTCTACCTCTCGACAACGCCTTCCACAATTAGCTCGGTGTTAGTTCGAGAGGACCAGGGGGTCTAGAGAACAGTCGTCTACGTCAGCAAAGTGCTACTGGACGCCGGGAAAAGGTACCCCGCAACCGAGAAACTCGTGCTAGCGCTGGTTACCTCAGCCAAACGGCTTTGCCCATTTCCAAGGGCACAACATCATAGTTCTTACTGGTAAGCCCCTGAAGTGGATTCTAGCCAACCTCAACGCTTTCGGTAGCCTCGTGAAATGGGCAGTCATGCTAGGAGCATTCGATATCTCCTACCGCCCCCGCACCGCCATCAAAGGTCAGGCGCTCGCTGACTTCATTGCAGAATACACGGCCACACTAGAGGATCCTTCACTAGCTTCTGACGACCCTACTTGGGAACTTTACGTCGACGGGTCCTCGTGTTCAGTCGGCAATGGTCCGGGAGTTATCCCAAGCTCCTCTAAAGGAATGGAGCTACAATACGCCCTCAAGTTCACGTTTGCGGCGTCCAACAACGTTTCTGAGTACGAGGCCCTAATCTCAGGGGCCCGCATGGCCAAGCAACTGGGAGCGGAAAGGATCAAGATCTTCACCGACTCGCAGCTGGTTACTAGCCAGTTCAACGGAAAATATGAAGCTCGAGAATCACAAATGATCAAATACCTTCAGTTGACTAGGGAGATAGCTCGGCGATTTGAGAGCTTTCAGGTAATCTGAATCGCTTGGGAATCGAACTCCCGAACGAACGAGCTCTCTCGCCTGGCCTCCTCCTCCGGCCCATCTAGTTCCCGGTTTGTCCTCTTGGAGGAATTGAAGCACCCTAGCACCGATTCTAAGCATGTCGACACGATCGAAGAACTGCCTGACGATTGGAGAGCACCCTACATCCACTGGTTGAAAGATGGACCGGTATCGCTCGATCCCCAAAAGATGAGACGGCTCAAATATCAAGCCCGGAGGTTCGTCCTGTTCGATGGCCAACTCTATAGAAGGTCCTTTGCAAGGCCGCTCCTGAAGTGCCTCGACTCTCAGGGAACTTAGCAAGCCATTGAGTAAGTTCACGAAGGGATCTACAGAGCACATCAAGGAGGAAGGTCAGTAGCTAGGATCCTGTTGTGGCAAGAGTATTGGTGGCCAACACTTCAACGTGATTACTTGAATTACGTCCAAACGTGTAACCGCTGTCAAAGGTACGACCATCTTATCCACCAGCCGGCTACCACTCTTGTTTCCCTCTCCGAGCCATACCCCTTTGCTCGATGAGGAATAGATATCCAGAGCCCCTTCCCTACAGCCCAAGCACAAAAGAAGTTCATCATCGTGGCGATTGATTATTTCACGAAGCGGATCGAGGCAAAAGCAACCACAAAGATAACCGAAAGAGTAATATAGAGTTTCGTACAGCGGGCGATCATATGTCTTTTCGGCATCTCCAGGTGATAGTTAGCGATAATGGTCGACAGTTTAAGTGCCGACCAAAAAATCCGCAATCGCTTCACCTCAGTAACCCACCCGCAAGCCAATGGTCTGGTCGAAAATGCGAACAAGACCCTCAAGGGATTGAAGACCAGACTTGAGAAGACAAAGGGCAATTGGCTTGAAGAATTGCCAAGTGTACTTTGGTCCTACCGAACAACTCCCAGAGCTGCCACAAGCAAAACTCCATTCCAATTCATCTAC
>JANBPO010009446.1:0-80754 GCA_024336825.1 Amorphophallus titanum
TTTGCATCAAATTTTTCTAAATCATCCTTACCATTATTCAATATGTAACATGTACTCCCAAAGGTCTTAAAATATGAGATGTTAGGCTTCTTACCTTTGTAGAGTTCATAGGGTGTTTTACTAATGAACGGCCTTACCATGGCGCGGTTTATTATGTGACATGCTGTATTCACCGCTTCCGCCCAAAAGTATCGAGGAAGATTTCGCTCACTTAACATTGTTCTTGCCATATCAATTAGTGTGCGGTTCTTCCTCTCAACCACGCCGTTCTGTTCCGGTGTCCTTGGTGCAGAGAAGTTATGGGTGTAGCCTTCACTTCTGCAAAAATCATCAAAATTTGAATTGTCAAATTCACGCCCGTGATCACTCTGCAACCTAGTAATCATGTATCCTTTCTCGTTCTGAACTTTCTTGCAAAAGACTTGGAACTCCTGCAAAGCATCACTTTTGTTACTTAGAAATATAACCCATGTAAAACGAGAAAAGTCATCAACAATGACAAAACCATAGGACTTGCCCCCTAAGCTATGAGTCCGAGTAGGACCAAAAAGATCGAAATGCAATAATTCCAAGGGGCGAGTAGTGGAAATGATGTTTTTGGACTTAAATGAAGATCTGGTTTGCTTCCCTTTGGCGCATGCTTCACAAATTTTATTTGCATCTGATTTTATTTGGGGAAGACCTATGACAAGATTATTTCTGCACAGTTTTGAAATAACACTATTGCTAGCATGCCCAAGCCTCCGATGCCAAATCCAAAAACCGTCGGCATCTTTGGCAACTAAACACAAAAGATTGCATGGAATTTCATTCATGTCAATTGTATATACATTATTTTTCCTATGTCCCAAAAACTTTATTTCATTTGTATGGCTATCTACAATTGTGCAAAATGAAGATTCAAAAGTAACCTTGAGTCCTTTATCGCATAACTGACTAATGCTAAGAAGATTGTGATTGAGTCCTTCAACTAACAAAACATCATCGATGGTGTTGGAGTTATTTACACTTACCTTGCCAATACCAACGATCTTACCTTTGTCGCTTCCTCCGAATGCAACGAGACCTCCTTCTTTCTCCTTGAATTCTGCAAAAATCTTCTTGTTCCCAGTCATATGCCTCGAACAGCCGCTGTCTAGAAACCAATGTGATTCTTCGGCCTTGAGGCATCCCTACATTAAAGCACAAGCTCAAGGAACAACCTTTGGCACCCACATCAAGTTGGGTCCATGCTTGTGAGATCTGTTATTCATGAAAGTGTTCCTTGACTTACGAAGAAAAAACTCATCATCCTGACTCATTATTTGGCAGTATGACATAACATGACCGATCCGACCACAATAGTGACAAAAGATTTTCTTTCCTTTTGGTTTTCTCTTCCTAGGTTGTGAAAATTCATGTTGATGTTTTGCCGTGTTGTCTTTCATTTCATCTTGAGAGGTGAAATTGCTACTTGAGGCCGGCACAAAGGATACAAAGGATGTCATTAGTTTGTTTTCAACAGATTTCTTTTTACTCGGTTCATAACCGATTCCTTCTTTTTGAAAATTTACTCTTGTACCAAGAACCTTTTCTAGGTTGTCCTTTCCTCTCACAAATTTAGCCAAATCATTTTTTAACTTGTCAATCTCTTGGTTCAGGGTGAGAGTCATTTGATTTGATTGATCTAATTTCTCCTGAACTACAGAGATTTGGTCTCTTAGGATTTTGTTGTCATTCCTCATTCTCTCATTTTCATTTTCAAGAGTGTGAACCCTATCATCTTCTACTTCGCTACAACCAGCTTTTTCAAGATTGAGGAACTGATTATTTCTCATGTTTTCTAGCTCACTTTTGAGGTGTTGTTCAGTTTCATTGTGCCTTTTAATCTTCTCAACCATGGCTTCATTTTCTTCTTTTTTTTAAGCAAAAGACTTCTGATGGGTTGAAGGGAGAGTGCACCCCCATTCCAGAGGAAGGGAATGTTCTCACTCCACCAGCAAACCACTAGAAGCTGATTTTTATTTCATTGAATTGAGGTGTACAAAGACAGAAGAGACCACAGTCTCCGTAGTACAATGAAAGAATGAAAGAAATGGCTATACAAATCTCCTTCGAAAATTTGGTATACTAAAAGCATCAGCTTTGGCATAGCCTTTAGCTAGAAGAGGCAGCTCCCTATAAGAGTGGAAAACCACGTTTTGACCACTGAAGACCGCATGATTTGCCAAAGCATCCGCGAGCTGGTTAGCTTCTCTATAAGAGTGGGAGATTGAACATCTAAAGGAAGAGAAAACATGTTGGAGAGGCTTCCACCATGGGAGAAGAGACCAAGGAGGATCCCTCTTGTTATTCAGTAACTCCACCAACACCTTTGAATCTGTGTAAATGATCGATAAGGGAATAGAATGATAATGGGCTAGACGAAGGCCATCGAGAAGAGCTCTTCCTTCAGCTACCATGTTAGAACCATTGCCATAATAAAATGAGAAGCCGAGCAATAAACGCCCGAAAGAATCTCTAAGGCATCCACCACCTCCTGCTGGCCCGGGGTTTGCCTTTGCTAGCTCCATCTACATTAAGAGTATAATGAATAGAAGGAGCTGAACAACAGATGGTGATAAAAGAAGGCTGACTGTATCTGAGAACAAAGTCAAATTCCTGTGCAATCCTACAGAAATCCTGGCTGACCCCCTGAGTAAAATGGATTTGCTGCACTATCTATTTTGCCTCTGCTAAAATGTTGTTAGCTATATGATAGAAATTGATTCTATGCCCTTCAAACTTAACCATGCATCTGAATTTTCATATCTCCCAGATGATCAGAAGAGACATTAGCAATGAAATAAAACCTGTTGGTTTGTTGGTGTTAACCCCAACCAGAGATTGCTTCAGCTGGTGACAGATGCTGGTAGCTTCCAGACAAGTGTCAGGGAGCAGGGGGGCAAACCTCTTCCAGAGGAAATTAGCGGGTTCGCTGTATACAAATAAATGATCTATGTCTTCATTCTCATGAGAGACAATGCAGCAGACACAAATGGAAGCCATGCTAACACCACTTGATTGTATTCTGCTGTCAACTAGAATTGCTTGCTGTAGGAGTTTCCAATAGAACAGGACAGCCCTTGGCGGAAACTTATGGTTCCACAGTTTACTGAAAGTTTGTGCATTTGGATCCATCGCTGGCCTTTTAAGAAATCTATAAGTAGATTTAATGCTAAACTTGCCTGAATTTGTGAGAGACCAAATAGAAATGTCGCTACCATTTTGTATTGCAAATCTTTGTAATTCAGACCGCAATTGAGGATCCTGCACTTCATTCCAGACAGGATGCTGAAGGTTGGATAAGGCCTCTTTCACTAAGCAATCTACAGACATGGAGCTCCTTTGAATAGGGAGAAGATCTACCAGGGCTTTGTCTTTGTACCATATGTCATTTAGGAAAAAAGTATCTTTACCATCAAAAACAATCTTGCGGGATCCTTCCAGCAGCAGAGCTCTAGCCTTTTCAAAATCACTTGTTCTTATACCGACAGGAAAAGGAGTTTTGCAATCAGAAATATGATGACCGCGATAATACTTTCTTCTTACATATATTGCCCAAGGTGACATACTATTCATAGAAAGCCATAAAAGTTTTACATAGCTACAAATTTGCATATCTCTAATGCTACGGATGCCCAGACCACCATTAGAAGTGGGTTTGTGGATATTATCCCAAGAAATCCAGTGTCTTCTGTGGGTTGTTTCGAGACCTTGCCAAAAGAAGTTGGAACAAATCTTGCTAATCTACTTTTGGATAGTATAAGGAATAGAAGAAGCGCTTGCAGTGTACACAGATAAAGATGCTAAAACTGAACTAATTAGAACAGCCCTGCCAGCTTGGGATAGGAACTTGCTTTGCCACCCAGCTAATCTAGCATTCACTTTATCCAGGAGGTACTTAAAATGTAGAATTTTATTTCTGCCTTTGAAAAGAGGGATGCCCAGATAATTGATGCCTCCAGTTCTATGGAGGAAGCTTGTTAATTGCTTGATGCGATCAATGGAGGTGCTGGGCATCTGTTTGGCCACTATAAAGCAGCTTTTGTGAGGATTAATTCTCTGTCCGGACGATGCTTCATACCTCCCCAGGAAAGATAGCAGATGTTTAATAGAAGAGACACCCCCATTCATGAATATTAATGAGTCATCTGCATACAGAATATGTGATACCTATGGGGAGTTTTGCGGCAGATGATATGATTTGCATAAACCTGAGGAGAAGATGAAGTTGAGCCCCCTGCTCAGGACTTCCTCTGCAAGAATGAATAATGCAGGAGTTAATGGATCTCCTTGTCGAACTCCTCTAGAGGATTTAAAGTACCCATGAGTATGACCATTCAAAGAAATAGAAAACCAGCAGTTCACTAGTAATTGGGCAATTAAAGAGACAAATCTATTAGAAAACCCAAAGCTTTTCATTGTCTGAAAGATGAAGTCCCATTCAATGCGGTCATATGCTTTGGCCATGTCAAGTTTAATAAGCATGTTATGGCCCCTCACAGGTCTGTCCAATTCCATGATAAGTTCTTTTGCCAACAGGACATTGTCTGTAATCTGTCTGCCACAGATAAAGCCGCTCTGCTCTTGAGAAATGGTTAAAGGCAAAATATGTCTTAGCCGGTCACTTAAGATTTTAGAAACAATTTTGTTAGTAAAGTTGCAAAGACTAATAGGTCTAAAATCAGCGTATGTGCTAGGACTTTTTACCTTAGGGATCATGCAAAGAATAGTGGATGTTACACCTTGAGGGAGGCCCCAGCCTTGGAAAAACCCCTGTATAGCATTGACCACATCCACACTGATAATGTCCCAGCAATGAGTGAAAAAACCCCCAGTGTAACCATCGGGTCCAGGTGAACTGTTACCAGATAAAGAGAAAACAGAGTTCTTAATTTCTTCAGCCGATGGAATAGAAACTAATAAAGCATTCTGTTCATCAGTGATCAGCCGAGGGCTGACTGAGAATAAGTCCCCTTCAAGACTATGAACTTCTGTAGTAAGGAGGGTTTTAAAGAAATTAGCTGCCCCATTTAATAGAGCAGCCTGGTCTTCCACCCATTGGTTATCAATCTTAAGTTTCTGAACAAAATTCTTTTGTCTCTTAACCTTGGTGTAATGGTGGAAGAACTGAGTATTTCTATCTCCACTATTGATCCATTGGATTCTAGACTTTTGATACCAGAAAGTTTCCTCTCGAGACAAGATAGAACGCATATCAGCATTAGCTTTATTGAGGAGAATTCTATTTTCAGCATTGGGGTTATCATCATAAGTGTTTTGAGCCTGCTCAAGCTTGAGTTCAGCTTCCACTTTGATCTGATGGATATTACCAAAGGTCTCTTTATTCCAAATCCTCAAGACTGCTTTCAGATTCTGTAACTTTCTTTGAAGAGAATAAAAAGGGTGTATGTCCCTCTGAGTATGAGTATTCCACTGTTCTTTCACCAGATCCAGGAAGCCTGAATGAGAGTGCCACATATGCTGGTATATAAACCTCCCCGGCGAGGAGGGAGAGGAATTGGTGGACAATAATAGGGGGGCATGATCAGAGGGCCCTCTGACAAGGTGTCTCACTGATAAGGTGTAGTTAGTATTTAACCACTGAGTATTATATAAGACCCTATCCAGCTGGGGTCTTATGTGAGTAGAACCCGTTTGGTTGTTTGACCAAGTAAATTTAGGGCCTGTGAATCCAGCATCTACTAAACTAATGGCAGATAGAAAACCTTGAAAGTCAGACATAGCAGTCGATGAATAGAGATTACCACCAATTTTTTCCTCTGGAGAAGTAATACAGTTGAAGTCTCCTCCAATTATCCATGAAGTGGAGACACTTTGACTAAATTCCATCAAGGCTTCAAACATTTCCCTGCGAAGACTGATATCACAGGAGGCATATACAACTGTAAAGTACAAAATGACAGAATTGATTTCCTTAAAAGCAACTGTTATGTACTGAGGATGAAACTCCATGATTTCCATATTGATGCTTGGCTTGTGAAATAACCAATTTTTTGAGAGATCACCATCATTGCCATGGACAGCTTGTAAATTTATTCTCCTAGCTATCCTTTGGGCATGCTTAAAATCTATATGAGGTTTTGATATAGCAGCAATTTTTATATTATGAACTTTGATATGCTCTGCTAGGCTTCTAACTATAGCCTTGTTCCCAATCCCCCGAACATTCCATATCAGGGCAGAGTCAAATTATTATATGTTATATATATATATATATCTTACGAGATGGAGTGGGACGGAGCGGGATGGGACTGTCACGCCGGAACGGTCAAGACGGACGGGACAGCAAACCCTGATTCTTGTCATCTCACTCAACCAATTTATGAAAATATCGTTTGGCTAGGATTCGTCTGGAAGTCCGAACAGGCGAAGCGACAACTGCTTTTCACGCATCGCCAAACGCCGCCTAAAATTATCCAACAGACCGCGATTCCATCAGATCCGAGATTCAACGTTTCTGGAGCGTCCGATCTCTCTCACTCTCTATTTTCTGATGACGGTGGATTCTTTCTGGTGAAGCTCCCTTTTAAATATCCGAGCCCTAATTGTTCCTGAAGCCTCTCCCGTCCGGTGATCCAAGTCGACGCCCTTCCTCTATTCTTCTCGCCCCTTCGAACCCTAACCCTAAAACGCTCCCCTACGCTCTCCCATCCCTCCCGAGGAGCGCAAGCCATGGCCTCCAGATCGAAGGACGCGAAGAACGCGGAGAGGGACGGCGCCAGCCCCGGGTTGGTTCCTTCCGTCTCCAGTTCCGATCTATCGTGTTTTCTTTGCTTTCTCTAGTGTTTTGTTCTTCTGTGTTGTATTGTCCTCTTATTGATGTTGTTTTTTCTGTATGGCAGGAAGATATTCGTCGGCGGGCTTGCGAAGGACACCAGCCTCGGTGAGATTCCTGCTCGATCCGGGCTTTGAGCACCTTTTGTTTCGGTTCGGTGGCTCCTATTCTCATCAATTTCTTTTCTTGTCGATCATATTCCGCCCTTCATGTTTTCTATCGTGTCTTCTCTGAGTTGCACGTTGCGAGGAGAACGCTGCGAGGGTTTCTGATACGAACGGGTGGTCGGAGCGAAGGGGCGTATGGTTTGGGAAACATATCTGCCTTCGACGCTGCAGACCTGGGCAGCGGATATCCTTATGTAGTTTTTCAATATATGCCTGACCAGTAGTAGAGCCACTAGATGGGCTACCGGCAGAGGGTGAAGCTCAGGGGGAAGTTTTAGGAGAAGTGCCATGAAAGAGAAACTCAAGCTCCATCAAAGCGACTGCTACGGATGTGGTGACGATGTTGCTTTGTGAGGAAGACTTTGATAGATGACCATCTCCCTGTAGTTATTAGTTATTATAGTTCTTATACCACTATCATAAGGTTTATCTAATCAATCTAGCCCAGCTAATTTGAAAGAATGACTCAGGGACTTGACAAATTTTTTAGTGCTGTTGTCTGTCTGACATCAACCTTTATTTGATGTTAACTACTTTGTTAAAGTAACTCCATTTGGGGAAAAGGTCTGTTAGTTGTCCTATGGGTCATATTTTCTCCCTGCTGCTGTAAATCACCGAAGACCTTTAGAAAAAAATGGGGGAGGGTGGACAAAGGATGTGGAAGGATAGGTTTGTTGCTCTAATATCACAATTTGTTTGTTCTAGAGAAATCTCTGACTTCTGAGGAATTGTTCATTTGCAATTTATGAAAAATGTTTATGGGATTATGGCTGCTTTAATTCCAAATGCAGTTAGTTTTATTTAAATAGCTGCAGTTAGTTTTATTTAAATAGCTGCTCCTTCATGTTAATGCCTTGCCAACTCCCTAATCTGCCCCCACCCCCATGTTGAACTACTGCTATAGCGGCCTGGAAATTTCAACATGGAAATGCTTTGCCGCATCGAAGCATCCAGTAAGTTTTTTGTACATCACTGGGAGGCTTTCTGCTTTCAAGTGGTAGTCACTTGAGTGCTTACTGCTTAGAAGGTCAGGCTTCCATATTTGCCAGTTAGATTGCTTGAACATGGAGGAAATGCTGAAAACACTCAAACATTTTGGAATGCTTGTGACTGATGAGGCTGTTGCCATTTGTAGACGTGATGAATCTATGGAGACATTCATGTCTTCAATGGACCCTACATGGACACTTATTTCCTCCCGTACATCTTTTTTACTTCTCTACAAGTTTTGATTCCTAGCAATGTTTTTACCTTGCAAGTCCTATATATTTTTACATTTTTATTAAAAAGATGTCTTGTTGCTGATGATTACTTCTTTACATGATTATAAACCATAATGTGTCTAACCACATATTTGCCCTTTTCCATCTGTAAGTAATGTGCTGAAGTGCGCAAGATGTATCTGTGAGAATATTTTGGAGTCTGTGCTGAATGGGTTCTTTACTTCTTGAAGTACACATGTGGTGAATTTGAAACTCTTATACAACCAGCAGGAGCTTGCATATTGGTGTGTGAGGAGAAATACATGTAGAAAATGTGTGTAGCAGAGACGATCATGTTTAAGATGGATGTGTAGAAATACTAGAAAAGATACGATTTAAATATGCTTGTGAATTAAGGCATACTAGTAGCTCTTACTGACATTAAGCTGACGGGAAACAGCCTTTAGTTGGTTTGCTCATGTTCATCATCGTTCAAGACTTCTTGTTCGATGTTGGTTGGAAGGCATCATCAAATTCAAGTGATAATGATAAAAGTAGATGGCGAAGGCCTAGAATTAGTTGATTCAATGTAGTTCGAAAGGAGGTTGCTTTCTAGGTTAAATTAGAAATATTCTGGTTGAATAGAAAAAAGTGGCATGACAGGATTCATGTGGCTGACCCCAAACAAATGGGATAAGACTGTTGTTTCCAATTTGAATATGCTAATGTCCATAAGCTATCCATGCTTTCATGCACCTATCCAGAACATTGCTGTGCCTGTCACGTGTGTCCTTGTTGACTCTCAAAACCATGTCCCTACACTGCAAATCATGGATGGAATGTATCTTTGGTTACAAAATGATTACAGCAGCCTTTTGGTAAGGTAAAAGCTCATGTATGGTATATCTTTGCAGACTGGAAAATCCAGTGCCCCAGTTGAATGATTTATTAAGTATATGGAATGCTTGTATCTTCAGAATTTTGATTCATCTATTGTCAACAGCACTGTTTGCCAGCGCACCTCGTGTCGACACGAGGTGAAGCACCTCGTGTTGACACGAGGTGGAGCACCTCGTGTCGGCACGAGGTGGTGCACCTCGTGTCGACACGAGGTGAAGCACCTCGTGTTGGCACGAGGTGAAGCACCTCGTGTCGGCACGAGGTGGTGCACCTCGTGCTGACACGAGGTGCAGTGTGTGTGTGCGTGTGTCGGCGAAGAAGAGAGACGGAGGGGGGGAGCGTGCCGGCGAAGGAAGAAAGACGCACGGGGGAGAGAAGGAGAGACGGAGGGTGTGCCGGCGAAGGGAGTGAGACGGTGGAAGTGTGTGAGACGGTGCAATTAATGCACCGGTGAGGGGAGAAACGGTGTGTGTGTGTGTGTGCCGGTGAAGAAAAAGATGAAGTGAGACGGTGCAATTAATGCACCGGTGAGGGGAGAGACGGAGGGGAGGACGCTGGCGAAGGAAAAGAGAGACAGGGAGAAGGAGAGAGGGTGCGTGTGTGCCGGCGAAGGGGAATGAGACGCAGGAGGGCGTACCGGTGAAGAAGGACTGCACCGGTGAAGGAGGTGAAAGACGCAGGAAGAAGAGATGGAGGGAGGGACGGTGGGGAGAGCGTACCGGTGAAGAAGGACTGCACCGGTGAAGGAGGAGATGAAAGGGGGAATTAAGTGTTTGGTGAAGGGCATGAAGGTTTATTATTTTATTATTATTATTATTATTATTATTTTGATGGCCTTAAGGCCTTTCTTTTCTTCTATTTCTTAGTTGATTTTAGTCTTGTACAAGTCAATTTCTTTTCTTGACTGTTGTGATTATTCGAGGTGTTCAATTATCATCCGGTCTGAATATCTTCACGATGTTCCGGATTCAATTATCTTCATTGAAATGTTCGTTGATTGTTAGTTCATCCTGCTTGTCGCTTCTGTTCGCCCTTGTTGTATTCTGACAAAATTTCGGCAGCATCTCCCCTTGACCCCGGGCGTAAGGGAGAGACTAGGAACACGCCCACATGGAGTGGCGGAACCCAACAATTAGAGGCGGGCGTCCACAGACGACACGCCGTAAATGAACCTCGTAAAGCGTGGTGGGAGAGGATGAAAAAGAGGTTGACAAGGCTGGCCAAGGCTGCTGGGCCCAAGGAGGAAGGGGAAGGTAAGTGTACCGGTGAGGAAGCCAAGGGGTTGTACCGCTGAGGGCCAATGGTCTGGGTGTGCCGGCCAAGGGAAGTCTACAGGGTGTGCCGCTGAAGGGCAATGGGCTGGGTGTGCCGGCCAAGGGAGGTCTACAGGGTGTGCCGCTGAAGGGCAATGGGCTGGGTGTACCGGTCAAGGACCGTGCCGGTGAAGGGGGTTGAAAGGTGTGGGGTGTACCGGTCAAGGCTCATGTGTTGAGTGTGCCGGCGAAGGGTTAGGGGCTGGGTGTACCGGCCAAGGCTGAGGGGTTGGTTATACCGGCCAAAGCTGAGAGGCCCAATACACGGCTCAAAGGTTCAAGAGGCTGAGTGTAAGGGCAAGGAGATGGGCCAATGAAGGGAAGCCAACAGATGGTGAGGGGTTTGTTGAGGGTGATGGGGAAGACACCTCTGGAGAGGCCTCAGGCGAGCAAAGGGGTTTCCAGTCAGGGCAAGGGTATGCTGGCCAAGGGCACTAAGAGAAGTGCATCGTCAAAAAGGGGGGTTGTTGCCGAGGGATGGAAGCTACTGAACATCCACACCAGTTGAACAAAATGATAGTCGGGCAAACCAAACTGGGGTTTATTCATGCAAAGAAAAAAAAACAAGAAACGGGGATACAGTGGATGGGAGGAAATGAGGACAGGAATGGGGGGAAAGGGGAGAAGACCCGGGGCTGGACCCAAGGCCACAAGGCCCTAGTCCACCCCCATGCTACCACACAACCCACTCGCGTTCCCTCTCTCTTACTCTATTCCCTTGGAGGTGGCTGTCGGAGGAAGCCCGTGGCGAGCTTCTTCTTCTTCTTCTTCTTCTTCTTCTCTTCTGTGTTGCCTCTGTTGCCTCTGTGGTGTATCTGTTGCCTGTGTTGCATCTGTCTCCTCTTTCGGAGAGGAAAAACAAGCTTTTATACCTCCCCGGCACAGCGTTCGTTCGAACGCTTGGGCAGCGTGGGCGGGAAAAGCCCATTAAACGGGGATTTGACCCCTCATCAATGCGTTGACAAGAGGGTTTCTCGTGTCTGGTCGTCTGGCCGACACGTCGATCCACAGTACGCTCAGAAGATCCGCGTAAGGGGCGCTGGATCTTCCGTGTTGGAGGGGCTAACACCGTGCCGTTGAAGCCTTTAGGCGTGCCGCTGAAGGGGCTTGCAGGCTGTGCCGCTGAAGACCTTGCTGGACGATCGAAGGGCGTGCCGTTGAAGGCTTTACGGGCACAAATGAGTGTGCCGTTGAAGGCCTTATGGGCACAGGCAAGTGTGCCGTTGGAGACCCCCAAAGGGGGTGTGCCGTTGAAGCCCACCCCAGGGAGGTGTGCCGTTGAAGCCCACCCCAGGGGGGTGTGCCGCTGGAGACCCCCCCAAGGGGGGGGGTGTGCCGCTGGAGACCCCCCCCAAGGGGGGTGTGCCGCTGGAGACACCCAAGGGGGGGTGTACCGCTGAAGACCCCCCAAGGGGGGTGTGCCGCTGAAGGCGGCGAGTGTGCCGCTGAAGGGGTGCTGGGAGCGTGCCGTTGAAGGCCTTCAGGGCTTTGTTCGTAGTGGACCTCGTGACTTGTTTTGGGCTCGGTTGACGATTAGTCTGGTTCTCATCGGGGGCCCACAAACAGTGGACTCTCCAGGGGTTGGCTTCTCTTCGCCGTCGTGACTCCGGGGACGGCTTCACGGCAGCATGTTGTCTCGTCGGAGGGTCCGGATGGGACGTGTCCTCCAGGGTCTCTTTGGTTAAAACTGTTGTTGTTGTTGGACCGGCGGGGACACATGGGCGTGCGATTTTGCACGTCCACAAATGCCCCCCACTCACGGGTAGCGCCGCTTGGTGCGTTACATGCTATTATTTTTGAGGCCTGCTGCTGTGTCAAACCCTCGATGACCGTGCTTCCTCGAAGACTGGGTCAGTCAGTTCATTTAACGGGTCTGTCTCTATGCGTTATAGTTTAGGTAACGCACCAGTGTGAGACCATTATATCATACTTGACTGGCGTTTGTCTGGCTATGGTGGTTGGTGTAACGAGCCTACCCCCATGCGCCATGTGGCTGTGGTGGACTCAGCTTGGTCCATTATATGCCTCTTGTCCGTGTTAGTGTTTTGTGTCTGTTGTCTTTAACGCCCCTGTCCTAGTGCGTTAAGCTTGTGTAACGCACCTATAGAGGTCCATTACATGCCCTTCATTTAAGTTTTGGTCCGTTGGCCATAACGCCTCTGTCCTGGTGCGTTATGCTGATGTGGCTGCCTGTCTTGGTGCGTTACATGGTCTGCATTAGATTTTAGGTCTGCTTGCCCTAATGCCCCTATACTGGTGCGTTATAGCAGTGTAACACCCCTATAGAGGTGCGTTACGGTCCTGTTGTGGCCGTGATGGCCATTGTTCAGTTCTATGTCTGTTCTATGTGTCTGTTTGTCTTAGGTTTGTGTTTTAGGGCGGTGTCTGTGTGTCGGTGGTTTCTGGATTGGTCGGTTCAGGCAACTGGGTGTGGTCTTTTCCTTGACTGTCACAGTACCCAAACGACTTGATCTAGACCTGCCAGTCTCTTTGTCTCTGGTCTTGCAGCGGCTTTCCTTGACTGTCGGGTTCGCCCAGCGGTTGAATGATAGTTCGCTCTGCCCAGAGTGTAGTCATTGTCCACCGCTTCGGTTTCTACTTGTCTTGGCTTGATCTCGTGGTTTGCCCATGACCCGTGGGTGTCTGTTGACATCCTGTGAGGGTAGTTACCATGATGGGATGGCCAGGAGTGCTTGTGCATGCTGTGTGTGTCTTTGTGTGGTTGTGTCGGGTCGAGTTTCGATCAACCCGGTGAGACCAGGGGTTGACAGGTGACCTTGTCTATGTCTCGACGGTTCTATCCAACTCGAGACAGTGTTCTGGATGCCTCAGGGTACTGTTCTACATCGGTTTGGGTGTCCAGGTGTTCTGAGGGTTCTTGGTGTTCCCTTGGGTCTCCGTGAGTCGTTTCATCAGAGTGTCATTTTCTCTGGCTTACGATTAGACTAATTGGCAGTTATTCCGCTATCTGTGATGATCTTGCCTCTGAGTCATCTGACTTAAGGATCATTACGTAAGTAGGTCTAGTTGCCTTGTCCTGAGTTGTCGGTAGTGGTTGTGCTGCCATTGGTGCTTCAGAGTACGTGCGATAGTGCTCTCTTGCCTGTCTGTACTTCAGCACTCATGTTTTGAGTCTCTGTGTCTTATGAGCCTACACTAGTCGTAGCCTTACGGTACGCTTTGGCGTGATGGCTCTTGTAGCGGGGCACTTTCTCAATTTACGATTCTTAGGCAAGTTCCATAGTCCCCTCATCAATAGTAGCGTCCTTCAGAGGGGGAATACTAGCTAGAGGCCTGTCTTAGACGATAGCCAGTGTGTGCACACATGGTTAGGGGCTTTATACTTGCGTCGTCGAACGTAACCCTGACTAGTCACTCACGTTATGGTACTGTTCTGGTTCTAGCAGTGTCTTTGTATCGGCCTAGTCCTTGCGGTAGGTGACGTGGACAAGACGCTAGTAGGCGCAGCATAAGACATCAGTGGACGTAGCTGGCTGTTCTTCTGGGGGTGAGGCACTCTAGTCACGTGGCACGTGACTCTTCGCGATTCTCTTCGCGTTCCTCGCATGTCATGACCTTTCCGGGTTAGCCTTCTCTTGGCTTTTCCCGAGGTCGGTGTCCTGTCGCAAGCACGACGTTCTAGTCATATGTGGGATAGTGTGCACGACATTCTAGTCATGTTGTCTCAGTCTGTCTAAGTTTTCCTAGGCTTTGTCGATTGTTCTTGTAGGTCTTCATTTGGAGCCTGGCGTCGTGTCGATAGTTTGATAAGCTTCTGACTTTTTTTAGTTCAGAGGTTACCCTTCTGTCTTTGTTTAGTGTAGTGTCTGCTTAGAGTAGTTTCGGGGGCCGAGGTTAGTTCGGTAGTCATGCTCGTCTCGTACGACTTCTTCCCTTTCCTTTTAGCTCCCCTGTACTTAGTTGTTCCCTACTCCTGCTACCCTTTCTTTACAGCTTTGTAGTTTAGTTTTCCTACTTTAGTACATCTGTTGTTTACCTGCTATTTTAGCGTGTTGCTGCATATTTTTCAGTGGGGATCCGCGTGACCCCTACTAAGCCAGTGACACGAGGCTCACCCGTACTTTTCAGGTGGTTGTTGTCGTCGTTGCTCATTCTGCTTCCACGGTTCTTGGAGTTAGCGTGTTTGTAGTGGCCAGCTGGTGTTGACACCCGTTTTTCGCCAATGACTCGGGTCATTTCTCTTACCACTATTTACTGATGTCCCGAGGCATCCGTCACTTATTGGTTCACTCCCGAGCATGATTTCGGTCTTATTTTATGAACATCTCCCTCCTTGGCTATGGTTCAAGCAATAATCTTCGCCAAAATTTGAAGGTTGCAGGTTTGGTGTGCACGCGGTCTGGTTCAGACCGTTTCAGATCATAGAGCGGCCAGGATATGACCGTTCCGTGAAAGTAGGCGGTCCTTATCAGACCGTGTACACGCTCAAGTTTGCGAAATTTGAATTTTCCCGGCGTTTTGGATTTCCCACCAGCAGGAAGAGAACGGTTGAATAATGACCGTTCCATTTCATGGAACGGATCGGTCAAAACCGTTTAGAGCACCAGTTTCCCGCGCAGTGGATCACGGGCAGTTCGAAGGAATATAGGAGGATAATGCTATCTTTTTCTATTTATCACCGACTAATGGGACGGCTAATAACAGGCCGCTTAATTCAATAAACGGTCTATCGCTAGACCGTCCTATAGCCCGATCCCTGAGAATTAAACCGATTTTCTCAAGAACATTTTTAAATCTTCCTATTTTATCTACGATAAAATATGATCAGATTAAATTCCGTGTACAACAGACTGGTACGCCCGGTGGGACCTTTCCCGCCTTTCTTCTTTCTGTCAAAGAAAGCCTCCAGACCTTTTTTTAGGATTCTGATTTCCCTCCTCTTCCTCTTACAGGACGGGAAGAGGAGAGTATACAACTCTCTACTCATCTGAGAGCTACTCGCACTTCTGTGCCTTTCTCCGTTCGTGCTACGCACCACCATCACCAACAGCAGCAGCGATGGCCGCCGTCACCTACGGCCCTCAGATCATCGCCAGCCACGCCAGATTCGGATACCTAGCGACCCCGATTGTCTTCGACGACTTTCCTGCGGTCGTCGGCTCGCCCTTCTTCCTGGGCGTTGTACCCGTGGTTGAGACCAGCTCAGCCATGCCTGTAGCAGCAACCACCGAGGGTGTCAGGCCCTTCGCCTCATCAACTGGCCGGGTTCGCTCGGCCAAGAAGGCAACTACCGAGGGTGTCAGGCCCTCCGCTTCATCAACTGGCCCGGTCCGCCCGGTCAACAAACTAGCCGTCGGGGGTGTCAGGCCCTCGGCTTCAACCATTGGTCGGGTTTGCCCGGCCACCTCGTCACGGACTAGGGGTGTCAGGATCTTTGTCCCATCAAATGGCCGAGTCTTCTCGGTCAACCAGATTATTGTCGGCGCCGCTCCTGCACATCTGGGGCAGCGCCGTCGCCGCAACGGCACCGGTTCCAAGGCTGCCACCCTCAGAGATGTTGCTCCTGCACAACGGGGGCAACGCCGCCACCAGAATGACGCTAGGCCTACGGCAGGCGTCGCCAGCGCCGCTCCTGCTCAACGGGGGCAGTGCCGTAGCCGCAAGGGTACACAGCCTGCAGCGGCAGCATCCCGCTCCGGCAAGATTGTAATTGTTGGAGATATCCGCATCCGGCTCGATGGAGGCGAGCCGATCTTGCCACAGGACCGCCACGTCCCAACCATCCTTATCTCCAATCTCTTCGAGCTCCTTTGGCAAGTCCGGGAAGGCGGAGCGAAGAAGAAGAAGCCTGCCGTACTGGCGGCAACTCAGGGTCCCCTGCAGCGGCCCAAGCCACGAGCTCCCTGGTCAAGGACGGGGGGCAACCTAGTGGAGGAGCGCCAGCTCCACCTGAAGAAGATTTGGGTCACCAAAGAGGAGGCCCGAATGATAAGGCGCGCAAGGGCGGAGGAGCCCTTCCGCATGTCGGATCTTCACCAAATGCGGATTCCGACGAGTACTGAGGCCTCGGTCTCTCCGGGGTTTACAACTCAGTCCCTACGGGGGCAAAAACGCCGAGGAGCCGGAAAAAAAGTGCGGCCGACCTCCCCGTGGGCCAGCTCCACACACACGTAGGAGGATCGCTCCCCTCAAGCATCCACATCCCGAGTGTCTGTCTTTGACAGACTAGGGGAGTCGACCGCCCAGGAAGAAGCGGGTGGTTCATGTGACTAATGACACCGTCAATGTGTTCACTTGCTACACTACCTCCGCGGACAAGCAGCCGGAAGATATTTCGGGCGATCCCAACCAGCCTCTTCAATACTCGAGGAGGTCAAGATTCGGGTCTCGTGGCCTGGCACAAACACAGCAGGCGCCGGTTGCTGGTACATCTCAGCCCGAACTGGCGCGGCAAGAAGAGCGCCAGGAGGACGTCCACAGTGTTGACGGGGACAGTCACTCCCGACATGAGGAAGAGCCGGTGGAGGAAACACGGACTCCCGCACTGGAGGAGCTCCGACGGGAGAACCAAGAGCTCAAGAATCTCTTGCAATCGCTTCTGCGCGAAAAAGAGGTTCCTGCCCCGCCTCAGGTGGCGCCTGTTGGAGCGGACTAGCAGTCTTCGCCCATTCCAGCAGTAGTCAATGCCTCTGTTACTGCTGCAAGACTACCACTGGCGGTGGATTTCGAAGTCCCGCCGCATGAAGCCAATGCGCGGTCGTCTGCTACTCCTGCTGCAGAGAGCCTCATGGCGCAGAAGCAGATGATTGAGCGTATCGTAGAGGCGAAGTTTGCTCAGCATGGGGAGGGTGTGGCCACCGCTGATTTGTACAGCGTGCCCTATCCCCTCCACCATCAATTCAAGAAGCTTCCGCCAGATTGCCCGAAAGCCCCGAAACTTCAGAAGTTCGACGGGCATGGCTCTCCACATGAACACCTGGCCTACTATATGACGGCCATGGGTGAGTTGGCCCTAGAAGAGGCATGTTTGCTGCGGTATTTCATTGACTGGCACCGCCTTCCAGTGGTATTCAAGGCTAAAGCCTAACTCGGTAGCCGATTGGACTGATATTCAGAAGAAGTTCATCGACCGCTTCCAAATGGTCAAACGCAAAGTCTCCCTGGCGGAGCTCTGTTCCCTCAGGCAGAAGAAGGGCGAGACGGCATTGGACTTCATCAAGCGATGGAGGGACGTCAGCTTGCGCTGCGATAATCCTCCAACTCCCGAAGATGCCATCACCATCTGCCGCAGAGGCTTATCGGCGGAAGTCAGTGAAAAGCTTCTGGGCTCCAATATCCGGAGTTTTGACCAGTTAAACACTGTGGTGGCGGAGATTGAAATGTTCTTCGCCCACCACCCTATGCAAGCTTCTGCCAAAGGCAAATCCTCCAAGGACCGTCTGGCTAGCGGCAAGGAGGTGAATGCTGTGGACTTCCCCCCGACAAATGGAGATAAGGGAGAAGGGAAGTCCAAAGGCAAAGGCAAGAAGTCTGATGATAAGGCAAATGCGTCTTTCTTAGCGGAGCGCATGAAGACCCCATATTCCTTCCGGAAGGAACACACCAAAATGCTCTTTGATCTATGCATGAAAGAGCAGCTCATTACTCTGCCGGATCCGCGGAAGCCCTCGGAGGTGGATAAGACAGATGATCCTACCTATTGTGTGTATCACCGAAGGTTGGGTCACCCCATCGGCGACTGCTATGTATTTAAGAGTATAGATATTTTACCGATAGAGTAATAAATGGTCTATTTGTAATTTTATTTATTTATAAATAAAGATGTGCTAACCCTAATTAGGAGAGGTAATAATTAGAAAGGAAAAAAATGATTACGTGTCGTGTTCCTCTAATGAGATGCCGATCCCCCACTCCTTCTTGATGTGAGGCCGAACCCCCCTCTCTCCACCTTCTTCTTGATGTGAGGTGTAGACCCATCTCATGTCTCTATCTCTCTCTTCTCCGTCTTCTTCCTCCTTTCTTTCCTCCCCTGCGACCTACATCCATTTCCCTACTTCAACTGCTTCTTCTTCCTCTTCTTCTGGTCCCCTACGCATCCCATCTTCGTCGCCAACCAGCACAGTCGGGTTCCTGCCAACGATAGCACCCACTGCCACTGCCGCCACAACAATTGCATCTATTGTCTACGAGCACCTCCAGTGGAGCCGCCCTTGGTCCACCCTCCCGGCCAGCACCCAATGGAGATCGGTCACCCTCCACCACCGCCTGCCATTGAGGCTCCCTAGGCACTATAGCCAGTAGCCTGCAGAGCCACCGGTGAACCTGCAGCCACCATTGCTTGTGGTTGGCCGCAGGCCACCGTCCACCCCTTCCCTGCCCTCCATACATAACCCGCCATCGCTACCCTAGCTCGCCGCCACTACCAGTCATCGTTCTCTCTTTCCTCTCTTTCCTCGTCGTTCTCTCTTTCCTCTCTTTCCCTGCACATGAGCACAGCTCCAACCCCATGCCACCCCTTTGCTTCTTCTTCTGCCCTCTCTCGACCTCCAGCAGCGCCAGATTCCCCCCCTCCGTCACGAGCTTGCAGCCATGCACTGCCCTCCGCACTCAGGCCCCCTCCTATCTTTTCCACCATCGCTGCAGGCCAGGGATCTCACAGAATAGTCACTACCACCATCTGCGTCAAGTCGCCCCTGCAACGCCTAACCGGTGCTGACTTACCTCAATCCCTTCTGGATGTCAAAGCCTCATGTTGCATCTACCCGACCAGAGTCGAAAGTGCCCAGGTGGACCCACACTGCCACTATCGTGCCCACCCATCTGGCCATCAGCCCAGAAGCTGTGATGTCCCGGATCCTTCTGGATCCTTATTTTTGGGTCTCGGATCGGCGCTATCCGGGGTCATTTCGGGGGGCCGGAGGCGTTCCGCGATTTTTCCCGCGTGATTTTTCAATTTTCGACCTGATTTTCGGTGAAATCTTCGGCACACTGTTGTGGACGAACGTGGTCATTCACCCTGACGTCAGTGGTACCGTTGCGATCAGTGCATTTCGAGGATCGCGAAAACGTGATTTTCTTTTTTTCAGTATTTTTTTAAAATTTGAGATTTTCTATAAATATCAAACTTTTTCTCTTTTTCAATTCATTTCTTCTTCTCCTTCCTCTCTCCACCGTGAGCACCGCCCCCTCTCCCTCTCTCTCTCGTTTGATCGCCCAGCGAGCTCCCTCCGGCTGCAGACGGTGTGGGGCGACGGCGTGGCGATGACGACGACGGTGAGGCGGTTGTGGCGGCGTGAAAAGCGTGGGATTTCGTGAAGGATCGAGGTTTCTAAAAAGCTTCAATCGTGATTTCGACGTCGAATCGGTGGAGCATTCGCTCCATTGAGGTAGGGTGATGTTCCCTAGCTCCGTGCCTTTCGTTTTCGTGATTTTTGGCCGATCTACTGTTTCAAGTGGGTTTGGGTAATTTCATGATTTGGGGAGTGATCGCCTGATCTACTGTTTCGTCGCGTTTTTGGCCGATCCGAGGTCGTAGATGCATGCCTAGGACCTTCGGGGAGCTTCCCCCTTAATTTCTCCCTCTCCAGTGGAGGTACGAGGGTGTGATTGTGATTTTTGATCGTGTTCACCGTTTTCGCCGTCGGACCGTCATAGCGGTCCTACCAGTGACCGCTATGAGCATGGCGCACCCAGTGGGGTGCGTTATGCTTCATAGGTTTTGCATTCAGCCCGTGTGGGCATAGCGGTCTCGCGATAGACCGCCATGCCCATCATGACGCCCCTGTGCAGGCGCGTCATGCTTCGTGACCGTTGGATTCGACCGTTGCTTTGTGACCATTGGGGCCCTGGTCGTATAACAGTCCTCAGAAGGACCGCTATGTATACCATGGCGCTCCAAGGGAGACGCGTTATTCTTAATGCCCTCACCCACTACTTAACGCGCCTGAGAGGGCCTATTGAGGTGCCATAACGCACCTTGAGGAGCGCATTATGGTCTGTTTCACCGTGAGACATAACGCACCAAGGGTGGTCCGTTATGTGCATAACGCCCCTCGAGGAGTGCGTTATGATACTTTCTGCGATTTGGGGCATAACACGCCGTTGTCGGTCCATTATGCACTATAACGCATCTGGGCAGGCACGTTATGGTCTGTGACCCGTCGGGAGTGGCGAACGGCCGAGTGAGACCGTCCCTTTTCTCCCGCACGACTGTGAGTCAGACGTGCACCTGTGAGTGGCCAATGATAGACCGTTCATCATCTGAGGCCTAGCCGGTAGTTTTTCGTGCCGATTCGAGTCCCGGGCAAGCGGACCTCTATCCACGTATTGTCCTGTGGTCTGACTGATGTTGGGCATCAGGTGGGGGCCAGGTGTGGGGCACCGTGAGGGGTCCTGGGATGTGACATCTCCAGCTTACGTCACCATGAGTCGGTGTTGTACGAGGAGTGATCCTTGTGCTCGGTTACTTTCGGAGTCGATTTTCGTGACTTAAGGGTCCGTGCTTCCGGTGACCCACCCACTAGTCGTAGCTTCAATGGCACACGTGTGTCGGCCCACTAGGAGCACTGGTGTGGCGTACTCGAGAGAGACGGTGAGTAAGTTGGTTACCGTAGGGCCCCCGCGTACCGCCAGGTCCAGACTTGGTGGGGGAATTACCAGCTAGAGGACAGACCTAGGACGTATGGTCTGAGTGTGCACACGAGGCTGAGGACTCGGGCCTATTTCGGCCGTCCGGCCGACTACTTCGGCCTGCAAAACTTCGAGGCTGCCCTGGCTGCCGCCAATGCGCCGAACGACGCCGCTCAATTGGCTGCGGCTTACAGCACCAATGCCGCCGTCAAGAGCCTGATTGATTCCTTCGGCACCAGTGCCGAATCGACCGCCTTGTACGGCAGCGGCTCGACCGAGAGCTTCGTCAATGCCATCTTCGAAAACCTGTTCAACCGTCCTGCAGCCGTCGCCGGCCTGACCTTCTGGGTTGACGCAATCAACTCGGGCGCCGTTTCCAAGGGGGACGCCGCGCTGGCTATTCTGGCTGGCGCCGAGGGCAACACCACCACCCAAGGCAAGGCTGACTGGGCCTTGATCGAAGCCAAGGTTGGCGTGGCCAACGACTTCACGACTGCACTGGGTTCGTCTTCTTCGCAAATCGTCGCCTATGGCGGCGCAGCAGCGGCCCAAGACGCACGCCTGATGCTGGCTTCCGTTACCGCCAGCACCGACCCGACGACCTTCAACGTGCAAACCACGATCAACAACATCGTCGCCGGCAACAACCAGCACAACTTCGACCTGACTACCGGCCTCGATACGATCGTCGGTGGCACGGGCAACAACGTGTTCAACGCCGTGCTGGATAATGCTGCCGGCCTCGCAGCAGGCGGCCAGGCAGCCACGCTGCAATCGTTCGACACGATCACCGGCGGCACGCTGAACAACACGCTCAACATCACCGACTTTGGCGTGAGCGGCTTCACGTCGATTCCGACTGGCGCCACCATCACCGGCATCACCACGATCAACGTCAATTCGCTCGAAGGCGTGTCGCTTGACTTGAGCAGCTGGACCGGCTTGACCCAAGCCAATATCCTTTCTTCTGCCGGTACCGACGCCGTCACGGTCGGCGACAGCACAGCCTTGCAAGTGGTGGATAGCCTCGGGGATGTTCTTACATCGGGTGGCTCGACTGTCAGCGTTACTACCGACTCCAGCCATCATTTCCAGATTGAGGGCGGTGCCGCCACGACCGCAGTTACCGTCACGGACGCGGCCGGCGGTGTGATCATCGACAATAGCGCCAAGGGCGATACCATCACCAGTGTCACCATCATCAACCCCGGCACGGGCGGTACCGACGTAATAGGCAACAATGTGACCTCGCTGACCCTGACCGGCCAGCATGGCTACGGCACCACGGAAATCGAATCCAGTTCCGGTACGCGCACGCTGAACCTGACAGTCGACAACGATCAATATGCCACGATTGTCGATAACACCGCGACCACCGTGATTGTCTCGGCGGTGAACCACGCGAGCATACCGGTCTACATGGTGTTCGATTCCGCGACGTCGCTCACCTTCAACGATGCCGTGTCAATCGGCTACACCGACGGTGGCGAGTTGATTGCGCCTGATGCCAAGACCGTAACGTTTACGGGTGCCGGCGACTTCACCGGGGCCATGGAAACGGTCAATGTCAATGCCGCATTCGATGCCTCGGGTTCCTCGGGGGTCATGACAATCGAACTGAGCCCTGCAGGTACGCAAACGTTTACCGGCGGTACGGGCCAGGACGTCATCTGGGTCAGCGGCGGCCAAACCGGCGCCGTTACGGGCGGATCGGCTACCAACAATGAAATCGTGCTGGACAACGTTCCGGGGGCAACCGAAGCCGACATCGCTTCGGTGACGCATTTCTCCATCCTTGGTGTTTCCGGTACGACTGCCGGCACCTTCGACATGAGCAAGGTGTCGGGCTACAACTCGTTTGACGTGCAAAGCTCGGGCGGCAACGTCAGCTTCACCAATGCAGCCACGGGTTCCTCGTTGTCCCTGGAAAACGGCAACACCCACGTCATCACCCTGCAGACGACCGACTCCAACGGTGCCAACGACAGCGTCAACCTCACCCTTGGCACGACCAGCAGCGGCGGTTCGTCCTACAACCAGGTGACACTGGAAGACAGCCAATTCGTCGGTACTGCCACGGTTAACCTGACTTCGAACGTGGCGCACTCCAACACGGGCAACTACCTGGCCTCGCTGTACGACAACAACCTGGTCACCTTGAACCTGGCCGGCACAGGCACGATCGGCATCGATTCCATCAAGACCTCGTCGACCGCGCTGACAGTCAACAATACTGCGATTCACAACACCACGACCTCGGCTTACCTGTGGAACGTGACCGACAACTACCTGTCCACGCTGACCGTCGGCGGTACGGAAGGCGTTTACATCGGCAATCTGAACACGACGTCCACGTCGCTGAGCATCGTCGACAACAACACGGCGTACTTCTACATCGACACCTTCACCGATACTGCCTTGAAGACTGCGACGTTCACCAATAGCACCACGGGAACGTCTTCGCTCTTCGACATCGGCAGCACGGTGTCCGCACCCAGCCTGGCCAGCTTGACCCTGAACGGCAACGTTGAACTGGGCATCAACGGCGACACCGTTACCAGCGGCATCACGGTCACCGGCGGTACGGATAACGCCCAAGTCACGCTGGATTTCAGCGGCGCTGCTACTGCTTCCGGCGCAACCGATAGCGTTACCCTGGGTAATGGCGCAGGCGACAGCGTTGCTCTCGGCGCAGGCGTGGCCGGTTCGACGCAAACCGTTGTGCTGGGCACGGGCGCAAACGACATCGTCACCTCGGCTTCGGTTGGTTCGGTCACCGTCACCGTCGGCAGCGCCACCACCGGCACCGACAGCATCACCGCCAACAGCGCTTCGACCTTCCACGTCACGGCTGGCAACGGCACCAACGTGATCAGCGACACGGCAACGTCGGCTGCCACCACGATCACCGTGGGTACGGGCGCCAACAGCATCACCGTCGGCGCCACCGCTTCGGGCACGATCACCCTGGGCACGCATACGGCAACCGTTGCCGACAGCATCACCCTGGGCGACTCCGGCTCCACGACCACCTCGGTCACCGGCATGGAAAAGATTCTCATCAAAATACATCATATTTTTGGGTGTTGTCATCATCAAAAAGGGGGAGAATGTTGGGTCTCCTCTGGAGCTGTTCAGCAGTGTGTAGACTGCTATGAGTTGATTGTGTTTTCAATGATTGGCAAAAGTGAAGTTGACCTGGTTGACTATAGAGTTGACTTTGGTGACTTTATATTGACCATGGTAATATTGTGTATTTTGATAAATTTTTATATGTCAGATCTTTACATAAAACATGTTTGCACCTTCATACTGTAGCAAGTCATTTCATCAAATAGTTTGCACACATGAGCACTTCACGTTCATTTTGATCATAAGGTCGATGTGAGTTTTCCATAAACTCATACTAAGGTCGGTGCTAATTACCTTGATTTTCATCTAAGGTCAATGCACGTTTGCGTTAGATCAAACTCAGGTCGATGTGAGTCTGCATATACTCTTATTAAAGATCAATGTCAGTTTTACTTACATGCAACTTAGGTCGATGTCAGTTTTACTTGCATGCATCAAAGGTCGATGTCAGTTTTACTTACATGCAACTCAGGTCGATGTCAGTTTTACTTGCATGCATCTAAGGTCGATGCCAGTTCTACTTGCATGCATCTAAGGTCGTTGTCAGTTTTACTTGCATGCATCTGAGGTCGATGCTATATGAGGTCGATGCTAGTTAAGGTCAATGTTAGTTTTACATAAACTCATTCTGAGGTCGATGCTAGTTTGCACTCAGTCATGCTGAGGTCGATGCTAGTTTGCATACAGCATAATAAGGTCGATGTGAGTTGTGCATTTAGTCACGCTTAGGTCGATGCTAGTTTGCACTCAGTCATGCTGAGGTCGATGCTAGTTTGCATACAGCATACTAAGGTCGATGCATCTTTCTATTCTCAGTATATGCATAGTAACTCAGGTCGATGCATTTTTCTACCTTCAGTTCATGCACAGTAACTGAGGTCGATGCTCATCTACATTTGACCATACTGAGGTCGATGCTATTTTTTGTTTGACCAAACCAAAGTCAATGCATCTTTTGACTGCACTCTGACTATGACTTATGACCACATAGTGTTTGACAAAATGTTTTATATTTTTCAGGGACTCAATAAAGCACATTATGACTCCTCCTCATGAAAGCAAAGTGTGACACGTGATCCAAGAATCTTTTGATGGGCTCGAGATCCTAGGAGTCTTATGATTGGGCACGTGATCCAAGACATTCCTCAAGCGGAGAATCTGACACGTGGACCCCAAAGGAGCACCTCCTCCCAATTTCCTTGGGTGGGAATGTGGTTTCCAAGTGCACGTCTCTCGTAAGCCTCAAGCGAAGAATCAGACACGTGGACAACGCACTTTTCGCCTCCTGACACGTGGACTCCAAAGGAGCACCTCTTCCAAATTTCTTTGGGAGGGAACGCGATTTCCAAGCGCCAATCTCTCGTAAGCCTATAAATAGAGGCTATTCATTCAGAAGAAGACAATCGAAGATAGAAGAGAGAATTGAGAAGTATCACAGAGTAAGAGAAAAGAGCGGTGCTGGGAGAAGAAAAAGAAAAGATCTGAGAGAGCAGAGAGAGCTAAAAGAGATGGAGAGCCATCGTGAAGTTCAGAGAAGTTTGTGACTGCCAGTTGCAGTGAATCGGGAGGAAAGCAGAGTATCAGATTTAGAGATTCCGAGAGGTTTGGTCTTTGACTGCTAGATCATATCCAGAGTCGAATTGCTCACTGCGAGCTACAATTATTCTTTTCTGTCTCGCATCATTGTTCCTATCTTTATTTTTCTTGACATTTCTACAAGCTCTGAATCAGCAGTCTTAAGCTGTGCATCAGCGACAGAGGAGGATTCCTCTGGGAAGATTAAGCTGTAAGGATCAGTGGATGTTGGGAAGTTTTCCCCAAAGCTGTGGATCAGCAGGTTGAAAGCTGTGAATCAACAGTGAAGCCACACTTGGTTTAAGTGTGGGGTGGACGTAGATCTCTGCAGGAGATCGAACCACCTAAAAATCGCGTGTCTATGCTTGATGGTTTGTTGAATTTAGTTTTGCTGCTATGGTGTTTCACCTGTCTATCTGAATTTACCTATTTTCTCTATCGATAGCTCTCACATAACACTTGACTAAGTCACTTGTCAATTCAGTGGTTCTAGTGATTCTGTGTTTAAAGTGGCTGTTCTGATCGAGCAAACTTTAATTCTGCATTTATCTGCTAGATCTTACTTATTAAAACTTGGGGTAGATCTATTCATCCCCCCTCTAGATCTATATCACAAAGGACTCAAGAAAGTCAAAGAGACACGACTAGACGACAGTTTGACGATCGGTGGCTCTAGCACTCTTCACTCGGTCTCGTTCCCATCCGATTGGTTATCGCTATCCGAGTTACCTGGAAAATGTTGGAATGAAACTGGGTGAGCGAACACTCAGTAGGAATTATATCTCTATTCCATACATTTCTTTAAGTAATTAACCAATCAATTAACGTGGCATGCTCATGTATACAAGAACATTGGAGAATATTAAGGAAGAAAATAGTAAGAATATTACCCTTAATTCATGGGGAGATAACACGGTTCAAGCAAGTAATATCAAGTGTACAAGCATATAATATCAAGTGTTCCGAGCAAGTATTAACAAGTCAAGTAACGAGAATTGGCTATTTCATTCAAGTACTACCCATGCCGGGCCATGCAAGTCACGCACGTCATGTCAAGTAATATCAAGCACTAGAGAGATTGCGGAACATCATAAATCAAGCTAGTCATGCACTTCGGTGTAATGCCACACTGTGATCATTTAACTCCCATGGGCACAAGTACTTTTGGGTGCTCCTCCCAAGACTAGATCGGGCCCTATATGCACAGGCATTGGGTCATGTTTATATTTAGACTTCCACTATAGTTTTATAGCCAATAGAATTCCAAGGAATAAGCATTCATAAGATAATAAGGTAGATTCACGAGATTTTAGATTTCCACACCTCTACTCTATGCTCTGCACGACCGATGGGATCTAGTGAGTCGGACCTTCCCCTTCCCATGGGGGCATATGGTCCCTATACTGGAGGATGTGGCTAGGCACACTGGCCTTCAAGTGCACGGGCTACCGGTTAGTGGGACTACCTTTCCCGACTACCGGGGGATGGCTCGGGAGCTACTGGGCTTAGAGCTGCGGCGCCCCGAGTGGCAGTCGACCCTACTTCCTTGGGTGAGTCTACAGGATAGCCTGGGGCTGCGGCGCGTGGGGATAGTGGCCGGGGAGCAGCCAGAGCAGCACTTGCAGCGCTTGGTGGACCTAGCCGGACCGAGGGTAGCCGCGCAGCTGGGAGCAGAGGACGATCGAGTGCTACGGCATTTTCTGATGCTAATGTTCGGACGACTCCTTTTCTCCACACGGGCGGCCGCGATGAGGTGCTGTTTCCTCCCCTTCCTTGAGGAGCTCGACCACGTGGGTGACTACGCCTGGGGAGCGGTAGTCCTTGCCTTCTTATTCGACTCACTGAGTTCGACGGCCCGTCGGACAATGCTCGGGGGCTTCTCCCCCTTACTTCAAGTATGACTCTTACACTAGCTTTGACCATATGACTTCTATATGCTTCCTAAATGCTGACGCACTACTGTGATGCAGGTTTGGGCCTATGTGTACTTACGGGCACTCGACAGAGGGGAGGAGGCCCGTCTTGGGCTTCCCCCGATAGCACGGAGGTGGGTAGCACCTCGAGAGACCAGCTCCCTGAGGTGACAGGTCAGGGAGTTACAGGATGATATAGACGCTCTGTCGTATGCCTCGGTATGATTCTAAACTTAGGCTCCCTGGTTAAATGCATTCCTATATGATGCTGATGTAGTTTCTCATTTTTACAGGTGCGGTGGACGCCTTACAGAGAGGAGGGCCAGGCAGACCAGCCGTGGGTGGTCGGGGCCCTCACCTTCGTAGGCCGAGATGTGTGGCTCCATTTCATGAATGTGGTGGAGCCACTGCATTTCAGATTGGTGATGAGGATCATTGGGGTTCACCAGCCCGCGGTGGAGTTCCCGGCGCCAGAGAGGGCGGGGGAGTGACTTTTGACAACAGTGAGAGGCCTGACCGCGGCGTTTGATTGGACCTCGAGGAATGCCACATAGGTTGCTGACTGGACAGCCCTTGGGTGGGTGGTGACTACCCGGGCTGAGAGTGACACGGCGTACTACACCGCGTATGCGCGACACTATCAGAACCAGGTGTTCCGGGGTGCCCACCGACCAGTACGACTTCTTAACCTTGGACCCTTTTCAATTATATTGATGATTTCTACCCAATGATGTGTTAACACTTGGACTTCTAAATGCAGACCGACCCTGAGGGACGCCTCGCAGAGCTGACGGGGCTCCTTACGACGACGATCTCAGAGCGAGACGAGGCCTGACAGGCCTTAGCCCTTTTGGTGAGTCTTTCTCGACTGATGCATTACTATTATGCTGAGAAATGACTGACCTAGAGTTTTGACTTCAGCGAGGGGAGGAGGCCCAGAGACAGGGGGCCGACGCTCCGTCTACCTCTACAACACAGACTCCTGTCGACCGAGCGGAGCGGGAGGCAGAGTTCCGGCGGATGGTTGATCGTGCCAAAGCGGCCAGGGCAGCGCTTGCCGAGTGGGTACGTCCTACACTTTTCCTTGTGAATTATGTTTTTATACTGAAATGCAGTTGACTAATGGTGGGTGCATGTGTGCAGGTGACGGAGCTGACCATCGCCATAGGCGAGGGTGATCAGTTGCGAGAGGAGCTCGTACTGGCGCAGAACAAGGCTGCCCATCTACGTAAGGAGCTGGCGCAGAGCCTTCACTCGGGGCAGGAGACGGAGTGCCTACATGCTGAGCTGGAGCAGAGAGTGCTTGCTTGAGGGAGTCGGCAAAGTGAGGTCAGGCTGAGGCACAGAAGGAGGTAGCCCACCTACGAGAGCGGTTAGCACAGGCCAGACCGTCAGACTCGGTGGAGATGGCGGTCCTCCAGGCAGAGGTGGAGCGACTCCGGACCGTGACCTCAGAGCTGGAGCGTTACCGACAGGAGGCGTTCGAGCTACGCGGTGAGGTGCGGGCTTACAAAGAGATGAGCCACTCCCGCAGCGGGATGAGTGGTAGCTGTGCGGCCCCGAGCGGGAGTCAGGCTACTCACGGCTCCGTTGGGCGTTTCCTTGCGACTTACTCTCAACTGTAGAGAAATGAGGAGGAGGACTGACGCCAGTGGCAAGAGAGAGAGGAGGGCGCGACCTCTATGATGGGCCCGCCATCGAAGATGCGGGAGGGAGGAGGTGATAGTGACAGGCCAGAGGGGGCGACCTGATTTTGCTTTGTACTCCGACACCTGTACATGATGTGATATAATAGTGACCTAGCTTGTCTTTTTTCTTTTTGTTGATTTTCTTATGCTATGAATGAATGTATGAAAATGCAAATTCTCGGGTGGTGGAAAATAGGTGAGAGGAGAGAGGTGACGACTTACGGGTGAGACACACGAGAGAGGTGAGGCACACCGACTTTACGGGAGAGGCGATGCAAGAGGGAGAGAGGTACGCCGACTTCGCGGGTGAGACGACGCGAGAGGAGAGGTACGCTGACTTTACGAGAGAGACAACGCGAGAGGATGGAGGCACGCCGACTTCATGGGTGAGACGACGCGAGAGGAGAGGTACAGTGACTTTACGAGAGAGACGACGGGAGAGGAGGGAGGCATGCCGACTTCACAGGTGAGATGACGCGAGAGGAGAGAGGTGCGTCGACTCTGCGGGAGAGACGACACAAGGGGAGAGACATGCCGACTCTACGAGAGAGAGGACGCGAGAGGAGAGAGGTACGCCGACCCTGTGGGAGAGATGACGCGAGAGGAGAGTGTCACGTCCCGACGCGAAAAATCGGGAACGCGACGAGTCGTAAACGAGCGTGTCGATCAGAGCAAGTATAATTTCAAAGTTTTTCAGCTTCTGGTTCTCACGCCGGAGCTCCTCCAGCGTGAGGGCCTGGACCTCACCGGTAGGACTCTCCTCACGCAGGGGGTCACCATCCCCGCTAATGCTGTGAACGTCGTCTTGACGCTCCTCCTGTCGTGTTGGGTCAGACTGTGATGTCCCAGCAGGAGGAGTTGGCTCTAGCTGAGCCACCACCCGGGAGACGTGCCTCGACCTCCTCATAGCTTGTCGGGGTTGACTGAGGTCTTCTTGAGCGCTCTCCGGTTGCTTGTCGGTGGAAGAGACGTAGCAGGTGAACACCCTAACGGTGTCGTCTGTGACCTGGGCCACTCGCTTCTTCCTCGGCGGGTGTCGCCCTGGCTTCGGTGTTCCCCCTATCCTGTTAAAGACAGACACTCGGAGGGTGGGCTCCTGCTCGAAGCGGTCCTCGTCCGCATTCTCTGGGCTGGCCCAGGGGGAAGTCGGGTGTACTGGCTTAGGCATTGCGCGACGCTGTTTGGGCTGCCGGTGAGCCTTTGCCTCGTGAGAGGTTGAAGGCTCGCCTTGTTGATAAGTAGCCCGGCTCCACACTTTCTGTGGCTCAGGCTGGCGGGGTCTTTTTCTGATCTGGCCCATTTTATGGCTCGGGCCTCCTCCTTTGTGACCCAAGTCTTTTTCATTTGAAGCTGTCGCTCCTCAATTGAATTACACCCAGATCTGACTCTGGAGGCCACAGCCTTGGGCCGTGACGCGGCGAAATCTTTTACCTTCGCCCCCTCCTCCCGAACTTTCTGGAGGAGCTCAAATCTATTGGAGGTAGGAATGGTGGGGACCTGTCGATCCCGAGGCATAATCTGCTCGCCTCCGTCGAGCCTAATGCGGACGTCCCCAACAAGCACAGTCTTGCCGGAACGTGAAGCGATAGCCGCCGTGGGCGAGTTTTGTTCCTCGCACGGCATTGCCCCCGTTGAGCAGGGGCGGCCGTCTCGGTGCGGTTGCCATGGCGACGACGGCGGCGCTGTCCCCGTTGGGGAGGAGCGACGTCAGTAGCAATGTGGTTGACCGAGAACACTCGGCCCATCGGAAGGACTGAAGGCCTGACACCTCCAGTCATGTTGTAGTATCTGGCCGACCTAACTCGACCAGCTGCAACAGTTGAGGGCCTAACACCCCCAGAAGATGTCTTCTGGACCGGGCGAACCTGGCTAGCAACGCGGTCAGAGGGCCTGGCACCCTCAGTCGTCGTCTCCTTGGCTGGAGGTACCCGACCAGCAGCAGCAGGAGCGACTGAATTGCCCCCAACGACCGGCACTACCCCTAGGAAGAAAGGGGAGCCGACAACCGGGGGAAAGTCACCAAAAGCGATAGGAGTCGCCAGGTAGCCAAACCTGGCATGGTTAGCAATCACTTGCGGTCCATAAGTCACTACTGCCATTGTCTCCGCTGCGATGTCAATGAGCGCTTGAACAACAAAGCAGAATGTCCTCCTCTTGTCCTGTAAGAGAGAGAGGGGTAATAAGAACCTCAGAGAGGTTTAAGCCTTCCGTTGACAAAAAGAAGAAAGGTGGAAAAGGTCCCACCGGGCGTGCCAGTATGTTTTACAAGACAATGTGAGGGCTCCTGATTTTCTTTTATTATTATTTTTCTCCGGAGTGACTTTGTTGTGAAGTCTTATATGTTTATTCCGGGCTTAGGAGTTCCTCTGATCATGTAATTGACTCTCTCTGAGGAGGGAAGGGTGCACATGTAAGGACTACATGGTTGGCCAGTGCGACGTCCACTGCATGGGGTGCGCATCGTATCGGACGATGAGGGTTCGAGTGCTGGACCTTTCCCCACTGACCGCGGTCAGTGTTGATTTACATCGGCATCACGTCCGAACACCCTTATTTAATTGTCAACGGTAAGGCCTGAAATATCTTTTCAAGGCTCTAATTGAGGACACATTCACGTAGGTGGCTGCATCACACTTTTAACTCCCAATATGTAGTCATATGTTGCGAGAAAAGGTAGGGTTTGGCTAGAGCCAGGCTGAACTGGGTGGCACCCTATCGTTTTGGGGGGTAATGGTGAGTCCAGGGAGCTCTGAAGGTGCCCTTGGGAGCCCCGTTGGTTACCTGGGCACCAGGGGTATTTTGGTAATTACCACACCCGAGGGGGTATTGTGGTAACTTTACGTTACTGGGGATCTTGTTACACTCTAGGGTGACCGCGAGACAAGGATTGGTCCTTACGGGTTTGGAGACCATTTTCAAAAGTTGCTGGGAATCATAAGGGGCATCACGAGGTTAGAAGGGCATTTTGGTAATTTGGCACGACCCCATACGGGGGAATTTATGAGAGACGCTGGGGCCGTTCGATCATTTATCGGCATTTCCCAAGCACGGAGGACCTGTGAGGTCATTGGAAGGTTGTGCATACACTTTTTCGCTCTTAAAGGGAGACATTTACAATTTCTCTCATGGGAGGGTACGTTTGCATTTTTTTTTAACTGGCACGCGCCGGGGGCAGCATCACAGAACCTTACAAAGCTTCATAAGTTCCATTACAAATTTTGTCGACGGATTGTCAACTGTACACACTGTCGTCATCCTCAGACGGGTGCATATCCGATTCTAATGTCTTCGGGAGGGGCATTTTAGTCATTTCATATGGCTAATGAAATTCCCCTCTCACCCGAGAGACATAAGAAGAGCAAAACCCAGAGGATCAACATTACAAAGTCCGCATAGGGACGTAAATGCAAATCCCACGTAGGGGCTTAACAACAGAGCCCACATAGGGGCATAAACATAAAACCCACATAGGGGTATAAACGCAAAAACCCGCGCAGGGGCATAAACATAAGTCCGGGGAGTTACATACCCCAAGTGGCCCAACACAACGAACAAAAGTCTTCCTTCTCTCCTCGCAGAAAAGTTGCAAGTGCCAAAAGTCCTCCTCAAGTGAGTCCCGTAGGGGCTATTTATAGAAGGTGAGGAACTGGCCCGGCCAGGGTATGGCCGCTAGGGAACCAAAGCCAGAACTTTATTTTTGGATTTTATTTTATCTATTTTTTATTTGTTTTTGTTTATATGAAATGTAATAAAAATGAAATGAAATGACTTGACTTATGCTTTGAATGTGTGCAGGGGAAGAGACGGACTCGGATTTCCTGGCTACAGGTCCGGGCGGTGTACCAAGCATTACCAGATTATCAGAGGGAAAGGCTGGCAGCCATGGGCTTCGGGGAGCTGTTGAGCATCGAGGTGATGAGGACTGATACGGTACTACTGTACGCACTCCAAGAGAGATGGGGCCCAGTTAGCAGAGCATTTTTGTTCCCGTGGGGCCACATGATCCCCACGCTCGAGGACATAGCGAGGATCACTGGATTGTGGATCCATGGAGCACCAGTGATGGGCTGGACATATGCAAACTACTGGGAGATGGCACAGGAGCTGCTTGGGCTAGATTTGATAAGGCCAGGGCATCACTCCTCGATGCTAGGATGAGCGACACTCCAGGAGAGCCTAGGGCTGAGGGGAGCGATAGTATCCATGGGAGAGCTACCAGAGGAGCATATCGGGTGACTGACAGACCAGGCCTAGCAGAGAGTGACAGCGGGACTGGGGCCAGAGGGAGACTTGACCCTACGGCGCTTCTTGATGCAAATGTTTGGGAAGCTTCTCTTTGCGACCAAGGTAGATGGAGTCAGTTGCAGGCTCCTCCCATTGTTGAGGGACCTGGACGGGGTAGGAGAGTACGCCTGGGGAGCAGCAGTCTTGGCGTTCCTCTTCGACTCGCTGAGCATGACCGACCGGTAGACAATGCTGGGCTGCTTCTCGCCATTCCTACAGGTAAGAATGCTAGACTCTAAATGCTTACACTTATGATTACTATATGCTTGCTATATGCTGACATTTGATTGATGCAGGTTTGGAGCTACCTGTACCTCCCTGGCATCAAGTAAGGGAAGGAGGTACATTCGGACCGAATCCCCATCGCGAGATGGTGGGTAGTGGCTCAGGATATAGGATCGATCTGGTGCCTAGTGCGGGCGATCCAGGATGATATAGACACGTTCCCCTATGGATTGGTAAGCTTCATAACTCAATCTTCCTTTATGCACCTAAATGTTTCATTAAATGCTGACACTTGACTTGATTGCCCTTTTCAGGTGCGTTGGACACCCTATCGCGACGAGGGTCATGAGGGGCAGCCCTGGGTAGAGGTGACCCAGGCGTACACCAGACAAGAGATCTGGCTGCACTGCTTAAACATCATCGAGCCCCTCCATCATCGGCTGATCATGAGGATGAGAGGAGTTCACCAGCCAGAGGTGGAGTTCCCAGCACAAGATGATGAGCGCTTCGGGCGGTCCTCGAAGGGACTCAACGGTGACATCGACTGGACCACTCGAGTATTCGACCAGATTCGCGACTGGACATGGAGAGGTCAGGAGGTGACGGCCCGAGCTGACAGCGATGAGGCCTACCTAAAGGCCTATGCCTGGAGGTTTGGCACTTAGGTGTTCCGCGGCATCCGACGACCGATATGAACTTATAAACTCATGCTTTCTCTACTTGAAATATTTACATATACACTAGCACCTTGATTTGCTATATGCAGCTAGACCCCCAAGGACGCATAGCGGAGCTCCAGGGCCTCCTCCATGCCACTGTATAGTAGCGGGATGAGCTCCAGGGTGTGCTGGACCTTCTGGTGAGCTTCCCTAAACCTGAGACTTTATTTATGCAATATGTTTATGCTTGACTGACCCTGACTTTTAAATGCAGTGAGCTGAGGGAGTGCAACGGCAAGGGCCGAATGCTTCATCCTCTTTGTCCCAGCCTACTGGAGGCTGAGCCGAGTGGGACGCAGAGTTCGCACGATTAGCGGCTCGGGCCAAGGAGGCTGAGGTCACTCTCGCGGAGAGGGTAAGCAAACTAACCGAATTCCCTTGATTAAAAAAATGCTTATGACATTGATGCCTAACTATGTTGAATGCCTATGCAGATGAGAGAGCTGACCACGGCATTGGCCGAGGCGGAGCAGAGGCAACCGAGGTGTGTCATCTCCGTGAGGAGGAGGCACGACTCAGAGCGGACGCTACACGGCTAAGGAGCAAGTGAGACCAATCTCGGGTGTAGGCCATCGAGATGAGGGGAGTCATAGTGGGCCTGAAGGATGCCCTCTGACTTCTGGGGAAGAGGTCAGAATCTAGCAGGACCTAGAGCGCCGCACCGAGCAGCGCGTATCGAGGCTGTCTCATCAGTTCTTCCGGCTACTGGAGGAACGAGGGGGAGCGACGACGCCATCCCGAGGAGGAGAGTAGTGCTATGGAGTCGCCAGCGAAGTGGCATGAGGGCTCAGGCGACAGCGGTGGCCCAGGGGAGGGACCAACTGAGTGACTTGTACTTTTTCTTATTTTGGACACATGTAGATGACTTTATTTTTAGTGGAATGAAAACCTTTTTTATGTTGTTATTAAAGTATAAAATGGATGAATGTGATGATGACTTACTTCGACCTCTGGGACTGACAGAGAGTACGTGAGAGACGACAGAGAGAGAGAGAGAGACAGGACGGACGAATGAAAGAAAGAGACAAAAAATTGACAGAGACTGACAAAATGGTCTAATACAAGACCACCTGAAGATGATAAACGGTCCAAATCATGACCGTTAAATGACAACAGGGACAGCAGTAAATGAAGGGATCAAACGGTCCTTCTTATGACCGTTTGAGGATCCCTAGCGGTCACACGATAGACCGCTTGTGCAGAACCCTATTGAATATGAGCAGGACTCTTCCGTGGGAGTCCTAACCCGAGGATAGAGGCCCCTAATCTACACTAGAACCCATCCTAACTCAAATTGGGGCTACCCAACCCCAATCCTAGTCCAACAATACTAAAATCAGAGGTCTATGACTAGGAACAAGCCCAGAATTCACAGCTCACAGTAATTTTCTGCTTCGTCCTTTATGGACGGGTCGTCGGGCTATAATCAAACCGCATGGCCATCAAAGACAAAGACCATACGACCTTCCGAACTCCTAAGGAGATCTTCAGTTACAAAATGATGTCGTTTGGCCTGAAGAATGTCGACACAACCTACCAAAAGGCGATGACCAAGATCTTCGACGAGATGCTGCATGACCTCGCCGAATGTTACATTGATGACTTGGTCATCAAGACAAAAAGGCAAGGGGTCATTTGGCCGACTTGCGTCGAGTCTTTGAAAGGCTTCAACAGTACCAGCTCAAGATGAATCCGATGAAATGTGCCTTCGGTGTTTCCAGCAGCAAGTTCCTTGGCTTCATCGTCAGGTATCAAGACATACAAATCGATCCTGAGAAAATCAAGGCCATAAGAGGACTGCCTCCGCCCAAGAACTTGACAGAGCTCAGATCTCTGCAAGGAAGACTCGCCTATATTAGGTAGTTTATTTCTAACCTCTCTGGAAGATGCCTGCCTTTCGGCAAATTGATGAAGAAATGACCACCCTTTATATGAGATGAAAACTGTCAGAAGGCCTTTGAGCAAATCAAGGAGTACCTATTGACTCCTCCAGTCTTAGGGGCACATGCCAGAGGGAAGCCCCTTATCCTATACATTGCTGCCATGGATGCCTCCTTGGGGGCACTCTTAGCCCAGATCAACGAAGAGGGCAAGGAACAACCATTGTATTACCTCAGCCGTAAGTTGGTCGGGCCTGAGCACCGGTATGCTCCCATAGAAAAGGTGTGCCTGGCATTGATATTTGCTGTCAAAAAGCTAAGCCACTATCTTCTAGCTCACCGGGTGGAGCTCATCTCAAAATGTGATCCACTCAAATTTCTGCTCAATCAGCCTGTCCTCTCTGGTAGGCTCGGCAAGTGGGCACTTATCCTCATGGAGTTCGACATCACCTTTGTCCCGCGTAAGGCGATCAAGGGACAAGGAATGGCGGAGTTCTTAGCTGCACAACCTGTGCCAGAAGATTCGCCACTTAACTTCGAGCTGCCCGATGAAGAGGCGTTAGTGCCTTCGCAAGAAACCGAGGAGCATTATGAAGAAGTCCCACCATAGGCGGAGCCTGGCGTCCTCACCCTTGACCTCCCACAGTGGGAGTTATATTTTGATGGTGCCTCCCGAACAATCAAAAGGGCTGGTGGCCTCACAGACTCCGTCTCAGGCGCGGGGATCGTTTTCGTATCTCCGCAAGGCAGCATTCTCCACAATTCTTGTGCTCTCATGAAGTCGCTGACTAACAATGAGGCCGAGTACGAGGTATTAATTACTGGGCTTCAACTGGCTCTAGAGATGGATATCAAGTGCATCAAAGTGTACGGGAGTTCTCAACTCGTCAATCGACAGGTCTTGGGCGACTATGACATTCGGAAAAAAGAGCTCATTCCCTACCATGCAGCCGTCACGAGGCTAAAGGAGAAATTCTACCTCTTTGAAATAGGCCACGTCCCAAGAGGTAGTAACTCGCAGGCTGACGCTTTGGCAAATTGGCAGTAGCCTTAAAGCTCCCGCCTGAGGGAGAGTTGAATATCACTGTCAGACACCAAAGGCTCATGCCAAGTGTACTCGATGAAGAGTCCGGCCTCACTGTCTACGAGGTCGACAACATTCAAGAGGAGAATGCTCCTGAAGAAGAAGATTGGCGCGAGCCGATTGTAAAGACAAAGAGTGGTTGGCTCCCCCTCGATTGGGCTCAGAGGGTGCAGCTGCTACACAGGGCGACATCCTACCAGTTGATTGACGGCCTACTCGTTAGGCTCGTCCATGAAAAGTACCGACCTGTCATCCTACGTTGCCTTTCCTCCAAGGAAGCAAAGATTGTCATACACGAGGTCCACTCAGGATTGTGCGGGGCCCATCAAGCAGGAGCCAAGATGAAGAATAGCATCAAGCTCAAAGGGTTTTATTAGCCCACCATGTACAAAGACTGCAACCAATACGCTCGTACATGCCACCAATGCCAAGCATTCGGGCCAGTGCCTCGGAGGCCGCCTAATCTGCTCCACCCAACAACGCCCACTTCGCCATTCGCGGAGTGGGGCATGGACATTGTGGGACCATTCCCGCCATCATCCCAGGGCCATAAGTTCATACTGACCACCACTGACTACTTCTCCAGATGGGCAAAAGTTGTTCCGCTACGAGAAGTTACATGGGAGATAGTTGCCCAGTTCGTGAGGCACTACATCATATACAGATTCGGCACCCCCAGTCAGATTATATCTGATAATGGCACGCCATTCAGAAACAAGACCGTTTATGCTTTGGCGTCTAAATTTCATATTGACTGGAGGACGTCATCGGTCTACAACCCCCAAGCCAACGGTTTGGCCGAGGCCTTCAACAAAACCCTCTGTAAACTACTGTCCAAGATAGTAGGTGGCCACAAACAAGATTGGGGTGAGAAGGTCCACAAAGCTCTATGGGCCTATCGGACTATTTACAAAACCCCTAAGGGATGTTCCCCGTTCTCTTTGGTCTACAGAGCCGAGGCGGTGATTCCTGTGGAGATTGAGCTAGCGTCTTATCGCGTTGTTATTCACGCCGGACTGCCAGGCCAGGACCAACCCAAAATAGAAAGAAGGTTCGGGGAGTTGTCCAACCTTGAAGGTGAAAGACTCAAAGCCTATAAACACTTACAAGTGTACCAGGCCTGCATGACACGTGCCTATGATAAGTTGGTCAAGCAAAGGACATTCAAGAAAGACGACCTTGTCATGGTCAAAAAAAAGGAGGTCCTAGCGAGAAAATCCAGCGGTAAACTCCAGCCCAATTGGCGTGGACATTACGTCATCCAAAAAGTCTATGAAGGAGGGGCCTATACGGTCGTCGACCACAAGGGGAACAATCCCTTCCCTCCTCTCAACGGCAAGCAAATGAAGCTCTATCATGCGCCACCGCAAGAGTTTCTACAGCGGTCCTCACAGGACATACTCTCTCTCTCTCTCACTCTCGCGCTCTCACTCTCTCTCTCCCTCGTTCTCTCTCGTTCTCTCTCCCGGAGACGCCCGACTGCAGACGGAGCGGTCCGCGGGTGAGGTGACGACGCGTGGGACTTGCTGAGACGCGTGGTGGAGTGAGGAACGACGTGGATTTGGCGTGATCCTGAATGGCGGATTCGAAGTCAGTGGTTCGGTTTACGATGGTATTTCAACGCGGATTAGTCGCCCATGGTGCTCAGTTTCATCGGTGGAGGTAGGGAGATAGACCCCCTCCACGTTCTGCACGTTTTCCCTGCAGTTTTGCGTAGTTTGGTGGCCGATCGGGAGAGGTCGAGCCAGTTTAGCGTAAATCGTAGTTTTTGGGGTTTGTAGAGTTCGCTAGAAAATGACAACCATTCGTGGCTTAGTTAGTGTCTAACTGACCATTGGGATGTCAGGATCCTAACTCCACCAGTTTCGTGTCGATTGGCCGTCATTTGGGGCCAGTAGGAGCCCGGGAACCCCGGTGACTCGATTTGGGTCGATTCGTTGAAATCGCTCAGATCTCGTGATTTAATGCGTTTCGTGGGATGCATGTTGTATTTTTGGGCCCCCGGAGTGATTTCCTATCGAATGGATGTAATTCCCCTACGCTACGGCGTGCATGGGGTGTGGAACGGGCCGATTCGGCCATTTCACAGTTTTGATCATCGGATGGCTTTAACGGTCCTACCAGAGGCCATTATGTGCATAACAGTCCCCCGATAGACCGTTATGTATCATTCGTCACTTTTAGTCTTCTGAGGTCTTGGAGCATAGCAGACCAAGACTGGTCCGTTATGTGAGCATAATGCACCTGTCTAGGCGCGTTATGGTCGGGTTGTTTTCGAAGCCGACTGTTGTTGTCAGGCCTCAAAGACTGTGTTCACCTCAAAGATCGTGTCAGTTGGTTAGCATAATGGACTCCTCCCCGTGCATTATGGTCAATATAACACCCAGGTGCAGATCCATTATGGTCTGTTGACCGATGTTTGCCTAGGTATGGCGGTTGATATAACGCGCTCACCCTGTGTGTTTTATTGCTATGGCAGACTAGCCTTGGTCCGTTATATGCTTTTTGTCCTCGTTGACGTTTTGAAGTCTGTGGGGTATAAAGCACCCATCTTTGTGCGTTATACCAGTGTAACGTGCCTATTGTGGTCTGTTATACTTGATTTTGTTGGTGTTTTTGTCTGTTGGACATAACTCCCCTATGTGGGCGCGTTATGTTGATATAACGCCCCTATCTTGGTGCGTTATATCATTTGCATGTGGTTTCAAGTCCGATTGGCATAACGCCCCTCTGTTGGTGCATTATGATTGGTATAACGCCCCTATGCTGGTGCGTTATAGTCCTATTGGCCATGATGGTCGTTGGTTGGTTCTGTGTTGTGTGTCTGTCTGTCTTATGTCCTTGTTTAGGGTGGTGTCTGTCTGTCGGTGGTTGTCTAGATTGGTCGGTTTAGGTGACTAGCTGTGGTCTTTTCCTAGACTACGATTGTAAGCTAACGACTCAATCTAGAACTACCATTGTCCTTGTCTCTGGTTGCGTAGTGGTTGTGCCTTGACTGTCGGTTTCATCTAGCGGTCGAGTGATGGTTCACTTTGCCCAGAGTGTTGTCGTTGTCCACCGCTCCAGATTCTATTTATCTTGGCTTGATCTCATGGTTTGCCCATGACCCGTGGGTGTCTACTAACATCCTATGATTGCAGTAACCATGATGGGACGGCCAGGAGTGCTTATGCATGCAGTGTGTGTGTCTGCGTGTGTCAGTGTCGTGTCTGGTTCAGGTCAACTCGGGGTCACCCAGTAGTTGACAGGTAGTCTTGTTGTGTCTCGACGGTGTTGTCCAAATCGAGACATTGGTTCTGGATGCCTCGAGATACTGTTCTACCTCGATTTGCATGTCCAGGTGTGTCGAGGGTTCTCGGTGTCCCCTCAGGTCTCCTTTTTTTTGTTCTCACAGAGCGTTGTTTTCCCTAGCTTAGGATTAGACCGATTGGCGACTTTGTTCCGCTGTGTACGACGATCCTAACTCAGAGTCATAGGACTCAGGGACCGTTGTAGTTGTAGGTCTAGTTTGCCTTGCCCTGAGTGGTCGGTAGTTTCCTGTACTACTGTGGTGCACGTAGTACGACCTATCTGTACTCTGGCACTTGTATTTCACAGTCTTTAGGTTTTGTGGCTCCTCTTTGGTTGGTGCCTTACGACATGCTTTGGCATGATGGCTCTTGTAGTGGGGCACTCTTCTCGAGACATGATTTTTAACTAGTTCCGTGGGCTCCTGACCTTATCGTAGAGTCCGCAAGGGAGAATACTAGTTAGAGGCCAAGCTTAATGGTCTACAGCTAGTGTGTGCACACGGGGTCAGGGGCTTAGGACTCACGTCGATGGGCATGACCCTGGCTGGTCCTTGCAGTGGTGGTTTCCACGTGGGCCTGCGACTCGGCCTTAGCTGTGGTAGACCACGTTCAGCTGGTAGTCGAGGAACTTGTAGAGCGAGTTGTGGTGCAGTGTAAGATGTTAGTGGACGCAGCTGACCGCTCCTCTTTCGAGTTACGTGTTGTGTGACTCTCAACGTTTCTCATGCGTCGTGACCTTCTGGGTTAGCCCTTTTGTGGCTGTACTCGAGGTCAGTGTCCGTCGCCTACACAACATTTCGGTTGTATATGGGGCAGTATGCACGACGTCCTTATCGTGTTGTCCATCATCCGTGTCGGTCGACTGTTTAGCCTTTTCCAAGGTTTCTTTTGCCTGTTTTACAAGTTCCTTGGATCGGCAGTTCGGCAACTACTGACTCTATCAGCTCCGAGTCGCACTCCTACCCTTGCTTGGAGTAGTTGGGGTACCGAGGTTAGTTCGGTAGCCGTTGTATGGTACGACTTCTTCCTCCCCCTCTTCCCTAGCTTGTTCCCTACTCCAGCTTCCTGTTCTGTTTCCTTTAGTTACGATGTACTCTTCGCGAGGATCGTTTTGACTCTTTTTACATATTTTTCTAGATTAGTGTATTTTTAGCGTAATTTACAGATTTTCAGAAATTAGGAAAAATTCCTAATTTCCTTATATTAACCCTCCACCCACTCTCTCCTCTCACTCATGTTCTCTCACTCTCTTTGTCTCGTTCTCTCTCATTCTCTTACCCTCTCAGCTCTGACTGTAGACAGAGGCGACCGTGGGTGAGGTGACGACGCCGTGAAGCTGCTGAGAAACATGGTGGAGCGAGCATCGATGCGATTTTGGCGCGATCACGAATGGGGGATTCAAAGCTGACGGTTCGGTTCGCATTGTGATTTTCGACGTAGTGTAGTCGCTTCGGCGCTTGATTTCTTTGGTGGAGGTAGGGAGACAGATCGCTACTTTGTTCTGCACGTTTTCCCTACTCCTGTGTGCGATTTGGTGCTCGATCGGGGGAGATCGGGCCGGTTTAGTAAAAACCATAATTTTTGGGGTTTGCAGGGTTCGTCGAAAAATGGGAACCATTCTTAGCTTAATGAGTGTCAAAACGACCGCTGGGATGTCAGGATCCCATTCCCGCTAGTTTCGTGTCGATCAGTTGTCATTTGGGGCCGATAGGAGTTCGAGAATCCCGGTGACTCATTTAGGGTCGATTCGTCGGAATCGGCCCGATCTCGCGATTTAACGCTTGCATGCGGTGTTTTTAGCATCCAGTAGTGTTGTATGGTCGTGTGCGTCTGTTTCCCCTATGCTTCGGCATGAATGGGGCGTAGAAGGGGCTGATTCGGCCGTTCCCCAATTTTGCTCGCCAATTTTGTGTAACGGTTGTGCTAGAGACCGTCACCTGTGTGACGGCCCCACGATAGACCGCCATAACCATTGGTCGTTTCACGTTCTTCGAGGCTAGGTTGGTGTGATAGACCAACATAGGACCGTCACATAGCTATAACACGCCTATGGTGGTGCGTTACGTTCTAGGTGTGACGGACCAGAATAGGACTATCACATGGCTGCAACGCGCCTCTGGTGGTGTGTTACGTGCTGGTGGTTTCCGAGGACTGTGGCTGTTAGTCCCTCAAAGACAGTCAGTTAGCCCTGACGGACCTCCCCTTGTGCGTCACGTTGTGTAACACCCCTAGCCTGGTGCGTTACATGGTCCGTGTTAGTGGTTTTGGGTCTGTTGGCCCTGGCACACCTGTCCTGCTGCGTTAGGCTAGTGTAACGCACCTATAGAGGTCCGTTACGTGCCCTTTCATTCGAGTTGTGGTCTGGTTGCCCTGACGCCCCTACCCTGGTGCATCAGAGTAGGTAACACCCCTATGGTGATGCATTACGGTCATATTGTGGCTGTGATGGCCGTTGTCCCGTTCTATGTCTATTCTGTGTGTCTGTCTGCCTTAGGTTTGTACTCTAGGGCGGTGTCTGTATGTCGGTGGTTTCTGGATAGGTCAGTTTAGGTGACTGGGTGTGGTCTTTTCCTTGACTGCTACAGTTCCCTTACGACTTGATCTAGACCTGCCAGTGTCCTTGGCTCTGGTCTTGCAGCGGCTTTCCTTGATTGCCGGGTTCACCTAGCGGTTGAGTGATAGTTCGCTCTGCCTAGAGTGTAGTCATTGTCCACCGCTCCAGTTTCTACTTGTCTTGGCTTGATCTCGTGGTTTTCCTGTGACTCGTGGGTGTCTGTTGACATCCTATGAGGGCAGTGACCATGATGGGACAGCCAGGAGTGCTTGTGCATGCAGTGTGTGTGTCTGTGTGTATGTGTCGTGTCAGGTTCCATTCAACCTGGTAAGACCAGGGGTTGATAGGCGACCTTGTCTGTGTCTCGGTGGTTCTGTCCATCTCGAGACATTGTTCTAGATGTCTCGGGGTACTATCCTACCTCGGTTGTGTGTCCAGGTGTGCTGAGGGTTCTTGGTGTCCCCTTGGGTCTCTGTGAGTTGTTTCTTGCGGAGCGCTGTTTCCTCTGGCTTAGGAGTAGACCGATTGGCGCCTTGTTCCGCTGTCTGTGACGATCTTGCCTCTGAGTCATCTGACTCAAGGATCGTTACGTGAGTAGGTCTAGCTACCTTGTCCTGAGTGGTCGGCAGTTCTTGTGTTGCCATTGGAGCTTCGAAGTACGTGCGATAGTGCTTTCTTACCTGTATATACTTCTGCACTCGTGTTTTGAGTCTCTGTGTCTTGTGAGCCTCCACTAGTCGTAGCCTTACGGCACGCTTCGGCGTGACAGTTCTTGTAGCGGGGCACTTTCTCGGTATACGGTTCTTAGGCTAGTTCCATGGGCCCCCGGTCCAACCGTAGCGTCCTTCGTAGGGGGAATACTAGCTAGAGGCCTGGCTTAAACAGTGGGCTAGTGTGTGCCCACGTGGTCAGGGACTTTGGACTTGCGTCGTTAGATGTGACCCTAACTAGTCACTCGCGTTATGGTACTGTTCTAGTTCTAGCAGTGTCTTTGTCTCGGCCTAATCTTTGCGGTAGGTGACGTGGACAAGACGCTTGTAGGTGCAGCATAAGACGTCAGTGGACGCAACTGGCTGTTCTTCTGGTGGTGAGGCACTCTAGTCACGTGGCACGTGACTCTTCGCGGTTCTCTTCACGTTTCCTATGCGTCGTGACCTCCCAGGTCAGCCCTCTCGTGGCTGTACTCGAGGTTAGTGTCCTATCATATACATGGCGTTCTGGTCATGTGTGGGACAGTGTGCACAACGTTCTGGTCGTGTCGTCTGGGTCTGCGTCTGTCTAGGTTTTCTTAGGTTTTCTTGTTGTTCTTGCAGGTCTTCGCTCTAGGCCTGGCGTCTTGTTGGCAGATCGGCAACTCCTGACTTCGTCAGATCAGAGTCTGCCCTTCTGTCATTGCTTGGAGTAGTTCAGGGAGCGGAGGTTAGTTCGGCAGTCGCGCCTGTTCGGTACGGCTCTTTCCCTTTCCTTTTTAGCTCCCCCAGCTCTTAGCTTGCTCTCCTCCCTCATTTATCTCATCCCTTTCTCTCTCTCATTCTCTCTCCTCTCTGGGTCTCTCGATGCGGGGTGCACACCGTTGCAGAGCTGGCCGAGGTGAGGATGTGATGGAGTCATCGGAACGCGGGATAGAGCGGCAGTTTGAGCGCGGCATGGCGCGATCCCTCGGTGGATTCTGAGAAGGCATCATTCGTGTTCTGGGTAATTTTCGGCGTAGACTAGTCACTTCGGTGCACGGTTTCTTCGGTGGAGGTAGGGAGATGGATCACCTACCTATCTTGCACCTTTCCTCGCGATTTCACGCTTTACAGTATGAGAACGAGCGAGTTTAGGCTCGTCGTGATTTTTGGGAGTTCGTAGGCTTCACCGAAAAATTGTGACAATTTTTAGAATGATTAGTACCATTCGACTCCCTGAAACATCTGTGTTCCATTGATACCAATTTCGTGTCGAATGGCGGTCTATCGAGGCCGGTAGGAGGCCGGGAACCTCATTAACCCCATTTGGGTGATTTCATTAGAATCGCCTATTTCTTGCAATTCGTGCGTCGTTTTGACTCCTGTCGAAGTCTATGTGATTGCCAGGGTGATTGTGGCTGTATCCCCTTTGTTTTGGCATGAACAGGGCATGGAAAGGCCACGATCGGATGAACCCCTGGGTTTGCTCGTTGTGACACTTGAACGGTCGCACCAGAGACCGTTCATCTGTACGGGCAGCTATCTTCAGACCGCTTATCTCATGTCGGTTTGAGGTTGAGTGGTCGTTCGATAGACCGCTCATCCCCCTTCAGTGGTCCATCTCGAACTGTTCATCTTCCCCATTGGGTTGAGTGGCCAGGTCCTGCCTGCTTATCCCAGGTGACCTTTGGTCAACAATTTTGTGTCGATTTAGATAGGCAGTTTTGTCAAAACCGTTCTGACCAACACTGTAGTAGGTCGGTCGGCTTGGGCGGCTAGTCCTTAACCGCTCATGCCTTTGGGAAGCCCGGCCCTAACCGCCTATCTATTTTAGTGTGTAGGGGTTTGTTCCCTTGGGCGGTTGGCTCTCGACCGTTCATCCCCTTTGAATGGTCCATTCTCGACCGTTCATCCCCTTTGAATGGTCCATTCCAGACCCTTCTCCCCCTTGAATGGTCCATCATAGACCATTCATCCCTAGTTGGGTTCGTGTCTTGTTTGTTGGCTGTGATGGCCAGTATTGTGTCTATCTGTCTTAGGTTTGTGTCCTAGGGTGGTGTCTGTGTGTCGGTGGTGCACTGGCTTGGTCGGTTGAAGGTTGACTGAGTGTGGTCTATTCTCAGACTACCACAGTTTTCCTAACGACTCAGTCTAGGACTACCATTATGCGGAACGCCGTTTCCAGACATCTTGGTTTCCGTTGATCTTGACTTGACCTTATGGTTTGCCCGTTGTCCCATAGATGTCTCTTGATGTCCTATGCGGGCTATGACCATGATATAAGGTGGCCAGGAGTGTTCTTGCCATGGGCAGTCTTCTGTACTACTTTTTATGTCATTGTCTGGTTCTGGTCAACCTAGTTAGATCCAATGGTTGATGTAAGACCTTGTGTGTGTCTCAACGATTCTGTCCAGTTTGAGATGTGGTTCTGGATGTAGTAAGGTGTCATCTTACCTCATTCTGCGTATCCAGATGTGCTGAGGGTTTTTGGTGTTTCCCTCAGGTCTCCGTGAGTCATTTCCTATGATTGGTCATTTTCTCTGGCTTAGGATTATACCGATTAGCAGCTTATTCCGCTTCGTACGATGATCTTGACTCTGAGTTGTGAGACTTAAGGATCGTTGTAGTTTCAAGTCTAGTTGCCTTGTCCTGAGTCTATCGACTATTTTTTGTGCTACCATTGGTGCTTTGTAGTACGTACGACCGTGTTTCTTTACCTGTCTGTACTCCGGCACTCGCATTTTAGAGTCTGTGTCTCGTGAAGCTCCACTAGTTGTAGCCTGACGACTCGTGTTGACGTGTCAGCCCACCTGGGAGTGGTGGCGAGGTAGTTCCTGATACATAGTTTATAAGCTAGTTTCCGTGGGTTCCCTTGCTTTGTTGTAGCGTCTGCTGGGGCAAAAAACTAGCTAGAGGCCTAGCTCAGGGTAATGAGTCAGTGTGTGCATACGTGGTTAGGGGCTTAGACTGATGTCGATGGGCGTTACCCTGTCTAGTTACTTGCGACTGTAGTACTGTTCTGGTTCTGATAGTGTCTTGGTCTTGGTCTTGGTCATGCTTTTGGATGACAGGCAGACGAGCCACTTGTAGGCACAGCGTAAGACATCAGGGGACGTGACTGGCTGTTCTTCTAGTGAGGGGTACTCTAGTCACATGACACGTGACTTTCACGTGACTCTCGTGTTTCTCGAGTGTCGTGACCTTTCCTGGTTAGCCCTCTCGTGACTTTGCCTGAGGTCAGTGTTATGTTGTGTGCATGACGTTTTAGTCGTGTTGGGTCTGCCTAGATCTCTTCTAGGCTTTTTGTCTATCTCGCTAGTTTCTTTTAGCGTCAACAGATCGGCAACTTCTGACTTCGCCAATTCAGAGTTTGCCCTTCTGTTGGTGTTAGGAGTAGCTTGGGAGCCGAGGTTAGTTCGGCAGCCGCGCTCATTCGATACAGCTTTTCCCTTTTCTTTTAGCCTCTTTTTTCCTTGCTTGTTCCCTACTCCTGCTTCCTCTTCTTTACAGCTTTCTAGTGTAGTTTTCCTACTTTACTACACCTATTATTTTTGCTATTGTTCCGTGTTACTGCATGTTTTTCGGTGGAGATCTGTGTGACCCTTACTAAGCTAGTGACACGAGGCTCACCCCTGCTTTTCAAGTGAGTGGCGTTGTTTGACTTCCGTGGTTCTTGGTGTGGCGTGTCCATAGCTGCCAGTTGCACCTATGTCGGGCTTCCCCCGACCTCAGTGTACGTCTTTCCTTTCTGTTGCCTATACTTGCCTGTAATTTCTGGGATTGGACTCTGGTAATGATGTCCAAGATGGGCGTCGCAAATTTTTTTTAATGCAAATAGGGCTTTCGAAATAAATGTCCAGCAGTGTGGACGCATGTTTATTTTTAAAAGGAAAAAGAAAAATGGGTTTAAAGAAATGACATCCGTCACGACAGACATATTTTTTTTATAACAATAATTTTTTAGTTGTTATTGCCGCTACTGACTCCTTTTTTTATTTTTCTCTTTTTTTGGCAAGGGGTGATGAGGACTCGCATCTCCTAGGTGATGGTACACGCAGCATACCATGGGTTGCCCGAGTTTTAGAGGGAGCAATTGAGAGAGATAGGGTTCGGCCCCTTCTTGAGCATTGAGCCCGTCTGCCTAGACCTCGTCCTTATCCAGGTACTTAGGGAGAGATGGGATAGGGCAAGTCGGGCATTTCGGATGCCCTTGGGACACATGGTCCCCACCCTGGAGGACGTAGTGAGGATCACAGGATTGAGGGTGGATGGGGAGGCAGTGAGCGGGGTGACCTACCCTGACTATGGAGGCCTAGCCCGTAGACTTCTAGATTTAGAGACAGTGGCGGGGGGGCCTAGGGACTGTAGGGTGGTGAATAGGGCAGAGTTGATGGAGGCCCTCGGGTTGGAGGAGGTGCGCCTGAAGACTAGGGAGACATTAGAGGAGTATGCGATCCACATGGTGGGGAGGGCGAGGGCTACCTTCTACGCAGACCCTACCCAGAGGGAGAGGGTAGATCTAGACTTGAGGAGGTTTTTATTTCTGATGCTGGGGAGACCGTTATTGGGGACGAAGGGGGACAACATGAATTGTCATTTCCTGGGACTACTTGAGGATCTAGACCGGGTGGGGCGGTATGCCTAGATCGCCGCCGTGCTAGCCCACCTACTGGCCGACCTGTCCACAGGGACGGGTTGAGAGATGACTGTCAGCAGCTTCGCACCGTTTCTTCAGGTATGCAATTTTCCTTTTTATGGTTATGCTTCTATTTATGCTTATGTGATCATGATTAATGATTATGCTAATGACATATGGATGTAGATTTGGAGCCACCTATATATGCCAATGGAGCGAGCTGGACTCCATTGTCATGAGGCAATTCCACTAGCCCGACGTTGGCTCCCGTACATGTTGGGGGCCCCACACGCCTATGAGCTACAGGTCATGAGGCGAGAGATCCGAGACTACCCAGCCTCCTTGGTATGTATGCTATGCATTTGCCTTATTTTCTATTTATGATTATGATGATGTGATGTTATGATATGTGCGGAATGCAGGTTGTGTGGAGGCCTTACCAGGGCATGGCAAACGAAGACTAGCCTTGGGTCGTAGCGTGCCGACACTTGTTTGGGTGAGAGATTTGGCTAAATTGCCTGAACGAGATCGTCCCCTGCGCCAAAGGCTAGTGATGAGGACCCTCGGCCTACATCAGGAGTGGATCGAGGGGGAAGAATAGCTCCAGGTCAAGCGAAAAACCCAGGGGCGTGTACTGACAATAGACTGGAGACTGCGCTTTCCTGTGCAGTTGCTGATTAGCAGAGTGGCGGTACCCCAATCGTCTCCAAAGTGGCAGACAGCATGGCACACCTCTAGGCCTACTGGAGGACCTACGCCGGTTGGCCTCAGATGAGACCTTGAGGGGTACGAATGAATGCATGCTTTGATGTCTATATGATGTAGTAGCTATATGATGAATGTTTGAATAATATGCAATGAATGCAGGATGCGCAAGATGCAGTGGTGGTGGACATGCAGGTATAGCTTCACACCTTGTAAGCCCGCCTAGTGGTTACACAAGCTGAGATAGAGGTGCTAATGAGGACGCTTTCTAAATGCTATGATCTGATTCCTAAAGTTGAGTGATTAGCGACTGACAGTCTTAAATGATGCAGCGTGCCTAGCAGAGGGTAGTAGGGAGAGGAGCAGGAGGAGCCTCTAGTTCAAGCGCGGTGGATTGGAGTGCTGAGATCGCTTCATTAGAGGAGCGACTGGCAGGAGCGGTGGTACGAGCTGAGACAACCGAGCACAACTTGGAACTACAGGTAAGAAAGATCACTTAAGTAATGCAGTTATTATCAACTTTCTTTCAAAATGCTTATGACATGTATGATAATGCAGGCAGAGGAGCTACAGGACGCACTGACCCGGGCTACCTTAGCAGGCACTGAGCTCGCGATCTATGGCCAGCGGGTCGCAGAGCTCGAGGAGGAGAGATGACGAATTACCGAGGAGAAAGAGGAGGAGAGACAATGAGTTGTAGAGGAGCGGTCTCGTGAGATAGAGGAGCTATCCAGAGAGACACTAGAGCTGTAGCTACTTCTCAGGATGGAGAGGAGGGAGTGCGACTGTGAGAGGGCAGAGTTAGCCAAGCTGAGGCTTTGTCTGGGTACGGCTGAGGAGCGGGTGAGGGCGGCAAAGGATCGTTACCAGAGGGGCTGGGAGCGGGCACAGCGAGAGGGATGACTTAACGATTATTCCAGTACGAGCTACCTAGTGCGTTCCTCCACTCAGTAGAGGAATGAGGCAGAGGAGCGTGCCTGAGCAGAGAGGTCAGCTTCCAGCCAGGGGTCGATGAGGCTCCCAAGAGTTCCTCTCAGGGACAGAGGCAAGGCAGAGAGTAGCGAGAGGAGAGAGGAGGGAGGTGAAGAGAGCCAGAGAGATTACCTTTATATACCTCCTCCTATATTTCCTGTAGACACAGATATATGTAATTATGTTTATGAGATGAGAACATATATGTTACCTGAACTTGTCTCTTGTTGCGCACTTATGTACTTGTATCACTACTCTTGTGTCCCTGCTCATTCACACTTAGAGAAATAGATTAGTTAATGTGTCTGACTCGGCCCCTTGCTCAATAAGTAAGGGGATGTCCTTGGTAAGGGGTCAAGGGGCCAAGCCTTTAATCAATTAAGGAGAAATAAATAAATAAAAAATAGCATGCAAGCAAGGAAATGCGAACAGGAATTTAAAAGAATGACTCGCCTAGCCCCCTCCAGCTGCACCTCTGTATCCCCGTCGAGCTATCTGGCGAAGCTAAAAAAGAGCGGTGTTATCAGATTCCTCACTGTCCCCCGCATCACCAAGCCTGAAAATAACAACCCGGCCCACACACTATGGTAGTGGGTCGGCAGGACTATGCTCCTCTCTCTCGGCACTAGGTGCACTGCCAGAACTCCCAGCCCCTGGTAGATGTTAGCCAGTGCAGCAGGAGCTAAAGCCAACTGTCTCCCCTTAGCTAACAGATAGGCTGGCCATAGCAGCTCAGCCCTCAGTAGACCATCCTCCCCGTGCGGGACCACGAACATCACCAACCAGTAAGCCAAATAGGCGGCGAGGTGTGTCACGTCTGGTAGACCATGGGGATTCTACCCCTCTTGTGGTGCATACACATATCTGGAGTATGTCTGGAAGCGTAGCTCCACCTCGGTGTACTCCTCCCATGGAGTCTGGTCTCTAGCAAACTCCTGATAAAAGTAGAATGGCCCGTTGTAGAAATGACGGACCCATACATTCAGTGGCACTCTCAGAGTCTATGCTCCTCTCTCTCTCCCTGCCAGAGCCAAGTCCCTCCAGGTCTTCAGGAGGTACTGATAGCTGAAAGGTACCCAGTACCTCCCCTGTCCGTCACTGTGACTGCGGTGGAGGTCATCCAGCACTACCTCCTCGTATCCCTCGCTGCTGATCGAAAGTTAGGAAATCCTAAACAGAGACCACAAGTCCAGTGAGGTCTCTCCCTCTGTGGTGGCCACCATGTTCCAACGGTGATTGAAGCACTCCAGTAGTCCCTACAGTAGCCCAGTGTAGCAGAGGTATGCGTACAAGGCAGCAGTCACCGCATACCTGATCCCTACTCTCTCCAACAACACCCGGCAGTGATGGATGATCCCCATCAGCCACTCAGTGGCCCCTTGGTGGTAGTAGTGCGAAGGGATTATGGCCCAGCGACCGTACCACCTCGTGACGGTCTACCTCATAACCCCGTCCAGCATACTGTGGTCATCATATCCCTATCCAGCATACTACAATCCCACGTGCTCCAACACTAGTCCGGCGGTCCCCTCTGACTCAGTATGGTGGTGGCCGTGTAAATCCCAAGAAGTGGGCCCAAGCAGCCCACCTCTGACCACTGACCTCTCTGCCCCACCAAAGAACACCAGGCACTCAGCACTGGGAAACTGTCGCTACCTCCCGTAATCCACTGAGAAGCTAGGGTAGCTGTAGAAGGCTACCCTATGTAGGCTATCCCTGTCGATCAAGATGGCCCGCTCATGCCGACGATGAGCTCCAGGAATCCGTGAGTCGTCCTCCTCCATGCTAGGTGGAACGTAGCTCTAGAGAAACTCAAACAAATGTCGATCTAGGGGGAACTCCAACGGATAGCCCCCGCTCCTGTCATAGGTGTACATGTCGTCGGCCTCCAGGATCCTCGTCACCTCTACGGTCCCAACTCTAGCAGCTCTCTCGCCAAAGGGACCCTCAGCCACTACTGTATGCCCACGGTCCAGCTGCTCCATGTTAGCCACAGTAACCACCGGCGGGCCCAAAGGGGGTGGCTGCAGGTGGGTCCTCCGCAGCCAGTGGTCCTCCTCTCGGGCCATCTGCCTCGGGACCCGTCCATCTCTGCCAAAACGCACCATAGCTGCAAGACAAAGCATGGAAAAGTGGTCAGAACACCAACAAAACTAACACATGCAGCACAGCAAAAATAAAGGCACTTGAAGTGTCAAAATACAACTACAACAGCCCGGAACAGGGGTCTCACGGGCCGTACGCCCTCGTCTTCACCTCTGACGCATGACCCGTGGGGGGCATTTGTTGTACCTGAACTATTTCCCGATAAAATCACAAGAAATAAGGGTTTAGACATTTCACCGAGCACCTTCCAGGCATGGGCTATCCAACCCTTTCTATGAACCCATGGGTCCCTACAAGGGCCCTGCCCAGCCTGCCATAACTTGTGGCGACACAAGCAATCCCTCAGGATCAACTCCGGTCACTCACGTATGGGCTTCGCCCGTATCCCGCACCGTCGCCCGGAGCCACCTGGGGGCACCCCGACGTCAGGCCACGCCATGTGGCACTCAGCCAAAGGGGCCAAGGGACCACCCAGAAACACATCTTTCAACCCTCCAAGGTCAAAGGGAGGCCTAACTTGGTCAACCATAGGCTTTGGGGGCCTATCTCGTGCATGTACTGCTCACAGGGGCATACATGGCATTTCATCAAACACCTTGTGGGCGCGTATGTTACAGCCCTTCTACACCCAACCATGGGCCAACCCGTGGTTCCAGCACCTCAATTCAGTCCTACAATGACCCCCCAACAAGTCAAGGTCGCCCCCAACACTCAGACATGTGGCGATGAGCCGTCTAATCCTAGCATTCGGGCCAACCTGAGGCTACCCTGTCAACCCGCCGAACAACGTGGAACATAGCCTGAGGCATGGCTCACAGCCAAAATGTGCCTCCCCTTAGCTCCCACAAGCTCTCGTCGTCAACCCAAGGCCCGCCGTGTGGCCCCTCAGCCATCTACTTAAGCCGTTCGGCAATCTCGGGTGTGTCGGGTATTTACCCGGGCACCTTGCGGGCGGCTACGACAACTCAAAGAACGGCAGCCCCCACGGGCCAAAGTCCAGCAAAGGACAACCCCAAATGATGCAAGAAGAGCCCCGGGGTCATCCCCCGGGGTTACGACCTCCCCCGGGGCCAGTTCACCCCAGGGGCAGCCGTGCGCCCCAGGGAGGGCGAACCTCCTTGGGGGCCATGCCTTCCCTCCAGCCCGGTGGTCCCACGGCCCCACTCTATCCCAGTTCGTCTGATCTACAATCCTAAGGTGCAGTTTTAGTGCCGTACTAGTCTGAGAAGTTGATACGTGAGTATGAGAGCACAACGTGACAGCACGGGGAATTCCTCAAGTCCGGCACGCTCGCAAGCTTCCACGTATCCTCCACAGGGTGTTCGAAAAAATACCCGCACACATGTGCGAGCTGTATATGCGTGCTGTAGGCCTCCAAAGCCTATGGTTGACTTAATTAGGTCTCCCTTTGGCCTTGGAGGGTTGAAAGGTGTCTCGGGGTGGGCCCCTAGCCTTTTCACTGGGTGCCACATGGCGTGGCTTGGAGTCGGGGTGCCCTCGAGTTGCCCCGGGCGGCCATGTAGCATGCAGGCAAAGTCCGTAGTTGAGTAGTCGGGAATGGTCCCAATTAGTTGATGGTGTAGCCGCATGCCACGACAAACCGGTTAGGGCCCTCAGCCAGACCCACGGAGTTGTAGAAAGGGCTAGGTAGCCCATGCCTTAAAGGTGTTCGGGAAAATTTCTGAACCCTTATTCCTTGGCATTTTGTCGAGAAATTATCCGGGTACAACAAATGCCCCCCACGGGGCGTGCGTCGGAGGAGGAGGCGAGGGCGTACGGCTCGTGAACCCCTCTTTCTGAGTTGTTGTAGTTGTATTTTGACACTTCATGTGCCTTTTGCTTATTGCATTGTATATGTTACTTTCTGGTGTGCTGATTGTTTTTCTGTGCTTTATCTTGCAGCTATGGCACGATTTGGCAGAGATGAGCGAGTCCTGAGGCGTGTGGCCCGGGATGAGGATAACTGGGTATGGCGGACAAAGCAACCCATGCCTCCTTTGGGTCCATCGGGGATCACTGTGGCTAGTGTAGAGCAGCTGGACCTGGGTCGCACAATAGTGGCTAAGGGTCCGGTTGGCGAGAGGGCGACCGGAGTTGGGACCGTGGAGGTGGCCCAGATCTTTGAGGCAGACGGCTGATACACTTATGACCGCAGCGGAGGTTATCCTGCGGAGTTTCCTCTGGACCGCCACCTGTTCAAGTTCATCAGCAGCTATGTCCCTCCTGGCATGGAGGAGGGAGACTCATGGGTTGCAGGAGCATGTCACCGGCTTGAGCGGGCGATCCTGATAGGCAGGGACAGCCTACACGGAGTTGCCTTCTACAGCTATCTGAGCTTTTCTGGGGACTACTAGAGGCAGTGTCAGTTCCCCAGCACTAAGTGCCTGGGATTTTTTAGCAGAGTAGAGCAGTTCAGAGTAAGGGTCGGGCCGATGGGTCCCGCTTCTTGGGACCTACACGGCCACCACCAGACTGAGACAGAGGGGATAGCCAGACTGGTGCTGGAGCTTGCGGTCCTGTAGTATGTCAGAGAGGGCTATAATGACCACAGCATCCTAGATGGGGTCATGCGACAGACCGTCATCAGTTGGCACGGCTGGTGGGCAGTGATCCCCTCGTACCGATACCGCCAGGGGGCCACCGAGTGGCTGATGGGGATAGTGCACCACTACTGGGTGCTACTGGATAGAGCTGGGATTAGGTATGCTATCACTGCGGTGCTATATGCATACCCTTGTTACACGGGGCTGTTGTAGGCATTGCTGGAGCGCTTCAACCGATGATGGAACACGTTGGTGACAGCAGAGGGAGAGACCTCACTTGACCTATGGTCCCTATTCTGGATCTCTGGGTTACCGATCAGCGGCGAAGGGTATGAAAAGGTTATGCTGAATGACCTTCACCGCAGTCACACCGACGGACAGGGGCGATACCAGGTTCCTCATAGTTACCGGTATCTTCTGAAGACCTGGAGGGATTTGGCCCTGGCTGGGAGGGACCGAGCAGCACAAACCCCTAGGGTGCCAATGAACGTGTAGGTCTGCCACTTCTACAATGGACCGTTATGCTTTTATCAGGAGTTTGCGAGGGATTAGACTTCGTGGGAGGAGTACACCGAGGTAGAGCTGCGATTTTGGATGTACTCCAGGTATATCTATGCACCGCAGGAGGGGTGGAACCCCCACGGGTTGCCGGACGTGACGCACCTTGCGGCTTACTTGGCGTACTGGTTGGCGACGTTCGTGGTCCCGCACAGGGAGGACGGCATGCTGAGGGCCGAGCTGCTGTGGCCAGCGTGCTTGCTGGCGGCAGGGCGACAGTTGGCCTTGGCTCATGCCGCGTTGGCCAGTGTGTATCAGGGGCTGGCAGTCCTGGCAGTGCACCCGGTGCCTAGAGAGAGGAGCCTGCTTTTGCCGACTCACTACCTGAGTGTGTGGGCCGGACTGTTGTTCCCGGGGCTGGTGACTCGGGGGACTGTAGCGAACCCGGCGGCACCCTTACTATTCAGCTTCACTGGGTAGCCCGATAGAGATGCCGAGGCATAGCTGGAGGGGGCTAGGAGAGCCCTTTGTTACTTGACTGGTCGGGGCGAGGAGGGGTTGCCGTTCGACAGCGCCACGAGGGACTCCAGCCTGTTTCTAGGGACGTTGAGTGGAGGGGCGGCCAGCGCCCACCCACATCAGAGGGAGCAGGAAGTCGAACTGCAGATAGAGTGGGTGATGAGCACCCGGCCAGCGGTGTTGGCACTACACTGGTCCACGACCAGTTCCCTGGAGTCGTACTACCCATACAGGTTCGGCCGGAACTTTGGCTATGACCAGGGGATCCCGCCAAACCGAGAGTTCCCTCTGATGGGTCGGCAGTATAGAGGGAAGGACACCCACTTACTGGCAGCAACGTGGTGGGACTTCTACTGTCACCGATAGCGGGAGCGACTTCCAAAGTCGGGACAGGGATGTCGAGGATGGTTCGACACCCACTGTGCCAGGTGGTGGTTCAAGCACAGCCACTTGTACTGGCAAAAGGGCTCCGTGATCCAGAAGGCGGAGGAGAGTCATTTGCTGAGGGAGGATTTGCCTCCCATTCTGCTGGACGACGAGTACCTGAGGACCTACGTCGCTCAGATCCGCTGGGAGGTTGAGTGGCTGTTGGAGTAGTGGCCCCGGGGCAGTCGGGGCTCCTCGTCTAGGAGCCAAGGCAATGGTGGGGGCGCTGAAGCCCCTGAGGCAGGCACCAGTAGCATCGACGGCGACTGGGGTGAAGGTGCCTCGACCGAGGGAGCTGAGGACCTGGTGGACCCAGTTTCTAGCTGATTGTGGCTTTAGGAGCAGGGGATCGCTGGACCATGTGCTCCTCGAAGGGAGCTTTGTTGATACAGCTGTCGATGACTGGAGGCGGCACATCGGTCATGCGATTGGGTCTGTTGGACCCGTGGAGTTTGTGTCCCAGATCGAGTGTGCCCACACTCTAGGGACATTCGGGAGGCCGTTGCGAAGGCGGCCCGGGCACTGGTGCTGAGGCCAGAGCAGCTAGTGCCCTTGCCGTTGACCCCCTTTGGGGCTTCAGGTAAGGTTCTTACTTTAGCATACTGCCTTAACTTGGTTGCTTTCTGGGACATGTGACTGAGGCGTTGTATGTTGCTGTGTTTGTTAACAGATCCTGCGGCAGAGGGGGATCACCCCTCCACGGAGGCATCCTCAGGGAGCAGGGACGGAGGCTCACAGCCTAGGCAGAAATGCCCTCGTGTGGAGACTACAACAGCTGAGGATGGCGGCTCCTCTGGAGGACTCGAGGCTGGCGAGAAAGCTAAGGCAGAGACGGCGTTAAGTGAGTGTCGCTTCGACCTCTTTGCTTCTGCTAGGTTTAGTCATGGTGGTTGGCTAATCTTGTTTCGCTGGATTTGTCTTTTGCAGCTCCGCTGGAGACTAGCGTGGAGGCGGCTTTCTCGCCCCCTTAGGAGGTCAACCCCTTACCCGATGACGGGGTCGAATGTGAGATAGATATGGAGGGGTCCATTCGCGTAATGAGAGAGATTCCCCTCAATATGGAGGAATTCCTCGACTTTGAGTCGTGGAAAGCTACCGAGGGAGCCCATACAGGTGAGGGTTCTAACACTGAATGCATGTTGCGGCTTTGTTTGGCTCTGGTTATTAACATACCTACCCGTATTGTGCAGAGGTGGCCGAGACATCGGGGGCCAAGGCCCCTCCCGAGGCATCGGGTGGAGTGTCCGGACCGGCGGGAGAGCCAACACCCGCGGTGGGTCAAAGTTGTCTGGGTCAGTGTCAAATTGCTGTAGAGGGGATTATCCCGTCATTGTTGCACTTTTTGGCAAGCTGGAGCTACTGGCTGAGCTTGTGTTGTTTGTTTGGCAGGTGAGGACGCGACTGCCACCATGGAAATGATCAAAGAATTGGTTAGCGTCGGCCCGTCAGTGGCTCTCCCGTCCTTCGAGAGCGAGTCTGGACAGGTGATCCCCGTGCCCCCTCCCATTGTTGGGGACACGCTGGGTGGACAACCACAGCTGCTGGCAAGTCTGCCTCTCCCGCCTTTGCTTGCCGTGGTATCAGCTTGCACCGTGGAGCTGGTAGTGTCCTCTAGTGTGGGACCCTCAAGTATACGACTGAGTGCTTAGTCATCTTATGGTAGGGCTCTTTGATCTGCCCGTTGATGCTGAGCTTTCATTGGTGTCGATTGCAGGTACCTCTTCTCCTCTGGAGGAGGGTGAGCTTCCCCACGACACGACCGAGGTAGCAGCTGATGAGCCCGATGTTGAGGCTTTGGCTAGGGGCGACGACGAAATCATCGACATTGAGAGGGTTTCCGAAGGGGGTACCCCTATTGGTGAGTCCCTTATTTGAAACTCCTTCACGAAAAGTTACCTTCATATGGGGTCAAATTGTCTAATGACCCAGCATTGATCTGCAGGTGCCCCAGACCCGCTCGTGTCTGGAAGCTTCTCGGAGACTTCATCCGGCTCTTCGGGTAGTGGTAGCATGGCGATGGAGACGGATAAGAGCTCGGGCTTGGGATCTTCCTCTTCTGAGGCCTCTTCTGCTGGGGATGCCGAGATGGAGGCAGCTTTGGAAGGTATATGGGGTTCCTTCCCTCCTCGCCCTTGGCTTCGATTGCAAGTTTACGACCGGATGTTGATGTCATGGTGTTATAACTAGGGCTGGAGTCTGAAGGGGAGCGCGTGTCGGCTCCTACCGAGAGCGGTCGGGAGGAGCCTTCTACCTCGCTAATGGCCACTGAGGATGACTAGATTGTAGAGGAGCATTTGCCCTCTCTGACCCCAGCGGTCGAGGTTGCCCTCATCGACCCCTGCCAAGGAGGCTACAAGCATGGCGGGAGCCGCACCAGGTAAGGGCTGAGACTTTTATGAGGTTTTCCACCTTGTCTTGTCAAAGGAAACTTTGGATGTCATTTATTTCCCTCTCATGCTTGGTGGAATTGTGTAGGCCCTGCTGGTGTGCTGGCTGAGATGGGCCACTCCTCCTTGGACTTGGGGGTTGAGTGGCCTACGTGCCCTTGCCTGCCAGAGCCATTGCTGGATGCGAGCATTGGCGCTGCCTTGCTCCAGTGAGCCCGAGGCTACCTGTGAGGTGACCCCCTGCCTTCTCCGGAGGAGCTTAGGTAGTGGTTGAGGGTCTGTACCCAGGGCTACCACAGCCTTGGCTTCCCGTGCGAGATCTGGATGTCTGGTTTGGTCAGCATCTGGGCAGAGTACCTGCGACTCCTGGGGGCTCAGGAGCAGAGGGTCTGGTGGCTAGCAGTCATCCGAGAGGCACAGGAGCAACTAGCCCAGCTCACGTCAGCCGCAACTGAGTAGAGGGGACACACCGACGTAGCCGTGTCATTTTCTCGAGACCGCGCCATGTGCCTAGGCGAGGCGGAGGGTAGGGCCGAGGCCTTACAGAAGGCCTTGGAGGAGCAGTTGTGAGCCGTGGAGCTTTCTAGAGCTGAGTGGCAGGCTACCGAGACCACGGTCGAGGCTAGCGTACAGCTCGCGTCGACTTTGGAGGCCGAGCGTGCAGTTGTTGAGTCCCGCCTGGCGGCACTAGAGGGGAGCGAGCCCGGGATTTGATTGTACTGCCCGTTTTTCTTCCTCTTTTTTTTTTGCTATCCCGAATGTATGTCTTTTGTTACCCCAAGGGCATGTCCTGGGCTCCTTTTCACAGAGTATCAATGACAAACTCTGGATTTTGATGTTGTTATTTGCTGAGTTGTCCCACTTCCCCTTTTATGGAACAGGGTTGGGTGCATAGACCAACAACCACTTTACTGTCAGCCAGGCTTGGTTCTTTCATTGCATACTGGCGTGAGGGACAAAGGGCTGGGCTCACCCGATTTCGAGTATTGAAATGGAGGACTGGGTATGGGGAATGGTGTAACTGGGCATTGGACGCTGGGAGCTGGGTGCTAGGTACTGGGAAGTGACGAGAATGACTGGGTATTAGGAGTCAGTCCCTCCAAAGGTGAAAGCCCATATCGTGTGGGGTTGGTGTAGACCCTTGGGGACGGGATGGTCCCCGCGGTTAGGGTGAATCACGCTAGCCGAATAGTGAACCATATGTGCTACCTTGGCTGGCCTGGACCACGCATGTGGCTGTGGGGGATCGACGACACCACTCTTCATTTTAATGAGGCCATCTCGAATCAACTTCTGTGCCTGAGTATTGAAGACGTAGTAATCTTCAAGTGGATGGCCTAGCATGCGATGATATGGGCAGTAGCTAGGGCCATCAGTTTTCTTAACCTCGTCTGGCTTGCGAGCTTTTAGCAACTCGATAATCTTGTATGCCATGCAGAGGTCAAAGAGCATCTTTGTATATTCCTTTTTGAAGTAGAAGGTTGTCTTCATATACTCTAAAAAGGAAGGGGCAGTCGGCTTGTTTACTGGCTTCTTGTCAGAGCTGCTTGACTCGCCCTCCTTGCTGGCTTTAGTAGTGGGGGTGAACTCAATGATGTTCACCTCTTTACCAGGTTGGCATTCTCGTGCCTATTTACCCTTTGTTGAGGTGTAGCTTGCGTTATCGGTAAAGAATATCTCTATTTCGGTGACTGTCGAGTTGAGTTGGTCGAAGCCTTTGATATTTGTGTCAAGGAGCTTTTCACTGACCTCAACTGCTAAGCCTCTACGACATATGGTGATGGCATCCTCCTGGACTGGCGGATTGATACACATCATGCTAAGGTCTCGCTATTTTTTGATAAAGTCGAGGGCGCTCTAGCCATTCTTCTGCTGGAGAGAACAGAGGTCACCTAGGGAGATCTTACGCTCGGCTGTCTAGAAATGGTCAAGAAATTTCTTCTGGAGATCTTCCCAGTTGATCCCATAAGTGAAGTGGCAAAGTAGTGGAGGAGATATGACTCGCCCAATGCTAGCTCAGCCATAGCTGTAATGTGGTAGGCCAAGTGGCTATATGGAGACCCTTGCCCATCAAACTTCTATAGCTTCAGGGGCATGGCATACTCCGGAGGGAGCCTTTTCAGCTGGTGATGCAGCGGGAAGGGTACACTATAAAGGTTTATAATGGCAACCCCTTCCCCATACTAGACGAGCTTTGTCTCGACAATCCGCTCGATCATCTGGCACTGTGCCATAAGATTTTTTGGCACTGGCATATTGGAGGCTCACGGATGAGCTTCAACTAGGGGCGTGCCAAACCCGACTGCTATCGGGGTTCGGGCAACTGCTGTCAAGGCAGTGGCACCATTGCGCCCAACTGGTAGTGCCATTGCTTCGGCCGAAGGCCTAGTAAGTGGCTGAGGGTGAAGGTCTAATTCCTGATGAAGGTCTTGTAGGAGGGCCTTCAAATGTTGGTTCTCCTTCATGAGAGTCTCGAGAGTCACCTCTTGAACCTCATTCACTAGAGGATCATTGTTTGTCGGGTCCGTGTTGACAGGAGCGCCACGATCCTCGACTAGAACTTGTTCTGCACATTTCGATGCCTGAGGTCTGGCAGAGGTGCCAATGTGGCCTACTAGGGCCAGAGGCTGAGTTCGGTGGCGAGGCCTCTTGAGCTGGGCCAAAGGCTGGTTTAGGTCGTCGGACTGGGTGTCAGGCTGATGTCTGGTGGCATAACACGCGAACACCCTAACTGCATCGTTGATGAACTGAACCATTCGCTTCCTCTGGAAATGCTTCTTAGAGCAGACTGGTGCCCCTAGTCTATCAAAGATCGAGGTCCATTGTAGTGGAGTCTCCATTATGGTGTCGACCCGAGGAGAGCTCGGGGCTGGGTGCTGGCAGGGCCTAGAGCGAACCTTCTTTGTTTCCGCTTATTTAGGCGGGAGATGTTGAGTGGCCAGGCGTCATCAGACTTTGCCGATGCAAGCTTGGCTGTGTCTTGACCGATGCCGCACCCGAGCTTTCAGAGGGGGTTACTAATATGTGCCCTCCGAATAGCTTGAGCCTCTTCTGGGGTAACCCAGATTCTTCTCAGGCTAAGTTGTTGACCTCCCTTGTCATTATTCCTTCGACGAGACGTGGGAGCCTGGGTATTGGGCAGGTGCGGGCGCCCACGATTTGTTGCTGAGGCCCTTGCTCCTTTGAGCTCCACTTTATCCTCTTGTGTTCGCCGCAGGAACCTGAAGTGGTTGGTATTGGGGATCATAGGTAGGGTCTGCTTCAGAGGTACGATTGGTTCACCCCCATTCAGTCGAATCCGCAAGTGGCCGACAAGAATGGTGTTGCCTGAATTGCTAGTTGCAGTAGTGGATCACCTACCTTTACGGTCGTTGCGACGCTTCTTCTGGGGAGCCGAGGAAGATCCTGCTCTAAGGTGGTTGACTAAGAAGACCCAATCTACCATTGCTGGCAGTGCGAGACCGTCAGCCAAAAGTGCTGGGATCGGCCTCCAGGGCATGAAGCCCGTACTGAGAGCTGATGGTTAAGTGACTCAGGCGTAAGCTCTTGCTCGAGCTGACAGAAGTGTTGTCGATGCTCAGGATGGCGCTCTTGCACCGAGAACCAATGTTACAGACGGTATTGGGGTGCCAGCAACCTGAGGTTGTGAACCTATGTCGAATGCTGGCATAGCTGGAGTGTGGGGCAGAGGGCCCATAGCGGGCACTGAGGTTGCCGCATCCCAAAGAGGAAGGCCTATGCTGGGAGTTGATGTTGCTGGATTGTAGGGGGAAAGACCCCATGGTAGAGCTGGGAGGCCAGGGGCCCGATGTGAAAATTCCGTGTCGGGGACCGACCTTGGTAAGACCCAGGGTTGTGTGCCTAGGCTGAATGTTGGGGAACCTCAAACTCGGGGTTGGGAACCCATATTGAGTGATGGTGTAACGACCCAGAGCTCCGGATACCGATAACCCGGTGTAATATCGAATTACCGCTACCAGGAACTGGGAAAGTCACCCAAGAGGCTGATGAGTCCCCTGAAGGGTTGGAGGAGTTTGTCGAGGGAGCGTATAACGAATTAGAATTACACCATGCGCAATATTAATTAGAACAGTAATTTAAACTAAAGTGTGAAAGTAATTGAAATATATCAGAGTGGTAGTCAGCATTTACCTTCAGCTCCAGCTCGTGGCGCATACGCCCTTGAGCTTGCTTGACTGGATTAGCTGTTGGAAGTATTGCTAGTTCATGTTTAGCCACAGAGAGGTCAAGCCCGGGTATTTTTTTATAAGTCTAGGCGAAGCAATCCCTGAACTCTTCTAGGAGCTCCCGATACGACTGCCTTTCTTTCTCGCTAAGGAGAGCACTGATGAAGGTCGGGCGGTAGTCTTCTTTGCTTCCGAGATTGATTTCGACCAACTCATCCACAGTCGCCTGGCCGCCGTCTTCAAGCTCAGGTGGAGCTGGTTGGAGGTCAACAAAGTCTCCCTCGTCATCAATGTTTACTTGATAGACTTCAAATTCTTCGAAGCACTCTTGCTCGTGGCTTGAAGTCGGAGGACTTGTCTCGTGTTGTTGATGGCTAGCAGACTGGGCTGCTCCTCCCTCTAAGGGGTGGTCATTGCTGACCTCTGATGAAGGTGATGGTGTCGTTGATACCTCACCGGACTCCCTTACAGAGTCATCAATCTTGGGCTCAACTTCAACTTGCCCGTGATGAGGGGGTAGTTGTCCTATGGTATTGACTGCATAATAGACTTCGAAGTCCCTCTCGTGATCATAGTTGAGTCCCCGCGTGTCTTTGGGAGAGAAGGGAGGTTGCCCACGGACCTGCGGAGGGCTCCACAGCTGATGGAAATATGCCGCTCGTGTGGGGTCCTGAGCTTGTGGGATGTGCTGCTTTTTGCACATTTCTCTAATGTGCTCCGACATATCGTCCATCTCCTGGACTGGCTCTGGCACCACATCAGCGGGACCGTCCCAGCCGAAATCATCTTTAAGAGGGCACGGTGGGACTAAGTCACCTTTGTAAAAAATGATCGGCTTGTCTCCCTTACCCTTGTTGCTCCTTCCTCTCCGCCGATAGGAGATTGTGAAGGTCTTCAGCTGCTCCACTTCATACTCTTCCCGTTGGGACGAGAGTTGAAAGCACTTGGGCGGCAAGGAGATGCTCCGGTCAATGACCTGGCTGATGAGGTTGGCTTCAAAGTCAACACTTCGTCTCTCCGGCTGAGTCAGCTTGGAGGCGGCCTGGAGGTTTAGCCTGTGCAGCTTTACCATTTCTTGATTGACGGTGAATAGCTGCCCTTCCTCACCTTCATAGTTCACCTTTTCCTTCCCTTTGTCCTTTAAAGGCTCGGGAATTGCTAGAGTGGGCTCCCCAAAATACAAGGAAGCATCGGCCAAATGGCATTCGTTGGGGTGGAACGGAGCCTGATCTGCAAAGACTGTATGTTGCTCCCCTCCTTTGGCATATTTAATGCACTGGTGCAAAGTTGATGGGACGACCCAATTCTCGTGGAGCCAAGGCCTCCCAAGCAGCACCTTGTATGATGTGTCGGCGTTGATAATGTAGAAGGTCGCTTGGGTGACAAAATCGCCCAAGACTAACTTGACTGCAACTCGACCAAGTGTCTCCTCGGAGTCCTGATTGAATCCTGAGATCTTGACCACGCTCACCTTTTGTAAGTAAGGTGCCAAGTATAAAGACTTAAAGGTCTTCAGGGGAATGGTGTTGATGGCCGCTCCAGCGTCGACCAAGATGCGGTTCACCTCGTGCCCATTAATCGTCCCCCGCATATATAAGGGGCGATTGTGGTACGGAGAGGACAGCAATATGTCTTTGTCCGTGAAGGATATGTTGGCTGTGAATGCCTCATATGTCTGAGCTTGCAGCTCTGCAACATGGGCTTCACAGGCCTTCGGGTCTTGAAGTATCTTGACAAGGGCCTCCCTGAGATCCTTGCTCCAGGCGATGGCCTCCCAGATGGTGACATTTGTCGGGAACCGCTTCATATGATGAATGATCTTGCGGTCCGCTCGAGCACGGGTCTTGTCGAATGGCGGAATGATCTCCGCCAAGGTCTTCGGCGCCTGGCGAGGTTTCTCCCGCTTTTTAAAGGGCGCTCCTCCTCATTCTGGCCTTCTGCATCTTCTTAGAACAGCGGGACCAGAGACTCCTCCGGAGATGGCAAAGCTTCATCTTGGTGGCCCTCATTAGAAGGACTTGCTTGGCTTGTAGGCTCGACCACATTAGAGGGGCCAGCCTTGTCTGATGCCTCCTCGCGGACTGGAGGATTGGTTGGCTCTTCTTCTTCATCAGAAGAGGTGACTATGAAGGGGACACCGCCCGATTTAGCTTCTGAGCTGGGGCACGAACCCTCTGAGGAATTCAAGATGAAGGGGATTCCCCGAACTTGGGTTTCCGGGACAGGACCCGGCTTCTCCCCTCTGAAAATTATGACCCAGTCGAGAGTGAGGGGACCTTCACGTCCACGCCCATGTCCCCGTCCTCGGCCGCGACCCCGGCTGTTTCTCGCCGAGCGACGTTGGTATGTCGCCATGGGAGTCTTGCCTCCGGTATTATCGGCCGAAGGGGTATTGATGTTGTCGGGCGATGGGATCGCCACCATGTTGCAGGAGAGTTCTTGTAGCATTTTCTCGAGCATCTCGACGTTGAGCTTCTCATCTTTATAGAATAAGGAGAGCTCCTCCGAGGTGTCCTCGGGTGTCGGAGGATTATCGCAGGGCATGCTGACGTCCCTCCATCGCTTGAGGAAGTCCAACGCGGTTTCACCTTTCTTCTGTCGGAGGGAACAGAGCTCCGCCAGGGAGACTTTGCGTTCGACCATTTGGAAGCGGTCGGCGAACTTCTTCTGTATATCAGCCCAATCGGCTACCGAGTTGGGCTTTAGCCTTGAATACCACTGGAAGGCGGTGCCTGTTAATGATGTGGCGAAGTATCGCTGCAAATACGCCTCTTCCAGGGCCAATTCACCCATAGCCGTCATGTAATAGGCCAGGTGTTCATGTGGAGAGCCCTGCTTGTTGAACTTCTGAAGCTTCAGGACTTTCGGGCAATCTGGTGGAAGTTTCTTGAACTGATGGTGGAGGGGATAGGGTACACTGTATAATCTTATAATAGTTGGGACTCTTTGCCGGATACTCCTTTCATTGGATTAGGACCACTGTTATGAGGCCTCCGTTAGTCCCTGCGAGCCTGGGATTTTCACCAGGACATCGGACATGTTGTACCACCAAGACCTGAACCCACCGACTTGCCTGACTTGCATTTTGGGCAGCCCAACATCGGGACTATTCAGCTCTGCTCGACCTGCTAGCGGCCCTCCTGGGACCGCTAAGGATCCTTAGCGGCCCTAGCTAGACGGCTAGGTTCCCCCTGACCTGGCTATGAGCCGAATTGATTAGTCAACTTATTCTTGTTCCAAGTCGACCCTACCCTGGTCAAGCCGACCAAAGTCCCCTCTGTCAACCTAGGTTGCGTGGGCTAGACCCTGGTTCGGTCCCACCCTACCTCAGGCTGATCAAGGACCCAATTAAGTCAACTGAACCACCTTGCTATACCCAACATGAAAGTGGTCCAGGTTAGACCGTTAGTCTCTTCCTTGCGCTCCAAGTATGACCGCAACCCTTGAGGCAAAACGTGTTTTTCGTGGTTTTTATGTGTTGAAGCAGCCGTGTCGAGGATGGCCTTGGACTACAAAATCTTGCTTTGATTCATGATCATTTTTCATGAACTTTGACTTCTAAGTCACATTCCTACGGCTTTTCATCTCAACTTACTTGGAATTTCACTTGATCTTAGAGATAAATTACATAAACTTAGCCTTGGAACTCTTGGCCATTCATATAAGTGAATGTCTAGATTGGGATCTATGATCCAACCCTTCAATGCCAACACATCATAAAGGGCGCAGTCTGGTCTTGGGAGGAGTGTCCGAAAGTACTTGTGTCCCGAGGAGTTTGTAATGAGAAGGTGTGACATTACACCGAAGTGCATGACTAGCGTGTTAATCTATGACATTCTACCTTACTCACTATTTGGAATTTCTTGCGTGACATAACGTGCGTGCTTGATATGGCCATCTCACATGGAAAATTTCATGAAAACTCTGTAAATCTTTATTTTCTTGCACTTGTTCCTTAAATGCAGTCTATCTTTTCGTTTCCCTATCTGTCATTTATCGCTCGTTATGAGTTTATTATTGTTCTTTTATCACTTTGTCATACATGATAAAATGGTTAATCACTTAAACTATGCCTAATGATAGAGATATAAAATCTTGCTGAGCTCTCGCTCACTCGATTTTCCCCACCTTTTTCGGTAGCTCGGATGAAGAGATGCAAACAGACGGGAACGCGTAAGAGTGATGGCAAGAGCGAGCCAGTTAGCGTCGGTCATGCCTTTCATTAGTTGTAGTCTTCAATAGTGAATATCTTGAGTCATAGTAGGACTTAAGTTTTCTTTTTTTCTCTTTGTGTCAGTTGATGTCAGAGATAGTAAAGTCCACGAGATGTCAATGTAATAAGTACTTTCCATCTCTATTATCAATAAAATTTTGGTTATTTGCAGTTCATGGTTGGCCTTTTGATGTATGGTCTCTTGTGGCAATGCATGCTCTGATTGACATGAATGTTATAACTGTTGTGTTCTGATTTTTCGCATCGGGGTGTGACAACCAGCCACTTACAGCAACCAACAGGGACCCCATAATCTACCAGAGATCACTCCTCCAGAACACGATCTCATCGGAGGACACAGCTTCCAACATAGGGACAGGGTACTCATGTGGCACACTTGCCCACACATTTCCCCAACTCTCCATCTAGCCAGTGCCATAAATCACAATACCTCAAACAACGGCACATCTCACGTAACCCGAGATAATCTCACATCGAGGAACCAATCCTCCGATGCTCAACACCTCCTCCGCAACTCCGCAAGCTCCGATTCACAATATCTCAGAAAACACAACACCAGCCACGAGTTCTCGCGAACACTGCCCAACTGGCACACGTCCTTCTGAAACATCTCCAACACCCTTACACACCAGGGAATGGGCAATGCTTCTTACAGATAGGCACACACTTGCCACAGCGATCGAGCTAGCTGTTGCCACGTGCTCCTCACTTACGCCTGCCTCTGACCTCAAAACTAACAACATGCCAAACACTTACCAAGGAGCGATGAAAATCCACCAAAACACCAGGCTCGACGGACGCAACATCTCTAGCCACCGGACATCATTCTCTCGAATCTGTCCGTGCCAACACCAACCCATTCTCAAACTACCACCGTGTGAACCACTGTGCCAAGAGCCACAACACGAACCATAATCGGCACCCGCCAACGCTCATCCTTGAGCCCCGAACCTGCCACTGCCACACGATCTCGAACCAAATCCAGGGCGACCAAAGCCCAATCCAAGAAGATCCTCCACTCATCCGAGCACATCTCGACTAGAGCGCCCACTCTGCCACCTCGAACAACGATCTCAATGCCTCAGGGGCTGGACAAATCTCAAACTGGGATGGCCAAAGCCAATGACATCTCCTCCAGAGCACAGTCATGGCCACTTAACCACGAACAATCCACACTAGTCGCCTGACCTCGCCGTAGATTCTTCGAATGTAGCACTGTAGCAATGCACTGACCGACAACTCTGCCCAACGTAGCATAACTAGGGCCACCATCGATGAGGGAGAAGGCTCTCGACCTCGATCCGTAGACCACATGAAGGCACTCTGACGAAAATGACAACCGCCTTCACAGTGCCAACTCAGCGCACACAGGCTCTTATGCGAGAAACCAAGTAAAAAATAAGCACGAAACCCTATGCCAGCTGTCGACTGTACTGTACCTTATGGACTTTGATCACTGTAATATCCCAGATTCCCATGCACTTCCACAACCCCAGCTCAGATACCAACTGTAACGACTCGAGATCCAGATATTGGAAATGACTCGATACCATTTGAATCCTGACCCACCGCCCACAAGCCAGAGGGCTTGGAAGGGCTAAAAGGATAGGTGCAATGTATATAGAAATAGGAAATAAAATAGGGTAATGGAAAGCAGCATCGAGAAGTGTTGTGATCGTGGTCCGATAAGACACTTGGTGAGTGTGTCGGAGGTGCTGACCTGATGGAGGTAATGATTTTTCTGGTACTGGAAGGTGCGGTTCCCAGTGTGTGCAAGGTTCGAGGTCAGGTCAAGCACGGGGACCTTTCGTTGGTCAGAGGAGTATTGAGTTTTCCCCTAGTGGGAGGAGATCGCGTTGGGTTAAGGTTCGTCGTCTTGCATCATGTGTCCGGATTGGTTGGCCTCTCTCGTATGCCATGAAGTCTGTGCGAGATGAATCCTGTGTTGGCAAGGTGGTTGCAAGTGAGGAGCATTGCCCATTCCCCGATGTGTAAGGGTGTGTTGGCGCTACTCTGGAAGGATGAGTGCTAGTTGGGCGGTGTTTGTGAGAATTTATAGTTGGTGTTGTGATTTTCGATGTGTTGAGGATCGGAGCCTACGGAGTTGCAGAGGATTGTCGGGATGGAGGACCCCGAGTTGTCATTATGGTGGCTGTGCACGTGGATCTGAGTGCGTAGTGGAGGATCATAGCGTTGGATGCTACGGGTGGATTTTCGAGGATGTGTAGAGCGTCGGAAGATTGGTTCCTCGGTGTGAGATTATCTCGGTTGCATGAGACGTGTTGTTGCCGTGTCGTTGCTTGAGGTATTGTGATTTGTGACACTGGCTGGATTGAGAATTGGGGGAAACGTGCTGGCGAGATCATCGCATGAGTACCCTATTTCTGTGTTGGAAGCTGCGTCCTTCGGTGAGATCGTGTTTTTAGAGAAGTGATCTCTGACAAAATTATGGGTCCCGATTGGTTACCGTGAGCGACTAGTGAGGTTGATCGGGTGATCAACCATGGTAAGAAGTGTATAGTCTGGGGACCCGTATGCATTGGTTGTGGCATTTTCGACCAGCTTGCTGTGGTAGCAGGCGACACATGTCGGTTCTAGAGAAGTGTGATGTGCATTGTAAGAGATTGTGTCCCGAGACTCTGTGGTAAAAGCGGAATCGGGATTGGCAGGCGTCCACTTAGAGTAATTGAGATGAGATGGGATTCGATTGGACAATGGACAGTGCCGGTGTGCGTGATCTTTGAAGAGACGTTGGCGTTGGATATGGTGATCCCCGGTCTGCGACCAGCATGGGAGGATTCCCCGTAAGTCTGAGCCGAGTGGCGTGAGGACCGAGGAGGGATCCTGTCATGTGATTTTGTCGTGCTCCCCTGAGAGTGTAGAGTTGGTGTGAGGCTCGAGAACGGTTGCGGTGTCTGAGCGAGATTTGGATCGAGTTGTGATAATGGTCCGTGGGAGAGTCAGTGGATGGTCTGTCATGATTTGGAGCGTGCCTGTTGGGCCGGTGGAGATTTTCCATTGACGCATATCTGGTGACCAGTGGATGGTGTTTCACAGATAGAAGATGCTGGTTGTTGGGGCTCGAGAATGGCGTGAGCCGTATGCCAGCGAGGCCATGGGTGGCCGATTATAAGGTGTGCATTTCTCGGATTAGATCTGGGGTTTGCTTGAAGTTTGTCTTCTGGCAGAGTTGGCCCGATGCTGTTGTAAGTGGTCGGCTTGCCAAGTGTGAGCTGGTGGAAGCTCAGCGTTGGTTATCCTTGGTGCAGGGTGTGAGATTGGTCAGCGGGTGGTGAAGCTGACATTTGGTTGGTCCGCCGAGTGTGGGCGTTGACCGGTGTTAGTTTCCTTGATAAGGGTTGCATGTTCTCGGTAAGCGAGATCGTGGCAGTGATATTGTGGTTGATTTTCGTATTGGCTGAGGTGACGTCAGACTTGTACTCCTTTGTATATGCCTGCTCTGATGATATATGTGTCTTGAATTGTGAGTGAGACATTATCCATGATCATTGTCTGACCGCGTCCCTCAAGATCATAATTTTTACGAATATCGAGGTTTGGTTGGGGCCCTGACGACGTTGTCAGTCAGTTCACGGCGTTCTCCCCTTGTGAATTGGTGCTTGTCCTGAATTTCGATGATGAAATTCTTTTAAGAGGGGAGGGCTGTGATGCCCCAGGTTTTTCAGATATTCTTCGGATCAGGATCCGTGGGTTTCGGATCTTGTTCGGGCGTCTCGGATTGAGTTTAGTGATTTTCGTGTATTTTTGTCAGTCGGACCTTCGGAACGCTGTGCAGGGTGAACCGGTACGTTCTCCGACTCCAGAACAGTACCACTACATTGTGTGTCTTCCGAGGATTGTAGAGGTAATTTTTTTCATATTTTTCTGAATTTCTTAAATTTTTAGATTTTTCTATATATAACCCCTAACCCTTTTTCTCTCTTCCCTCCCTCTCTCTTCTCATGCTCTCTCCTCTCTCCCTCTCTTCTCCGACGACCGACGGAGGTGGATAGGGGCAAGGCGGCGAGGATCGTGGGGCATGGAGCGGCGAGGATGGAGCGAGGATCGCGATGGTGGAGGCAGTTCGTGGGATCGCGAGTCGGCGAGAGTTTTACGACATTTTCTTCGTGGATCGATGTCCACAGTGCGCGAAATCTTTGGTGTAGATAGGAAAATGGATCCTTAACCTCTGTACTTCCTTTCCCGCGAGTTTTGTAGGCCGCGGTGAGCCGAGCAGACTAAATAGGGTATTTTGGGGAAGAAACCACGTTTTGGGGTGTGAGTCAGATTTTTCGTTTTACGGTGTTTTTGGTCGATCCAGGGGTTTGGTTTAGATGCATGCCTAGGGGCTTGGGGAAGGTTTCCCCTTTTGTTTTCCCTTCACCTGGGGGTGATTGGGGCATGGAATGGGTTTTCCCGTGTTTTTCACCGTTTTCGGGTGCGGACTGAGAACGCGACCATCACGGTGGCCGCGTTCTTCATAGAAGGCGCCGTATCGGGGTGCCGCATTCATCGAGGAAGATGAACAGTAGGGCGGTTGGGGTCGCGATGGTGGGACCGACCGCGACCAAGATCATGCTCATTGACCCTGCCGCGTCAACGCGTTGACGCACCTAGGGGACCCACCTTGTAATCCCAATTCGTTATACAACTCCTCGACAAACTCACTAACCCTTCAGGGGCCTCATCAGTCTCTTGGGTGGCATCCCCAGTTCTTTGTGGCGGTAATTCGATATTATCGGGTTATCGGTATCCTGAACTCTGGGATGTTACAGTTGGTATCAGAACAGCGTTGAGGACGCGTATAAGGAATTGAAATTGCATAGCGTGGTCCAGAGCAAGTCCATTTGAGTCATCTACTGCTAGTTTAGGATGTTTTTTTGTGATTATTGATGTGATTTTCATGGACATATGTTTCTTAGGTTTCAATGGCGCGTCGTCGGAAGGCCCGGATTTTCAGGGAGGGAAATGATGCTCCTCCTCCTGTGGTCGTTGTGATGGTTTATGCGATTGCGTCGAGTCAAGGTTCAGCAGTTCCCGCCCCAGTTGTGGAAGACTCACCGGATGTCCAGCATGGAATGCAGAGTGAAGCCGTGCTACCTCGTCTGCCGTCTAGAGTGGGGCAGGTGATCTCTCAAGGGCGTGCCCAAGTTGATCCCACTCAGCCAGGTGTGCAGCATCACCTTGTCCCTCAGCCGATTGGGCAGTTGCAGTAGGTTTATCTGTCGAGTGTCTCCAGAGTTCCTTCCATTGTTCCCACTACCGATGGTGCTTCTTCCTCCAAGTCCAAAGGCAAGGGGTTCCGGAGATTCAAGAATAAGGGACATGAGAAGCGGCGTGCCAAACAGTCTTCTGCCGGTGCTGTCCCATCATCAGTTCCATCTTCTCAACAGTGTCAGGGATCTGTTACCCGTCGATCGAGATCATGTGCGAGGTGTGGTGGTAGTCACCCTGGCAGGCCGTGTTCTTTGCCGGTGATTTGTTTTCATTGTGATCAGCCAGGTCATATTGTTCGAGACTGCCCATACAGACCGATACCAGCGCAGTTCTCTTCGTCGACCCAGTCACAGCAGCCCCAATTCCAACCTGTGCCGCCGCAACCTCAGCAGGACTCACCAGCACCTCAGCTTCCTCATGCTGAGCAGTGACGTCCTATCCCTTGTAAGGTGTGTTTCCATTTTTCAGTTAGTTAAATTGTATTTTCATTATTCCAGTTGCTTGAATTCTATGTGATTCAGTTATCTGTTAACTACTTGTTGTGATAATGTTGCTTGGGTGATTGTGGTTTTTCTTCCCCTGTCCTTGTCATTTCTCCCGTTCTACTTTCTCCCTCGTTTCTCTTTCCCCTCTATTTTTCTCGACGTGGGGTGCACGACCGTGCCGAGTTGATCGAGGTAGAGACATGATGGAATGGGATAGAATGTGATGAAATGATGGATGAGGTGGACATTAGCAAGATTCGTGGATGGATCCAGGCTAACATGGCTTGATTATTTTATCGCCTGTGACTTCCGTGGAAGTTTGTTTCTCTGTGTGGGTTCAGTGTCGTGTCACCTGCAGTGTTGACAGCCCTGTGTAATAATCCACATTGTGCTCCATGTTTTCAGGTGGAGTAGTTGGTTCTACTCTTTCCTTGTTGTATCCGATTGTCCAGATTAGTGGATCATTCGGTGTTGTTGCTCGACAGCCGTCTCTTGTGCTGTTCGTGTAGTGTAAGAATCCCTTAGTGTTATTCCTGTTGGCATTTCCCTTTTAGTCGGGATTTGCTAGTGTTCAATTCTTCTATCAATTACTTAGGTTGTTGTTGACCATTCGAGTTGTGGTAATGGCCGTATAGATTGTTATGATACTTTGGTCGCCCCAACTTAAATCTGGTCAGCCCCTGATGTGTTTTGCTTCTATCGAAGTCGAAGTGTTCGATTGGACCAATTTGACTGAGCAGCTGTCCGAGCGAACTAGACTCTTCCCTTCTTGGTGAGCTTATGTTACTGAGCTCGATGCTGCCCATGATGTTTGGTGGATCTCTTTGTGAGGTTGACCTTGGAATCGCCATTTTAGTGTTGCCTTGTCCTGGGTCTGCTCAAGTGTGGACAATTCAATTTGAGTCTGATCATCTCCTTATTCTACGGCTGCATGACCTAATTTCTGTGTCGAGAGCTGTTACGTATCGTATTTTCGTCGTGCCGTGTTCGATGGTCGATGTGATATGAGGCTCATTATCATTTGCAGGACATAAAGGTAGGCTGAGATTAGTGTTTTTCCTTGGACTTTGTGCTGAAGCTGGTGCTCCTCTCTGTTGCACATAGGCTTTTTCTGTTCGGTTGTTCATTGGATCAGTGCTCGAGGTGTATTACATTGCGATTTTTCTGGGATTGCGATGACGCCTAGTGTATACTGAGATGTGAAGGCCGAGGATCTTCCTGATGCCTTCGTGCATTATAGAGTGCGCAGCGGAAGTGTGTGGGTTGATAACCCACAGGCCGAGGATTCTTTTCGTACAATTCTGCTTAGTCAAGAGAATTGCTCCTTCTTGATGTGACTCCGTCTTAGCTGTATGTGCCTAGACGTTGTCGTGACCGTGCCATTGTCGGTCATTTCTCTGATTTTAGTGTCGACATTTGCGAGTGTTGGAAAAATCGTCGGCTTCCCTGCTGATAAAGTACCCTCTACTCTGCATTCACTCTCGTGGGTGTTGTGCTCTCGAGACGTGTTCGTAATCCTTGAGATGCGTTCCCTGAGATTGTGATGCCTCTTGTCGTTTTGCGATCGATTTCAATTGTTGTGGGTCTTTCTTTGGTAAATGGTATGATGCATGACTCACCCTCTGTAGTCGTGTGTTCAGCTGCCGCGTGCCTTGATGCAACCCTGCTTGCAGTGTGTTCCATAGTTCTGTGTGCTGTACGGAGCTAGAATCCTGCAGGTGCTGTTGTCGTTAGCAGTCGTTCCTGTAAGTGCTGCTCTCGGACAATTCAGCGTTTATGTGTTGGGCCATTGTCTTGTCAGTAGCTGGCTGTACTCCTTTTTCCCAGTGGAGTAGCTCGCGACTCGATCGGATGTGATGTCTGAGTGAGGACTGACTTAATGTTATGTATGGTCGGTGGCTGTAAGTGGGTTTACACCATTTCTCCAGGTAGTTTTTTTAAAAAAAAATATAACTACTCTATTTCATGAAATGCTAATGACATGTGACGACGAGGCTATGGAGCTACTACTATATCCCGATGGGGAGGGCTCAACATTGGCATTCAACGGTGGCGCCACTGGCTCAGCGATGGTAGCCTATCATGAGCACAGCCCCTCCATCCTATCAACTGATGGTGTTAAGGCGCGAGCTGCAAGAGTTCCCTGTAGCGATGGTAGGATTTTTTTTTGAATGGCTAAGAAGACATGTGCATGCTACCATAGGTGATTTGGAGACCTTATTCGGGCATGGTCGACGCCGCCCAGCCATGGGTTATCACAAGCCGTGCCCAACTTGGATGGGACCTTTGTGTCCACTGCCTGAATGAAATCAAGCCACTTCAGCTACGATTGGTCATGAGGACCTTAGGACTTTCTCAGGAATGGATAGATATGACTGTGCCACCTCGTGTTGAGAGGAAGACACGCGGGAGGGCAACCTGCGTTAATTGGCGGGTGCATTTCCCCGAATAGTATGAAGACTAGCAACGGGAAGGCACACTCATGGAGTTGCACGTGCAGGACAGTGAGGATTACTTGTGCCTCTATAGGGTGATGTATGCAGAGCAACTTCATCCTGGGGGGATTATGGAGGTGGATCCCCTTTTTATTTTTTATTTTATTTTCTTTTTTTTAGGGTAATGCTGACTCTTATGGCATGGCTACAGGATGCCCGTGATACCATGATAGCAAACTTGCGAGCTCGCTTGGCAGACACGGAGCAGCAGTTGGGTGACACCCGTACAGCTTTGAATTCTTTGGTGAGTATGTATGCAATGCATGCTCCTAATCATGACCCTAGATTCCTGGTGTTAAGCCACTAATTGTCACTTCACATTATTATAGCATGCCCAGCTTGACGCAATCTCCTTAGCAGTGGGGACAGATGGTGCCGCCTCTAATTTGTGGGTCCCCTCCTCAGAAATCAATTTGCTCCATGAGCAACTTGCTCATGCCATGCAGGGTGTGATGCGAGACGGGGTGCGAACTGGGGGATTCTAGGTGTGGACTCGACTATGAGACGAAGCAACCAGCAATAATACAAATGACCGAGCTGTCTTGGCTCGACACCAAGAGCTTATACGGAGGTAAACTATGGCCACAACAAAAGTTGCAAGCTCACAATCGTCCCCAAGTGTAGGGAAGCACGTGGATCAGTACGGCTAGGGTGGTCTGCTCACTCACGTGCTCGGATCAAGACACGGGACGGTCACGCTCTCTCACTCGCAGCAGTCAATAAGTCTGAAACGGGCTAGGATCCTATTGATCACACACAATCAGTGGCATCCAGAACATATACGAAACTAGCAAGTGTGACAGGAGGAGAAGGGGATGCATATCTCCATGCTCGGGGCGTGGGGAAGACGCCTGGCCAAGACACATGACCACTCGGTATAGCGAAACTAAATAAGTACAGAACCAAAACCAATGTCCACTCCTCGCAGGGAGGTAAAAGGCTACAAAATGGATCAGGGAGGGTGTGTTTGGGTTGACGGGAAACAATTCAATGGCGCGACGGTGGTCCAGTGTGCTACAGGTCAATCCGGACTAACGAAGTCATCTGCACCACCTGGGGTTCAGAAGCAGGGAAGGAGCATCACGGTCGCCAGAGCAGGTGCGAGGGGTCTCTGATGTTGTTCAGTAGTGGTTGATGTTCATCCCGCAGAAGGATAGTGGCCGACAGTGTCTGATAGTTGCTCTGGCGTCACAACGAATCAATTGGTGAAAGTAGGCTAGCCTGTGCAGAGTTTGGCAACCAGCGGGATGAGGGGCCTGGAACGGCAGCTTCTAGTGGTCCTTTGATCATGAAATTTGGCATGGACGTCGGAGGGGACACAATCTGAGTGCCCAGCAAAGATGGAGTGCTCGAACCAAGCGGTGAAGTCGAGGCAGCCTGAATAGTAGGCCTCTATCTGGTCTGGCATGTCTGCAGATAGTTGGACAGATAGCAAGAGTTGGCCATGGGAGGGGGGTGCTCGGGTGGAGTTTCATGCTGGAATTTTTTGGAGAGGTGGTAAGGGGATGTGGGTAGAAGGGCGAGGGCTCCTGGGGCTGTGCGTAGAAGAAGTTTTGGGCGTGGGCTGAAGGTGAAGTGGGAGTGGCCAATCTGTAGACCTGTGCAAGCAGACTGTAGTCTATCTAAAGGAGGCGGTGGGAGGAGGGGCAAATGGGTCTTCTGGTGCAACGGGCAAATGTGGAAGGTAGGGGGGAGTTAGAGGGATGTGCTCACCAAGTTTGGTGGCCATCCATGGTCATTTGAGGGGTGAGACCCATCAGTTTGCAGACCTCTGTCCTGCAGATCTGGACAGAGGCAGACTGCACACAGGGGGACAGAAGGGGGTGAAACGGGGGTCAAATGGTGGAATGGGGTGATGCAATTTGGTCTGGGGAGAGGGGAGGACGTGGGGAAGACACAGTGACCAGGGGGAGGGGAACAGGTTAGGGGATGGGGCGTGACCAACCTACTATCACGTACCGGGGCTCTCTGGTGAAGCAGATCTATGTAGTGGAATGAGAATGGATGCCTTGGCTTGACCCGGAGGCGGATGAGGGCAAGCCTGGGCTCGTTGCGAAGGGGACAGGCAGAGGTACGTCTCCTCCAAAAACTAGGCTCCAGGTCGTAGTGTGGTGGTGTGGAGAAACTTCGCTAGATGGTGGTCAGAGCAGGTAGTGTAGCAACAATGTCGATGAAGAGAGATCATTGATCGCACCACACCGGAAGAAGGGGAAGAAGAGGGATACAGGCATCGCACCCAGGAGAAGGAGAAGGGAGGAGAAGGGGGTGTCCCATCCGAGGAGGAAGGAGAGGAGAGGAGGAGGAGAGGGGCACAACCCTTAGAGTTTTGGCAAAATTCTCAAAATGTTCATTCATTCATTAATTCTTCATAAAAATTAAGCTCAATAAAAACTTACGCCCAATTCAAACGAGTTGGTCTAAACTAATTCTCTTGACTCCTTTTCACTGAACTGATATCTAACAATTCACATAGATCCATTTTCGAGCACTTAGCACATAGTGAAATCAAACTATAAAATCCGCTCATACATCAACCTACGAAGGTCGCTAGAATATAAGGATCAAGCCTACAAATAAACCACACTGCCCAATTGAGCGTTCAGATAAAACTCACAACAAGCACTTGGCAGTGTGCCAGTGCTAAACTGAAATGTGAATAACCCTGTAAGTGCAGATTGATAAAACTAAGACAATCACACCAGAACCAATCACACTGCACAGAGAATTTTAGGTGGTTCAATCCGCACCAAGCAGACCTACATCCACCCCCCACTCAAACCTAAGTGAGGCTTCCGCTGACTCACAGCTTGAATCGTTGAGCATCACAGCTTGCTACACAGCTGAGCATCACAACTTGCTATCCATTGAGCATCACAGCTTACTTCCGTTAAGCAACACAACTTACTTTCGATGAACAAATCCTCTTACAGCTGAGCCTCACAGCTTGCTCCAATGACTAATAGCTTGATTAAGGAAACAAAAAATAAGACAGAAAATAAAATAAGAAAATAAAAACATGTAGCTCTCAAGGAGCAAGGATGGCTTAGATCTGATCCAGAGGCCACACACTAACATGTCTTCAATAAAGCACTGGCTGCACTCAAGCTTCTATCTCACAGTCTCTCTCTTTCTCTTCTTCTTCTCACAGTCTCCCTCACAGATGGCTGCTCACTCTTCTTTCTTTTTCTCTTCTCACGCTCACACTGATTCTTCTTCTTCAGCTCTCTCTCTCCTTTTCTCTTCTCTGCTTTGCAGCCCTCGCTACTCTCTCCTCTTCTTCTTTCTTCTTCTTAAACACACTTCTCACTGTCACAACATTTTATTCTTTCAAGGATGGGACCCTTTTATAGAATAGGGGCTCTAAAAATACTTTGGATAAAATAACCGTATTCCTTCTTTTTCTCATTGGTCCACTTGGTAGGAGAGAGAATATTCCTCTAATCGAGCCGCTTAGATCACATGCCAATCATGAGCCCTCGAATCCACGTGGGCACTCCAAGCTTTGCTTAAAAAGTCTGAGCAAGTTCAGTCCGAGCTTAGTCTGAGCTTCCTTTCATTGAGTCTGAGCTTCGTTAACAGAGGATCGATTTTGCTTCATGAAATTCGAGCTTAAAATAGAAGTCTGAGCTAGTCCAAGCTAGTTTCGTGATGTGACACACCCTATAGCTCTAATACCAATTTGATGTGACACCACCTTGGGGGTGGCCACCACTAGACCGGTGCCCTTGGACCTAAATATGGAAGCACAACCACAAGGCTAAGAAGCCTACGTAAGCGGACACTCGTATGACCCGCACACTCAACCCGGGGGTGACTCAAGGATGCCGAGTCGAGGATGTGGGACAGGACCCTTGCTGGTAGAGGGCCAGCAGAGTTCAAGGTTAGCCTCCCCTTTGGTGCAGATGCCCAATTCAATGGGCTAGCAATGACCGAAGGGCGCGGGGTCACTCACTCACACCTATGGTGATCGCACGAAGGCGGTGGAGCCTTGGGACCAGGCGCTCTCTCCCTTAACCGACGACGCAATTGAAGAATATTAAATGAGCAAGTACAATTAGGAGAATGGGTCGAGAGCTTACCTGGCCGATTTGAAGAAACCGACTGCGATCAGAGACGTGGGCGAGTGGGGAAGCATGGGATCGCCACCCGCACGCTGCACCGATGAAGCTTCAACCTGAAAGTAACGATTTACAATCACTACACCTTTTGCAAGAGGGGGATCTCGGAGTGGGGGTTAATGGGTTACAACCAAAACTAACTCCACGTAGGGAGGGGTGGTCAGCCGACCAGGCGAGGGGGTGGGGAATCGAACGACGAAGATGATCGGCCGGGGGAGGCTGAGTGTTGTCGGTCCGATTCTGCCAGACAGCGAGCTGCGGATAGAGCCACTATGAGCACTGTCAGGCACTGGTTGGGGCGGGCCATCGGCTGGATGGTCCGGGGCTGAGGTGTGAGCTTGCTGGTAGCGCCCCTCGTCGATCAGGAACTGGACGGAACAGCGGTGGGGCCGAATCTGTGAACTGGTCAGATCAGTCCCTGTCTGAACTAGTTGGACAGAGCGACAAAGTTGGGGTAGCCACAAGCTCTCCCAAAGGCTGAATGTGGCGGGGTTGGTGCCATAATGTCTTGGATTGGTCCAGAAAGATGCCGATGGAGTTGCAGACCGATCGGGGACCGATTGAGGCCGGGGTAGGGCTGAGACCAGGGTAGGTCGGATAGGGCTCTATTTATCCCAGATTGGCTGCTGCTGGAAGAGAATGATGTCGTGAGCTCTTCCAGAGTCCAATGAGGGTGAGTCTAAAGCCATTACGTTCGTGGGCAAGTCCTCTTTGAGCATAGCCCAATGAGGTCCCCATGGGAGGTTAGAGCAGAGGATGAGGTAGACAGAAGTGGAGGGTGGTCCAAATGGGCTCTATTGGACTGACCTATGTGCTCTAGGGGAGAGAGGCTGGAATGGGGAGCTTCGGAGTCCAAATGCCACCCTTATTCTTGGGGCTAGCAGAGGACTTGGAGGAGAAGATCTCAGACAAAAATCACGTCCAAACTCGCACACGAGCTGCTGTGGTCGCTTCTTCTCTTAGGCTTAGGTTCCCTACCAGAGCAGCATTATGTAGTCGAGGGAGAATGGCTCCCCTGGGCAATAGGGACGACCAATGATGGCAAGACTACTTCTCTTGCGAAGCTGCCTCGGTGTGCTTTCCAGAAATGTATGATACGCCACCTGAAGATGTGCGTTGACTTGGGGGAAGGCTCTGCAACTCGTCCCTTGACTACTATCTGTGAACTGGAGCAGGGCAGGGTGATAGAGTGTGAGAGTAGGATGGGGGAAAGGGGCTG
>JANBPO010009449.1:0-131794 GCA_024336825.1 Amorphophallus titanum
TTAGATCAGTATTGCTAAAATAGCATAAATAAAATTACATTTTCTATAACAATTAAAACTAATAGCTACAACAGCTAATAGAGTCTAGTCCAACTAAAGATAAGTATAGTCCAACAGAAAAGGGAACGTACCCTCAAGTCGGGGGAAGCCTGACACTGGCAAAGCTAGCAACTAAGAACCACGCACCCCACCTCCAAACCAGGAGGAAGAAGAGCAGCCACACCTGAAAAGGCAGGGGTGAGCCACGTGTCACTAGCTCAATAGGGGTCCAGCAGATCCCCACCAAGAAACCAAAGCGGTGACAACAGTAACAACAACAGAAGTAACAGCAGTAAGTAGGAGTAACAACAACAGAAGTAAATAGGAAAGCTGTACAGAACAAACCACGGCAGCTGATAAGACCTCGGCCCTCTAAACTACTGCTAATTAGGAAAGGCATAACTTCCCACACACCTGGTAGGGAGTTGCCAAACTAAACTCAAGAAACCCCGATTACATTGCCAGAACATGTTATGCTACAACACACGTATAGGCTTCACATCATGACCTCTTAGACGTGGGGAAACACTACCCAAAACACCAGTGCACACATGACCTCACCATTGTGTACTCTACACAAGCCACGGTAAAGCCAGACACAGCCTACCCGAAGCACTACGTCACCAATGACGGAGAACTGGTCACAAAATCATAAGTCACGTGTCATGTGAGAGAAGCACCTCCTCACCAGAAGCAAAGCCAGATGCGTCCACTCACGTCTTACACTACGCCTCAAGCGTCTCACACTCGTCTCAAACACAGTGACTGAGACACTGTACCAAGTACAAGTAACAACAGAAACGAGTGACTAGTTAGGGTCACACCCATCGACGCTCGTCCAAACGCCCCTGGCCACGTGTGCACACACAAGCCCAATGCCTTGAGCCAAGCCTCTAGCTAGTCTACCCCCCCAGTAGGACACTATTGCAAAGCAAGGGTGCCCACGGAAACTAGCCCAAAAACCCTCTCTTGGGAACTCACCCCGCCACCACTCCCAGGTGCGCCGACACGCTGAAGTGTCGTCTGGATATGACTAGTGGAGGATCACTAGACATAGAGACTCAACACAGAAACATCAAAGTACAGACAGGGTAAGCACTCACGTATCGCAAGTACCATGAAACAAAAGGCAGTATACAGAACTACCGCCAAACTCAGGATAGACAACTAGACCTACACACAACAATCCTTGAGTCATATTACTTGGGTCAAGATCATCACAAATCACGGCAATATACCATTAATTAGCCTAGTCCTTAAGCCAAAAACATGATAAACCACAAGTCCTCAGCCTCTAAGCTACACATAGGACTCTCGATTCCGCATAACACAAAAACATGGCACATGAGGGAACAACAAAGCCCTCAAACCACATAGGCACACAACTAAGGTAAGACATACCTCCATGCATCCAAAACTAGAGTCTCGATCCATAGAAGATACCTGAGACACACACGAGGTCACGTGTCAACCGCTGGGTCACAACTGGGTTGACCAGAAACCATAATGACCCTCGAAATACATAAAACACTGCTCGATATCATATCACTTTCGACCACCCGATAATACGGTCACAGCCCTCATAGAACGTCAACAACATCCACATACAATAGGCTAACAGAGGGGTCGAAGTCCAGCCAATAAACATGGAAGAAACAGCGTACACTGCTCCGGATGAGACTACTCTTTTGGGATCCCTTAACACACATATCTGACTCTCACGGAAAACCCAAGGCATCCATCGAGTCAAATGCTAACAAAGCATTGAATCCTGGGTTCACCAGAGCCTGAGACAACTCGAATAATATACCAAAAACCAAAATATTAACGTGGTGCACGCCTGCATCGTGATAATTAACACGCCCATACAGTGGGTCGTGATGACATCAGAACGCGTCTAATACTTGCAGTGCGTCAACTCACTAACGCAGCGTATGCTAGGGTCGCGTTAATGAATGTGGCTATAGCCTCTAGCACGATAATATGATAATCGTGGCCATCGCCTGGGTCACGATAATAAAGGGCTAGAATGTTGGGCGAGACAAAATATAGACACGCCCCTCACCTAGGTCGCGTTAATAGAGGATCGCGCCCATCAGCTGGATTACGTTCCCAACCACCCTACTGTTCTTCTCTGACTCGAGACACGGCGCATCGTTATTATGCGTTCTACTGAGAACACGACCAATGCTACCTAGGCATTCTCGTCCCGATGCGAAACATAAAAAATCCACACGGAAACCCATTTTTCACACCCCAATCGCTTCTAAATGACGGGAAAATATCCCTAGACATGATATACACCTTCCACAAGCTGGAAGGAATCCAAAAAATCACAGAATGACACGAAATGGGTGATTTTTCACAAATCTACCCAAACCGACTCACGAGGTAAACCGGCCTCCTACCGGCCCCAATTCACAGTCAAACGGAATAAAACTAGCGGGAATGGCATCCAAACATGCCAGGGGTTCAAATGAGACCATTCAAACTGAAAACCATTGCCTGAAACGATGAACATGGCTCACACCCCCCGAACATGTTTTTTGCCCAAATAGGGTAAAACCCACTCAAACTCACACCGTTCAGCTCCAGATTGTGAGGAAATGTAGGAAAAGAGTAGGGCATCTATCCCCCTACCTCCATCGAAGATCTCACATGTCGAAACGGCCAAACCTCATCGAAAAAGATCACATGAGCAACCCACGCCGGCTTTGAATCCACAAATGGGATCGTGCCAACACCACGCTTCGATACTCGCGCCATCACGCCTCAGGTCAACTCCACGGCGTCACCACCTCACCCAACTCCACCACGGTCATGCACCCGGGGGAGAGGAGAAGAGAGGAGAGAGAACGAAGGGAGAGAAATGAGAGAAACATGAGAGGAGAGAGGTTAAGGGTTAAAAAGAAGAAGGAAAATAGGAAATTCTCTGCAAATCATAATCTTTCACTAAAATCTTTGTTTCAAATTTGACATTTTTTTTGGAGATTAGTGGAAATCATACAGCAAGATGGAGAGGGGGGAGGAGGAAGGGCAAGTGGACATAGTGAGGGGAAGAAGATATCAAAGAATGGGTTGGAGGAGGAGAACCAAGGAGTGGATAAATCAATCGGTGGGCAACGCCCACATGGACAATTCACGATCAAGAATTTCGTTGGCATCTCATGCAAAAATAGAACTGAGTTCGACAGATCAATCATGATGGGAGGTTAACGGGAGACAAACCTTAGCTGTTGAAGGAGAGACTGTAAACGGGAAGAAGACCAAGTAAAAACAACAGGCGAGCTCACCCTTTCCCATGGACGGTAAGCTGGATTCTTCGGCTTCCATTGCACAAGTCATACCTCCTGGTTTTTTTGACAGTAATATGGTTCATGAAACATCCTGGCAAACGCTCGGATGAAATCGAGCATATCATCAACGGTCCCCTTGGGCAGCAAAGGTGATGGGCCGTCAACTGTGCAAGTTGTATTCTTCTCGGGCCGGCATGGCAATGACTTCAATGTATCTAGCTGGAGAGGGCCTTTTATAAAATGCTGGCGGTAATCCTAGGTGAGTGGCCTTGAGTCACCCAAAATTCAAAATGTGGACTCTCGATAGTCGAGACCCCTTCTGCTCATTTTTCTTCCTTTGGGGACTGGTTTAGTCTGCCCTTGTAACTATGCACCGAGGCCTCTCCCCGGTTGATAGCCCAGTTTCAATATGATAGACCAGCCTTTGGAATCTCAAATTTTTGACTTCTCTTTAATATTGATAGGTGTAGTGGTGGGCTTTCGTGGGGCATAAGCCCAAGGAAAGTCCAGGTCTAACACTGAAATAACAGGCCGACTGCTGGGCCAGAGTGTTGGCAAAATTTTCTCCGAGATAGTTCTGACGGACTGGACCGTGGATAGACTTTTCACCTTAACCACCCTCCCTTGAAAAGGGAATTTGAGACACTGATGGGCAGTGGATGGCATGGCGCTAAGAGTATCGATCCACAGGTGACCCAAAATAGCCTTGAACATAGGGTCGATGTCCAGTACATAGAATTCCATGGGCATGGTGAGAGGCTCGAGCTCAGCCTGAATGGTTACTACCCCATGGCATGCTCTTCTTGAATTATCGTATGCTGCTATAGTAGTCGGGGTCGGTCGTAACAGTTCTTTTGATAAGTTGCAAGCCCTAAGAGTGCTGAGCGGGTAGACATTAATAGATGCCCCTGTATCAACCAAAGTCGCATCTATGCTTACTTTGTTCAGAACAATGGAAATGCAAAGCGACATCTGTCGAGCTTCTGGAGGTGCTAGCTCAGTGTCAGAGAAAGTAATTACTGGTCCTTTTGAAATAGCTGCCAAGGCTATTGGTAGGCAGTCTACTGTCATGTCTTCACTAACCATCACCTTTTGAAGAAAATTACGCAGTGCATCCTGGTGAAGTGTGGACCTCTTGATTAATTCTAGCATAGATATTTTGGCGGGCACCCTATCCAAGTGATTAAGAAGATCATATTGGGTACCCGATAATGGTTCAGCCTCTTCTTGATCAGCAACCGATTTGGAAGATTGGGGATTGGGTGCAGGTGCACTAGTGGAACTATAATTTCTATGAAACAAGCACCCGCTCCACAGGGCAAGGTTTTACACTACCACGACATCGGATGACGGCTTAAAGGGCCCGACAGGATGGATGAGTGGCATGGTAGAGGGTGCGGTGGAGATGATTGGAGTGGCAGTGAAGGTAATGGGTTACGGAGGGAGGATGACGGGCGAGGAGTCAGAGGGAGGCATAGTGACGATGAGCGTGGGTGCTGGTAGAGGCGTGAAGGCAGATGGAGGAAGGATGACGGGTGAGGGGTTGGATGAAGGCATGGCGATGACAACGGGGGTGATGAGCGAAGGGCGAGATAGCAGGACAAGTGTAGGCGCTAGTGGTGGAGTAGTGGTAGTTGGTGTAACGGTGGTAGTTGGTGGTAGGACGAGTGGTCTGGCGAGTGGCAGAAGGGTTCGATGGCTAGTCGCAAGAATGACAGGAGTAGGGGGCAACAAAGGGTTGCGGTGGCTATGGTGGAGGGCCATAAGTTGTTGGACCGAACTGTCATCATCATATGACCACCCGACGTCAGGAGCCGGGGGTTGGACTAGGTTAACCAGAGCCGGTGCCAGCGGCTGAGGCTGCGGAGCGGGAGGATGGTTGGGCATGGGGTTTTGATGAATCCCCAAGTCTTGAATCGGTTGCTATTGCTATGGTGGCTGCTGCTGTGGCGGCGGTGCTTGTTGCTACTGCACTTTCCACCTCGGTGCTTGCCTTCTTCTCTCTTTAATTTCCATGATGGCCTTATGCATCTCGGCCCAATCTATCCGTTGTCCTTCATGTAGATCATAAACCAAGTCTCTAAACTGAAAACATCTGTCAATCATATGCCCAGGCTGCCTATGGAACATACAATATTTTGTTTGATCAATGGCCGGGTTCCAAGTAGGCCGTTCCGAAGGAAGCTGGATTGCACTAACTGACATGAGAGCAGAGAATATGTCAGTGAGGGACTCCGACAAAGGATGGTATTGCGCTCTCTTCAAAGCCGGGCGCTTGTTGGTGTAGCCATTGGGCGGAGGGACGTTGTGGTATTGCGGAGGTTGCTGGGGTTGTTGTGGGGTGGGGAAGGTGTTTTGTGGAGCGGGGAAGGTAGGTTGTGCATTTGGTGGAGCGGCGAAGGCGGGTGAAGGATTTTACGGAATGGAAAACTGAGGATTACGGGGGTTTTATGGGAAGCGGATCTGGGTGGATTGGTTGGTGAATGGGAATGCAATGGCTTGCACCTGTTCATTTGTTTGGACTCCCTCAATGATAGGCCCCTGAGGTTTTCTGTTATACTTGAGCTTTTGGGCCTTAAAGAGAGAGTGGATTGGGGAGTCTTCCTTTGCCGAGTGTTTCTGCTACCCTGTACGGGCCTTCCCAATTTGGCCCGAGCTTTCCGGCGGCCTCCCTTGGGTCAGCCACACTTGCTCGTCGTAGTACTAAGTTTCCAGGGAAGAAGTGTCACTCTTTTACTCGGGCATTGTAATATTGGGCCAGCTTCTGTTGATAGGTCACGAGCTTCACTTGGACATTGGCTCTATCCTCCTCGAGCAGGTCCAAGTTCTCTCGCATTACTTGGTTGTTCCTGGCCTCATCGAAGTGTCCCACTCTTAGTGAGGGGTTGGAGATCTCCACTGGTACCACTGCTTCGGCACTGTAGGCGAGGTGGAAGGGTGTTTCTCTAGTGGCGGCTCTAGCGGTGGTCCGGTGGGCCCACAGAATGCTCGGGATTGAGTCTACCCATGAGTCTCCTGCTTCGTCCAGTCGGGTCTTGATGCCGTGGAGCAGTGTCTAGTTGGCATTCTCCACCAGCCCGTTCGCCTGGGGATGTCCCACCGAAGTGTAGTGGTTCCAGATCCCCAGCTTCGAGCACTTCTCCTGGAAGGAGGTGCTCGTGAATTGCCTACTGTTGCCAGTCGTGAGAACCCTTGGGATCCTAAAGCGACAGATGATGCTCCGTAGCACAAACTTCCAAGTTGTCTCACTCGTGATCTGCCCCAATGGTTCAGCCTCGATCCATTTGGTAAAGTAGTCGATAGCAACTATGAGAAACTTCTCCCTTCCTTGTGCCTCTGCGAAGGGACCCAGTATGTCCACCCCCCACCGAGCAAATGGGCGAGACTCCATCAGGGAGTGTAGTTGCGTAGCTGGCCGGTGGTGTAGATGAGAGAACTTCTGGCACTGAGGACACCTTCAAACATAATTGAGGCAGTCTTACTGCAAGGTGGGCCACCAGTATCCTTGCCGGATTAGCGTCCTTGCGAGTGCGCCCCCCCCAACATGGCTCCCACAGAGCCCTTCGTGGATCTCTTGGATGGCTTGGTTGGCTTCAGTAGGGAACAAGCACTTCAATAGTGGGGCGGAGAGGGAGCGGTGGTATAATCTACCATCCACTACTATAAAGTGGGCTGCTCTCGCCCGCGTACGTCGAGCCTCAGCGTAGTCGCTCAGGAGCTATTGTCGAAGGAGGAAATCCAAAAGGAGATCCATCCAGGAGGGCTCATAGTCGATGGCATTTACCTGGGATACCGACTCGTCTATCCTCGGTGCTGATAATTCCTCTATCAGGACCGACCTTGAGTTAGAGACCACGGTGGCTGACGCCAGGCGAGACAGTGCATCTGCTCGGACGTTCTCTTCCCGTGGGATGTGGACCACCTCAAAGTGGGAGAATTCTTTTGCCGCGGCCCTGGCCTGCTCCAAGTACTTAATCATGGATGGCTCTCATTCCTCGAACTCTCCCTTTACCTGGCTGGTGATGAGCATGGAGTCGTTGTACGCTCGTACGTTGGTTGCCCCCAAGTGCTTCGCCATGCGTAGCCCTGAGAGGAGCGCCTCATATTCGGCCACATTGTTCATGGTTGGGAAGTTGAACCGTAAGGCATACTGTAGCTCGAGCCCTTCATGTGAGTGTAGGACCAACCCTGCTCCGCACCCCGCGGCACAGGACGATCCATCAACGTATAACTCCCATGTGGGCCCGGAGGGTTGCTCAGGTGAATCCTCGGCAGGTATGGTGCATTCGGCTACGAAGTCGGCAAGAGCCTGAGCCTTGATAGCAGTCCTCGGACAGAACTTGATGTTGAATTCCCCCAGCTTGATGGCCCATTTGATCAGCCTTCCTAAGGCGTCCGGGCTCTGGAGGATTTGTCGTAGTGACTGGTCAGTGAGGACGATGACCGGGTGAGCCAGGAAATGTGGTCGCAACTTGCGAGCGGCCGTAATGAGAGCGAGGGTGAACTTTTCAGTTCACGAGTACCGAAATTTCGATCCTTGTAGCGCTCGACTGATGTAGTAGACGGGTCTCATAGTCCCTGCTTCTTTCCGTGTGAGGACGACACTCATTGTGCTCGACGTCACAGGTAGATATAGGAGTAATTCTTCTCCCTTTTGCGGTTTGGCGAGGACAGGAGGGGATGCCAAGTAGCATTTTAACTCTTCGAACGCCTACTCGCACTCCTGGTCCCAGTCGATTTGCCCTTTTTTCTCTAGCGCCTGATTGGCTTACTTGATCAACCGGAAGAAGGGGAGGCATCATTCGGTGGCTCGAGATAGGAATCGAGCCAAGGCGGTGACACGACTGGTGAGGCACTGTACGTCCCTCACTCGACCCGACCGCTGCATCTCCAGCACCACCCAGATTTGGTCGGGGTTAGCCTCGATGCCCCGATGGGTGACGAGGAAGCCTAAGAACTTCCCCGACCATACTCCGAACGCGCACTTAGATGGGTTGAGTTTCATGTTGTACCTTCTGAGCATCGCGAAGGTCTCGCCAGGTCATCCAGGTGCTTGGCGGCTTGGAGGCTCTTGACAAGCATGTCGTCGATGTATACCTCCATATTGCAGCCAATCTGCGAGTTGAACATGTGGTTGATGAGGTGTTGGTAGGTTGCCCCCGCATTCTTCAGCCCGAATAGCATTAGAGTGTAGCAGTAGAGGCCATGGTCGGTGACGAATGCGGTCTTATCATGGTCGAGCTTGTGCATGCTGATCTGGTGATACCCAAAGTAGGCATCTAAGAAACTCAACATTTCATGCCCGGTCATTGTGTCGACTAGTTGGTCGATCCGTGGCATGGGGAAGCTATCCTTGGGTTTAGCTTTGTTGAGGTCAGTGTAGTCGACGCACATCTGCCATTTTCTGTTGTTTTTGGGGACCAGGACCACGTTGGCTACCCAGTCTGGATATTGAGTAGGCCTGAGTGCAGCTTCTCGCTCACCTGCTCCCTGATGATTGTAGACACGCCATTTTGATATTTACGTGATGTAAATCTCATATTATATTATGATGCCCCAACGTGGCTTTCACCTTTAAAAACATGATAACATAATAGATAAGAACTAACGGGACTAAGGCACATCTTATTTTCATTCCCCTTGTAAATCAACCCTAGCATTTTTATTGACTAGATCAAAACTGCATGACCAGCTACATCAAACTTGCTCAGATATCTAACAAGACTAAGTATTTGAATAGCTAAAATTCTATGATAGAGATTTTCACCTTTGGCCAACTATAGTTTATTTTTCTTTTTCTTTACATACTCATGTAGCGGGCTGTTTCCAAAGAGAGCCTAAGTGAGACTGATTGTCTGTGCAAGAGAAATAGGATATTATTCAGGATCATATACGTATCATTTCTTCCTTTTTAACAAAAGTGGATAAATTGTTTTCCTTCTTTAAACATGGCATGAAGGCAAGTTGCACGTGAACAACCATTTTGTATAAAGCTCACCATTTAATCGATTCGTTTATTGTATCTGGCTAAATTTTCATTTTTGCAAAGAAGACAAGCAAAAGATTAGTGATAATCTATTAGGATGAGAAAACATAATTATGAGGCGGGTAGATCTTAATTAATAGGTACTGGCACATGATATTCTCAACATGGAAAACATAAAAAGCCTACTATAGAATCTGCTCAGCATGGAAATCTTAGTTCTGTATAACTATTTTCTAGAACATACTTCATCAACTGAAACTGTGTTAACATTCAATCAAAAGGAAAAAATGGTTTTCACTTTCAAGTGTAGCAGAAGCTATGCTATACTATGTAGCTCAGTGGGCAGTTGATGATGGGACCCAAATGGAGCATGTTATTGGGATGGGACTGAGAACGTACTATGATGATTCACCGTTGTATAAAAACCAAACAAGACAGAGGAAGCTTCACTAGATTCAAACCTACATGGGTTGACACTTACATAACTAGCATAACTAGACATAAATGAGATTAAAAGTTGTCTAAGCAATCATATGGTAATTAGGCAGATTTCATGAAACAATAAATCTGGCCTTTACTTGATCTATATGGTGGAATAATATGTAGATATGATGTTGGGGATCTCGGGCGATAAGTACTTGCTGCAGACATTCTGTAGCGTCTACGCTTCCTCCCCCTTGATAGATTAGTATTGTGAATGTCATGGAGAAAAACCAATATCAAGTCTAAGATGAAACTATCTTCAGAGCAAAAATAATATTCAAGATTGTATATGTGTAATCTACACATGGGGAAAAACCAATATCACATAAGTCTAAGATGAAACTATCTTCAGAGCAAAAATAATATGCAAGATTGTATATGTCTATAATATTGAAAACCAATTAGGTACATAATATTCAACATTGTATATGTCTATGGAAAATAATATCATGTAAGTCTAAGATGAAAGGCCAGTCTCATCAAGACACCACACAAACACATGAACCAGCAGCACATACTCGGGCATCTGGTTGACCTAGACTAGAAGGATGATGTCCAAAAAAAATAGCATGGTTGGACAAAGCCTACAGATGACCGAACATCCAACTATGGGCTAGAAGAACTGAAGTGGTCCTGACACCAAGTTGGATTTCAGGTTTGTGAAGGAAACAGAAAAAGAAGGAAGAATAGGAAGAAGAAGAAGGCCATACCTGGTGGCATAGTAGTCTTAAAAAGGAAACATACTAAAAATTGGGCTTAGTTAAATGTCATACCTGGTGACAATAGGAGAATTAGAGGAGGAGGAAGAAATGGCCTCCGTGTTTGCTGCCGATGTCTGACTGTAAGCTGATCAGAAGCAGAGAACACAATTTATAGTTGCCCCATCAAACACATTCAAAATCGGACAGAGGAGGGGGGAGAAATGTCCTGTATGTACAGATGTGATGGAATCACAGAAATGTCATTGCAAAGCTGTAGTGAACAGTTCTGCGCAGGGAAGGGAAATGGCCCGTGACCCTCGGGGACGGGGAAAGGAGCTTTCCGAAGACGTCTCTGTGCTTGTGAGAAGACCCGACCGGCTACTTTTTGGATAATGAGAAGACGAGACTGCAAATCAAAAGTAAAACCCTAGCCGCAGCCTTGACCAAAGAAGAGAAGACGATGTCACTGAAAATCCTAGAGTACCCTTGGCCTTTGGGTGGCCCCTCTGGACGAAGGCCACAGCCACCGCAAACCCTTTGTCATTGCCCCTCTGGACGAAGATACAACCACCGGAAGAACACGCCTGATGTCGCGAGGGAGAAGACGACCAGATCCCCCATCGCGTCGCCACCCAATGTCTCCGGAGCCTTCGTCGCCCACGATCGGTGGAGCCTTGAGCCGCTAGGAAGCAGAAGGAGAAGAGGTGAAGGGAGGCGTGAGGGGTATCGCGGGAAGAAAATGCATTCACGAGAGAGAAATGAGATGAAGAAGAGGGGTAGCATGGCTAGGAATAAGTGACTCGAGGGAGTGGGGGGGAATTAGTTGTTCGGGCTAATAGGGAGAAAATCCCACCTGAGGTCGACTGGCGTATTCTCGGTATCAAAGCAGAATTACCCATTCGAGGGTGAATAACCGATCCTACTAGGCCTTATTTTGTTACCAAAGAGGGCCTAAAGCAATAGCAGTGACAATAATAATAAAAATTAAATTACATATTGAAAATCTACACTACCACACATAATAACCATGAGTCACGTCAACACACGAAAGAATGGACGTTGTGCATGTTGTATGCTACAAGATATAGGTACATACATAATTGGGATTAGGACTCAGGGCCAGCCACCCTACACTGCCCCTTTGGGCCCGTTTGTTAAAGTTTATTGGGGTGGATGTTTCTGAAAAATTCTTACATGGGACAGATGTCAGTGTCAGAGATTTTGATCGGAAAAAATGCATGCATGTTAACGTGCAAAGGGAGTTTAAATCAAGGATAAATAGTGAGTGGGAGGCCAAAAAGAAATTGTGTGTGCCAGGTCCAGTGTCGAAGTAGAATATAGGGCAATGCCATGTGGTCTCACTGAGCTACTCTACAATTAATCCTAATGAGCCCATGGACTCATTCTATGCTCTCCACACACACATGCATTCACACTAAAAATTAAAATTTTAATTTTTAAGGCGGATGACTTACCTCCGGATCTTGACCCCATTTCCTCTTTATCGGCGGAAGGACCTCCCTTTCCACGCCGGTGGCTTCTCCGGCATCTCCTCTAGCCTCCTCTGCTTCCCTTGGTGTCGTAGGGGCTTCCTCCTCCATGGGAAGGGTTGTCGCTGCCACCACCGTTTCTTCCTCCATTGATGGGCTCGCCGGTGGGGAAACCGCACACTCTGCCCTTGCCTTGACCTTTCGGGACCACCTTCCGCTTCTTTCCCTTCTCACGAGTCATTCTCGTGGCCAAAGGAAGCTTCGCCGGAGTTGCTTCACCGGAGGGAGCACGGAGAGGGTTTTGGGGGGTTTTTGCTTCGATGGTTTGAAATGAGCGAATGAGGGAAATGAGGGGCCCATTTATTTTTTTTAGTAACCCAGAGAATTTAACGATCTATCGCACGACCGTTATATTCACATAACGTGTGTAATCCAGTCCGCCATGTAACTGGGTTGTTAAATTGGGTTCAGTAGACTATAACGGGTTCCTACACATCCGTTATGTTTTCTATATGGTGCACCTTCATAAATCCGTTAAATTGTTAGTTTACATGTTTCCATCTTTAAAGATCATGCCTTGATTGATAAATTGCTATCGTTATCATTATTTGGCTAACCCCCTGTTGCAGGACATGAAAGTAATTATGAAAATCATCCGTTCGCCCGCACAGGTAAAGCAGGTATTGTATCTCGTTCCTCTATCCCTTAATGCATTACTATATGTTAAATACGATATAAAATCTCGAGAATCGGCTGGTCATTCATATGCCCCAGGATCTGATGTTCCCTTCAAACAAAAATGATGATGATCTAGGTGCACATGTTTAATCGTTGGATAGACTGTTAGGATTGAAAGAGTTGGGGGACGATAGTTCTATCTTGCACGCCGTGGTTGCAGATAGTATCCTGACCCTAATTTGTCTAGTCTAGCAATACTATTCTCGAGTATCTTCCTATTTTCCATCCTTTCTTTACATTCATTTTGACGATTTTATTTTCTTTAGCCCAGCGTGCATCATGTGCATCTTTTGAGCATTCATGTGCCCTCATCTATCTAAAATATCTCAGTAATAGTGGATAGCTATGTATCCATGGTCTTGGGTAAGGAGAATCATTCCACTCTAAGTTGGAAAGTTTCCTTCAGTCTATTTTCTCAGCTTGGTTAGCTGGGGATTCCAGTCTGGAGTTTAGTTGCTCTTTTTTTTTTACTTTTTCACTTGCTCTGGCCACCTATCAGCTGTGCATTCCAGTGAGGAGGTTGGTCGTGTTTTCATTTCCTTTAGTTGATAGTTCCTCTAGGCATGTGTCATTTGGTTTAGCCGTTCCTTGTGATGGGTTTAGAGTTTTTCAGAAGATTCCATTCACTCGTTGGTTGAGAACGGGTGTCGTTTACCTTAACATCTATTTTTCAGTCTGGTCCACTGCATTTTCGCTTCATCTCTACGTTCCATTTTACTTTCGCTACATCTCCGCTCGCTCCCCTGCAAAGAGAGCATTAAGGAGGGGCATCTGTTGACACCCATTTTATGACCAATGAGTTGGGTCATTTTCTTATCCATTTTTATGATGTCCCGAGTTATTCACCGATTATTGGGCCATGTTGGTCACTTTTGGGCTTATTTCATGGGTTGCTCTCCCTGGTTGGGCCTGGTTCTTGTCTCTTCGTCGCATTTGAAGCTTGGTCAGCTTCTTCTCTTTGAGCCACGCTCACCTACCCTAGCGGTTTGATGAATGACTGTTAGTTCATGTTAGCAGTCTTTTGGTAGACTGTTAAGCAGGCAGGAATCCTGTTATCTTAGCTTTTTCGCATTGACCTTATCTTTTAAGGGATAATCTTCCCTAACAATCTATCGCGTGACCGTTAGTGGTCTTTAGCAGTTCTTTGCTAGACTGCTAAGGTGCAGAGAGTCTCGTTAGGTCTCTTCGATCTTATCTCTTTTTATCCATTGAGCCTTGCAATCTATCGGTCAACCATTTTTCAGCACCTTGCAATCTATCGCAAGACCATTAGGGCAGACAGAGAGTCCTACTCTATTTGTTCTTCCTCTGTTTCACCATGGCCGAACTAGAGTCCATGATTTGGTGATTTCTCTTTGAGTATAGATCCTCAGAAGCTTCTATTTGTTTCTATGGACTCTTGGGAGTTTTATCTTCAAGAGTTTGCTAAGTTTAGGCCTATTTTCATGCTGATCTCTCTCCAACTCGACTAGAGAGTTTGGGGGTCTATAAAAAGAACCCTTGGCTTCATGGCTTTGGGAGGAGATTTCTGGAGTTTGTGCCGAAGTACTGCTGCGTTCTGGGACGAGTACCAACCAGGGAGAAGTCATTTTCTGCATCCTTAAGTCGTCTGGTCTAGGGAGTATCAAGTTCCATTAGTGTTTTTGTGTCTTTTCTTCTCTTGCTTTTAGTCTTCTTTTGCATCATCATAGCATCTTCCCCCTTTCTTATTCCACATTCCTCTGCATTCATCTCACGTTTTCAAACATCCTCCTACTGTTTTCACATCCCATAGGGGTGAAAAAACCACCAACCCCTAGGTATTCATCGTTTCCTTTCATGCATACTAGCTTAATTGCACTATAGATACTACACTTGTCCAAGGGCTAATTGGGTTACTTTTTCTTCGTGTCTACACTCTTTTGCAGGTTTACAGGACTCACTACATGAGGCCCAGCTCTTCTGGCCAGCCAGGAGGGGTGGAGATCCAAGTTTCACGTTACTGTTCTGGGTGCGACTAGCGGCTATTTTCTAGACCATTTTCGGATCATTAGCGGTCTATCGTGTGACCGTTTGTCTTTGCTTGGCGGTCATCTGGAGATCGTTTGCCTCTGCTGCACCTGGGTTGTCTCTTCTCGAGGAACACCGGGGCGCACTCCTCCAGGGAGACGACCACGAGCACGTCAGCCGGGATCGCGGGCTCGAGCATGATGTTCGCCCGACCAAAGTCGGTCTCGATCTGCTGGAGGTTCACGCCGCCGACGTTGCGGGTCTGCTCCTGGTAGTTCTTGTCGGACACGAACGCCTTGGTGAGACGCCGCTTCATCGTCGAACCGCACATGAGCGTGCGGGTCTCGGTCTCCCGGATGCCGCCGTTGTCCCAGATCTCCTGCATGAGGTCGAGAACGTCGTCCGACGTCAGCGCCGCACCCGAGGGCGTGGTCACGTTCGTCGAGATCGCCTGGAGCAGGCCGCGGGTCTTGCGGGCCGTCGCGTTGTTGGCCGGCTTCTGGTAGGTGCCGGTGATGAACGAGGCGTTCACGTCGCGCGCAACCTGCTTGAACTCCTGCTGGAGCTGCCAGGCCAACTCGGACTGGACCGCGTTGCCGGGTCCACCGACGGGCACGTTGGCCGCCGCGTTGGAGTTGATGTAGTTGATCGCAGCCTGCTTGGTGTAGCTGACCTCGACCTGCTCCTGGTGGATCTCCAGGACGTTGGACCCGGTGCCACGGACGCGGCCCTCAGCAGTCGGCGCGTTGGCGCCCTCCAGCCGCTGGCGGTCGTCCTCGGCGTCACGCAGGTCGTAAGTCGACCAGGTGAACTCCGGCGAGCCGTTGGCGTTCTTGCCGCCCGTGAGGCCGCCGATCGCGGACAGGAACGGGGTGTCCTCGCGCGAGACCGCGAAGAGTTCACCCACAAAGTTGGGGAGGTTGTAGGTCGTCCCCTGACCAGAAATGCCGGCCATTGGTTACTCCTTCGGAAACTGGACGCCCGGCCGCGATGTTGCGAGCGGGCTAACTGGTGCTCCGCGCGGCTGCGAAGAGCTGCTGGGCCTTGAGGTCCATGACCTTCTTGGCCGCCGCGGCCGCCTCTGCGGACCCCGGCGCGGTGCCCTGCAGCGCCTTCTCGGCCTCTGCGATCTGGGCGGGGAGAGCGGGCGTCGGCCCGCCGTTCTGCCCCTGGCCCGCGCTCTCCGCGAAACCGGGGGTCTGACTCTGTGCCGCCTTGAGGGCGACCAGTTCCGCTACCGACTTCGCCTGCGCCGCGAGGGCATCAGGGTCAGTGGCGGTCAGTAGGTGGTGGTACTCGGGCGGGATGGCCGGGAGCGGCTTGCCCTCGGCGTCGTCGCCCGGCTTGGCTGCGAGCTTGAGGATCGTCGCCTCGCGCTGAGAGGCGGCCATCTGCTCGGTCAGCGTCTTGATCTGCTCCGCCAGGGCGTCGGTTGAGTTCGGCTCCACGTCCGGCTTCACGCCGAGCGCCTGCGCCAGCGCTGCCGTCTGGTCCTCCTGCGCCTTCTTGAGCGCCTCGATGCTCTTCTCGAGCTCCTGGCGCTTGTCGCGCTCCTTGGCGAGGTCCGCGAGGATCGCGTCCTTACCGCCCGCACCCTTGTCGGTTCCAGTTGTCGCGGCCTGAGTGGCGGCCGCACCCGTGGTCTGCGTCTGCCTGGTCGATGTCGCGGCGGTGGTGGATGCATCGGTGGTGGTGGATGCATCGGTGGTCGTGCTGTTGCCGTTGTCGGGCATAGTGAATCTCCCTCTCGGAGAATCGGCCGCCGACCTCTCGTCAGCGGTGGACCTTTGAGCCGGCTAGAGGATGTAGCCGTGTGCGCGGAGCAGGCGGATCGCGGTTTCGCGGTTGCCTTCAGAGATGCGGTAGATCGCCTCGGGGGATAGCCGGGGGCCACGAGAGACGGTTCGCGTCACTGGTCGGCGGCCGGTCGTGAACCGCTGCGTTGCCGTTCCACGGCGTGAAAGCGCCCGGAACGCCAGTCCTCGGGCAGTCGTTCCCTCGGTGGTCACCTGCACGCGGCGACCGGCGAAGTTCACGGTCTGCATCCCACGCCGGGAGTTGACCACCTGGCTGATGTCGGCGCCGTCCTCGATCGCCTCGCGCTGAGCCTTGGTCAGGTCGGAGATCTCGCCGCGTTCGAACGCGCCATAGGGGTCGTACAGCGGCGCATCCCGACGAGTCGACGGCAACATTCCGCAGTCGCATCGAGGGTGCCGCTGGAAGCCGTCAGACCACCGGTAGAACCGTCCGGCGAGGATCGCGCACCGCGAGCACGACGGTGGCGTCAGGACCCGAACGTTGCCGTACTCAAGGTTGCGGGAGGCCGTGAACGCGCCCATCGCAGAGCGCCCGGCGTCGGCGACCAGGGTTCCGACGATCTGATCGAACCGGTAGCCGGAGTCCACGTCATCGAGCACCGACGGAACGCCAGGGGTGACCGTGAACGCGGTCGGGATCAACGCGGCGCCATCGCCGGGAAGATCCTGCTCCGCCAACGCCTCTTCGCCGTACTCCATCGCCAGCAGCGCGGCACTCGCCTGGTAGATCGCCAGCAGTTCGAGGATCTCGCCCATGCTGGACAGGCGCCGTAGTTGACGGATCGCCAGCGCCGACAAGCGCCGCTGGTCGGCGTAGTACTTAGGCGCCGTTGCCAGCGTCATCGCGGACCTTGGCGAGCAGAGTGGCGGTCACGGGGTCGATCTGACCCTCGCGCTCCTCCATCGCCTTGATCTGCGTGTCGGAGTACCCCGCGTCCTGGCGAGCCTGCCGAAGGTCAGCCAGCCCGGTAGTCAACGCAGTCGACGCGGCCTGCGTCTTGGCCTGCTGGGTCGGCGTGGACGGGTCGCGCCAGATCGTCTCCAGCCGGATCATCTTCGACGGGTCGCGGTCCTCGACCGCTGATGCGAGACGCATCACCTTCTCGTAAGACGACCCGCGCGCCACGTGGACGCGCTCCACTCGGCGGACCCCGGATTCCTTCGCGGCCTCGATGCCATCTGCCGAAGCGGGGTTGTCGGCAACGCCGAACCCGAACTCGTGGGGCGCCATGTTGCACAATCCGGCACCGATCCGACCAAGCAGCGAAATCGACTCGTGGAAGTTCCTCAGGTCCGAGGCAGGGAACTGCCCTACCTCGGGCTTCGCGTCGGGGTGCTTCTCGTCGAACGGGTTGACCCACACCGCGCCGGTCGCGATCTTCCACGCCGGGAGTGGGTTGCCGTCCTTGTCCTTGAAGTCCTCTTCCCGGAGACCGAGCCCCCACTTGCGTGGGACGGCGTGATGCTCGACGGCCGCCAGCATGTTGGTCGCGATCTGATTCGTCGCATCCACGATGGGCTTGAGCGCCCGCAGCTCCGAGCGCCCCTGGTGCCGACGCTTACGGTTCAGGAACGGCACCACCGGCACCTCAGGAGAGGTCTGGAGACGGCGCGGACCCTCCATCCAGTCTTGCCTCTGCGAGTCCGCGGGCCTGCCGTACTCGTAGGTGACCACACGTCCCGGCACCCACAACTCGGCCATGTCCTCGATCGCGTTCAGCGGGTCGGACTTCCACGTCTTGAGCGCAGCGACCACGCGCCGCGTTCGGGGATCAATCTCCACCGCGACCGAATCCGGAGACTCCACGGTGATGAGTGCGCCATTTTCGGACGGGCCGACCATCATGTAGGAGATTCCGGTCACGAGAGATGCGACGTTGTTCTCGGACTGATCTTCATCCAGGTCGTTGCGCTGCCAGATCTCCCACAGGTTGTCGTCAGCGCTGTCGGTGCCCGAGAGGCGGAATCCCTCGACCACGCACCGCGCGTCAATCCAGTCGACGAACGTCTCGCACCAGTTGATGACCAAGGGAGGGAAGCGGTCCTGCTGCTCCTCGAGGATCTTCGCTACGTAGTACAACGGCTGCTCGCCGTCGTAGTAGCGCCACCACGCCGCGATGGCCTCTTTCTGATCTTGGCGCTTGCGCTCCAGGCGGGTGAACCATTCCAGGTCCGTGAGGTCGGAGAGCTTCGCCACCGGCAGGCTCCCTTCTTTTCAGGACAGGACGATCATTCGGGAGTTGGCGCGACCGGCCCGCCATTCCTTTGCGGCGGTGACGTCACCCCAGGCTTCATGGGCGAGGATTGAGGGGATCGCCATGTCGATCTTCCGGCCGTCGCCGGGCTTGGCGAGCTTGTAGCGGATCGGCGTTCCCTCTGCCGCCTCGGCTGCGGCGGCTGCAGTTGCGTACTTCTTGCGGGCGGCGCCGACGTGACTGGCGGTCGTTGAACAGGCGTCGTGCGTGAAGGTGGAATCCTGCTTCACCACGTCGGTCAGCAGCCGCTCTGCCGCACCATGCATCTGGTTCGGCCGCTTGGTGTACCAGCGGATGACGCGCGTCTCTCCATACTGCTCAGACCAGGCGTCACACTCGGACTCCCAGTACGGCGGATCGAAGTAGCCGCGGACCACCTTGAACGTCGCCATGATGTGCGCGAGTCCGGCGCTGACCTCGAGCCGAGGAACCTTGCCGCCAGAGTCGGCGGGATCCCAGATCATCGGACGGCCATCAGGGAACGAGGGGGTGAACTGGTAGCCGTCCTGCGTCTCGCACCGGAATCCGGTCCAGTCGTCAGTGTCTGATCCGTCGAACCCGACCACGACCTGAGTGCCCGGCGGAACCTCTCGCGGCGCCTCGCGCGAGTTCCAAGACTCGATCGGACACCACGAGCCCAACGACTGAACGACGCGGTTGCCAAAGAACCGCTCGGCCTGGCCCGGATCGGTCTCCACCAACTCATTGGCCTCGGGGTCGATCGCGCTCGGCGGGTCGACCCAGGGGGAGTCGGCATAGACGTACAGGTGAATCCGGCGACGGTCCGGCGGCTTTGAGTAGTCCAACTCCTTCGGCGGCTCCCGGTAGTACCGGAAGATGTCCGTCGCCTTGGATGCGAACGCCTGCTGGGCCGCGCTGTCCTCTGTCGGGTCCCACGGGTTCGTCAGCTCGATCGTGCGCCCCTGCATGGCAGCGATGCCGCGGCGCATGGTCTGCCAGGTGTCGATGACGCCGTTCGAGGACGTGTACAGCCCCGACTCGTCGCCGAGGCCCGACGTAAGCGGTTGCCCCAGCTTGGACTTAGATGCGGCCGTGAGGGGCACGATCTTGCCGCGGTTCGGCGTGCGGATGAAGCCCTCGCGGACCTTCACGAACTCCGCGAGCGGCCCGGACCAAATCATCGTCTGCAACGGCTCGTAGACGTTCTGGGTCTGCGACTCCGCGTAGGCGAGCAGGCCGATCAGGGACTTGCGGCGGGGGATCCCCATCGCCTCGCCGGGTTCATACTCGTACTCCCAGCCGCAGCCGCAGCCGTGGTCTGAGCAGCGGTACACCTCGCCGCCCCGCGCCCATCCGGCGAACAGCGACGGCCCCACCGCCTCCAGCAGCACCATGCCCGCACCCCAAGGGGACTTGCCGCACTTCTGGGGGCCGACGACCACCGAGCGCCGATACACGAACGGCGCCAGGAGCCGCCTCGGGTCATAGGTCGCGTCAGGGTGAATGCGGTAGTGATTCGCGGTGCAGTAGAGCTGCCAGCCGTTGAATACCAGGGGCTCGCCCTCGTAGATCCCACCCGGAACTCGACAGTGCTGCTCGATCCAGTCGGTACCGAGGAACCCAAGCGTGTGAAGCGGGTCGAACCTGAGGGCGAGGTCGTCAGCCGCCATCGCCCGAGACCAGCATCATCCGGTCACGGGAGGACTTCGGCTTCTCGGCGGGCTCGGCGCTGCGTCCGCCGCGCCTTTCTGCCGTCTCGTCAACGGCAACCTTCCAGCCCATCTCGGCGAGCCCGGCGGTCGTCATCCCGATCTGGTCGGCGAAGCGGTGGAGCGAGTTCTTGTCGGCCGCTGTCGCGTCGCCCGACTCACAGATCACAAAGGTTCGGACATACAGCGCAATCACATGCAGGCGCCACGCCTCAGAGGGCATCGACCAAGCACATGCCTGGGGGGTGGTCCACAGCCACGACCACAGGTCAGCCTCACGAGACTCGACGCGGGCAGTTTCGGCCGCATCGAACACCTGAACCTGCTTGCCGGCGTCGTCCCACTCCTTGCGGAACACGTCACGGCGAGGAAGCGGGAAGCTGGGGACTTCGCCGTCATACCCCTCGGCCGGAAGAGCGGTCAGGGAGTAGCCGCGTCGGTCAGAGCGACCACTGTTCTCGTCAGCCCTCGGGCCGGAGCGATTGCGCGCACCACCACGAGCCATTTCGATTCACCTCCGGCGGCCTCTCGCCGCGTCGGGAATGGACCCGGAATCGGCCTCTCGCCGAAGCCGGGTTTGGAACATCTGAACCCTCCGCACATCGGAGACGCCATATAATCCATCAAACTGACAACCCTAGTTTGTCCATCCTGGTTTCTTATAGGTCTTTTCTAAGTTTGTCCTGCAACCATCCAAAAAGGTGCTCCTTGCAAAGAAGTCCATTACCTCTTGCCCATAGTCTTCCTCTTCAACTTAATTTCTGCAAATGGCAATCCACCTCGACCCCATGTTCATGCATCCTTTCTATCACTCTCTGCACCTCCCTGACCAGGTCGTCCAAACTAATGCTGACTAGCTTAGCAAAATCCTAAATTTGGCTTATGCTTGTACCAAGAGATGATCACCCTGCAATCTTGCAATTTGCACTCTTCTTTGTTTGCATGTTGACTGAAGTTGTGTGCACCGCCAAATTGTTGGACCCCCTTGATCCTGCAGGCCACTGTGCCTTGGAAATGCCTGGCAAACTGGTTGCTGGCCGCTCCTTGTCAGGCATAGGAGGTGGTCGTTAGCTGCCAATCTGAGCCATAATGGAGTAGCCATTCTCACCTTGCTCTTTCTGGTTAAATTTCGAGTTCCAGTTTGCTTGCTAATCTGCCATTTTGTTTTGGTAGATGTCACCCTTAGGGAACAACCACAAGCAGTGCCAGAGTGTCGTGGCTTGGCTTTGTCAATGTTTTTTTTTTAAAAAGTGGGTAGTATCACTATTGTATTAAATTAAAAAGAGAAAGGGATGTACAAATATGGTGACGCAACTCCCAAAAAATCTCTATACAAAGTGATCACACCGAGATGGTGTGTACCTCACTAGTCCCCCCAACAAAACAAAAAAGAGAGTTGAGAGAATTCACATTACAAAGCAGCTCGGCTCATTCCCTCACTCTATCACAAATAAAAGAAATAAGAGACTCCTCAGCTTTAGCCTCCCTTCTAAAAATCCTATTGTTCCTTTCACCCCATAAGGACCAAAGAGTGGCATGAAGAATCAGCCACCACACAATCAAATCTCCTCTGAAGGGCCACGTCCTACCCCAAGATCCGATGAAGTGATGCACCTCTGTTTGACGGGCAATATAGTAGTCGGGCGTCGAAGCCAACACATCCCTTACTTTTGTGAATGTGAGCAACCTATGAATAGGTGGCCCAGGGTCTTCTCGTCTTGCTCACACAAGTAGCAAGTTGACTGGATGCTGGGGACGAAACAAAGCAGTCGGTTTCGGGTGGGGAGCCTCCAATGGGAAATCCTCCAAGTGAGGATATTCACCTTCAGCGGACTCCTCGGCGTCCAAATCTGCGAGACAAGACTATAGCGCACCCATCTGTTCGAGATAAAGGTGTAGGTAGACCGAACCGAGAACGCCCCCTCTTTATCCCACCTCCAAGTCCACGCATCTTCTATGAGGGAATGCGGGGTGAAATCTATGAGGCAAAGAAGGAGGTCCTGTAACTCCTCTATCTTTGTTGGCCTGAGATCCCTCCCGAAGGTCGGCTCCCAAGTGCCCCTTGAAAGTTGGGGGTCAAAAGCCTGGTCCACTGTCTCCAGAGGGTCAGCAACGACGGGAAATAGGCTAGGGAAAGATGCCTCCAAAGAGAGCTTACTGCACCATCTGCCCTTGTAGAAAAGGCACATGTTGTCTTTCTCTAGTCTGACTCGAACGCTAAAGGAAAGGATATCCCTGCAAGTCAAAATGTCATGTTGGATGGGAGAGGTTTGGGACATGGGCGGTGTGCCTAAGTCCCGAACCCTCCTCCTATTATAGTATCTATGCCTGACAAGGTTCACTCAAAGCCCATCATTTCTTGCCTCCAATCTCCATAGCTACTTGCACAAGAGAGCCAAGTTAAAATCTTCCACATCCTTCATCCCCAGTCCCCCTTGCTCCTTGCTAGCAGCCACCCTCCGTCACTTGATATCATGCCATCCCTTGCGTCTCCCTCAACTCCCATGCCAGAAGAATCTGCCTTGAATGGACTTAATCCCATGCACCACTATCCTCGGGATTCGAAATGTTGAGAGAAAGTAGATAGGTAAGTTGTCCAAAACTGATTTGTATAAGACTAATCTACCCCATATGACATCGGTCTAACCTTTCATCTAGCTAATTTAGCCTCATACCTGTATACAATGGGGAGCCAATCCACACACCGTAGAGCACCTGGCGACAAAAAGAGGCCTAGGTAGGAAATGGGGAAGGCATCTATTTGGCTGCTCCAGATGCGCGTCGCTTTGCGTCGCCCTCAGGAGAGGCATATCCTCCATATTAACCCAACCCCAACAAGCAAGCTCTTGTTGAAGTTAACCTTCAAGTAAGTGGTCTCCTCCATCAACTCCAAGAGAAGTCTAACCACATAAAGGTGCTGCTCACCCTTTGCCAGGAACATAATAATATCATCGGCGTACTGCAAGTGGGTGACTGAGGGACCCCCTCTCACCACCTGAAAACCTATAATCAAATTTGCAGCCTCTGCTCTCTACCACACTTAAGGACACGAGTCACAAGAACAAGGAGGAGGGGAGACGTAGGGTCTCCTTGCCTGAGCCCTCTGCCACTGTAGAAGTATCAAGACGACTATCCATTGACTAGTACGACAAAGGAAGCAGATGAGATGCAACCTTGGATCTATCCAACCCACTTATCCCCAAAGTCCATCTTCTCCAACATATCAAACAAGTAAAGCCAATTGACTCTGTCATAAGCCTTCTCAAAATCTAGCTTCAAATCCACTTTTGTTTTCTTCCGAGTCTTCATGACATGCAAACACTCATAGGCCACCAAAAAATTATCCTATATGTCTCCCCCAGATGAAGGCTTCCCGGTAGCCACTGACCCGCCTGTCCATGACTCTATCTAGTCTCCCTGTTAATAGTTTGGTGATGATCTTATATGTGCCATTCAGCAAACTGATGGGTCTGAAATCTGAATTCCTGTGCTCTTGACTTTTTGGGGATGAGGACAAGGAGAGTTTTATTAATACCCCCCAAGTGTGTCCTTCCCTCTTGAAACTCCCTGACTGTTGCCACCTGGCTTCAACTGCCGCGAAGCATACGCCACAACTCTACCGTGCTGCATCAACACAGCACCCAGACCAACCCTGGAAGTATCTGTACACAACACAAAACCTCCTGATCCAGTGGGTAAAACCAACACCAGTGTCGAGGTGAGCAACCTCTTCAGCTCTATGAAGCTCTACTTACACTCGTCGGTCTAGACAAAAGGCACATCCTTCCTCGTAAGTCTGGTCATCGGGGCTACAATCAGAGCAAAATCCTGAATGAACCTCCTATAATAGCCTGCGAACCCTAAGAAACTCCAGATCTTCATCATGGATCTCAACCTCAGCCACTGCATCACAGCCTCGACCTTGGCAGGATCCACGAAAATACCATCACCAGAAATCACGTGCCCGAAGAAGTGTACCTCGCGAAGCCAAAACTCGCACTTGCTGAGCTTCGCGTACAACTGGTGATCTCGCAAGGTCTACAACACAACCCTCAAATGGTACGTGTGCTCCTCTGCAGACTGCGAATAAACAAGGATGTCATCCACAAACATGACCATGAACTAATCCAGGTAGGGACGAAACACCCTATGCATCAGATCCATGAAGGCTGCGGGGGCATTGGTGAGCCCAAATGGCATCACCAAGAACTCATAATGTCCGTACCTCGTACTGAATGCAGTCTTCTCCACATCGGACTCACGAATCCGCAGTTGATAGTAACCCGACCGTAGATCAATCCGCGAGAACACTCGAGCAGACTGAAGATGGTCAAACAAATTATCGATCCACGGCAATGGATACTTGTTCTTAATGGCCACCTCATTCAGCTACCAGTAGTCAATGCACAACCTCAGACTACCGTCCTTCTTCTTCACAAACAATACCGGCACACCCCAAGGGGGAAAATTAGGAAGAATATACCCCTTGGCGAGTAACTCCTGCAACTACTCCATTAACTCCCTCAATTCAGCGGGAGCCATACGATAAGGATCCTTCGATAAAGGTCCCGTACTAGGCACAACCTCGATAACAAAATCAATCTCCCACTGGGGAGATAGTCTGGGCAAATCCTCGAGAAAAATATCAGGAAACTCGCACACCACCGAAATGTCCTCCACATCCGGACACTACTGGTCTACCATGACCATAGAAGCTAGAAAACCCTAACATCCGGCATCAAGCAACCTACAGGCTTTAATAGCGGAGATGAGAAAACGAGGAGAGGTAGATCGGATACCTTGGAAATAGAACATGGGTCTATGGGGAGGCTCAAAGTAGACCCTCTTTGTTCGGCAATCCACCGTCGCTCCATGGGCCTCGAGCCAATCCATGCCCAAAATCACATCATAATCCTGAACGTGCAATGCATAAAGCCTACCTGGCAGGTTCCACCCCTCGATCCATACTGGAACCTTCTCAAAACAATACGAGGTGAACATAAAATCACCAGAAGGTAACTCCACCGCCAAGTCACACGACATCTGGGATACTGGGTCCTCCACACTCAGCGTAAAATCCTCCGATATAAATGAATGTGGCGCGCCATAATCGAACAAAACTCAAGCTGCACAACTCAAAATCATAACAGTACCTTCCACAAGCTACGACGACTCTGCCTCTGCCCTGGTCATGTGTGTAATCTTGCCTTGAGATCTCTGCCTGCCCACACTCGCTGACCGTGGTAGTGGCGGATACTGACCCTGCTGTTGGAACTGCTACTGTGGGTACTGCTGCTACTGCTGAGGGTACTGGGGTGGCTAACGTGGCCTCTGAGGACAGTCACCCGCCATGTGCCCTGGCTGATCACATCTGAAACAAATCACTAGCGCTGTACACTGTCTACCTGGATGCGATTCGCCACACCGGGGACATGACCCTCGAGAACCACCGACTGATCCCTGACGCTGATAAGGCATCGGCTGCTAAACACTACCTGAAGAAGCCTGCCTCTGATCTCTACCCTCCTTGCGCTTCTTACCAAAGCTCTTCCTAAAGAACTTCTTAACCTTGGAGCCAAAGGATGCAGATCCTGCCACTGACGCTGCCGGAGTCAGAACTCCCGAACCACCTGTAGAGTGCTGAAAGGTGCTCTGCTACTGGGTAACCGTCTATTGGCTGTGGCCTGACTGGGACTGCCCCTGGCTAACCTATCCCCGAATCCTCTGCATATCCAGCTCCAATGACGCCGCTACACGAGAAGCTATCTCCAAATCAGTGGCAGCATTCGCTATCAGATGGTGCCTCAGCTCCTGCCTTAAACCCTGCACGAACTGCTCGTTCTTTAGCTCCTCATTCTCCATGATATGGGGTGCATAACGACCCAACTCCACAAACTGAGCCCTGTACTGCAACGCTGACATGTCACCCTGCACCAGCTCCAAAAATTGATGCATCTTCTGCGTTTCAACATAGGTTGGGCAGTAAGCACGCTCGAAGATCTTGACGAAGTCCTTCCATACAATTTGCTGAAGTGGACGAGACTAAAAGGACGTCTTCCACTCTAAAGACCACCAAGCTCGAGCCGTACCCTGTAACAGGTTGTAAGCCAACATCACCTTGTCCACCTCGGAGCAGTTCATAGAACTAAACACTCACTCCATCTCATCAAGCCAATCTCTAGCCACATCCGGGTTTGGCAGGCCGCCATAACAGGGTGGATGAAACTGCAAGAAATCTCTCACTGCACGGCCTGGCCCACCCCTGGCCAATGAGCCCTCACCAGCATCTTCACCGAACTGCTGAGACATGAGCTGAAACATGCCCCGAAAGAAATCCTCAGCCCCTGAAATCCTCATTGTATCCCCTACCTCGGTGGCAACTGGTGGCACTCTGCTCTGCTCCTCCTGCTCATCCTAGATCTCTGCCGACTGTCCCTACTGAAAGCGAGTCCTCTACCTCGGTGCCATGCTCGCCCTGATGCAAAAGATAGAAGACACGAAAAATGACAAGGTCAATAAAACATACGATGCCCTATGCCAGTGCCTACTGTATCTGGGCTGAGGTTGATAGCAGGGTAGAGTTTCATCTCCCTGACACACCATCACTTGACTTGCAATCATCTGATGAACTGGAGTGGCAGAATTTGGAGATGCTAAAGCAGACTGTGCTAGCCCGTTGAGACTTATCCTATGCACAGCTGAGGGGGCTGGTAGAGCCTATATCACGTACTCTCATGGCTTTCGGCTGTCCTATGCAACATTGGACACCTCGTGCGATCTTGCTACTCAAGTATGTAAATTGGCGGGAATTTATCGATCATGGCCTAAGGGATCAACTGACTACCCTGAAGCTTCAACGGAAGGAAGGCCTCATTGTGCTGCAAGCCTCCATAGAAATTGCCAGCCAATAGAGGTTCATTGCCGAGGGAGCCATCGATCGGATCTCACTATTGCAGAAGCAGACTTCTGAACTCTGAGCTGAATTGGCCCAGGCCGAAGAGGATTTGGCACACACCAAGTAGCTGCAGATATAGAGTTTAAATGAAGCTGCACTGGCGGAAGGGCGCGCTAGCTCTATTTAAGAGGAGCTACTGAAGTTGGAAGCCAAAGAGCGCCGACTACAAGACCTGGTCGACCATCCTTCTATCAGGCTTATGGAACTCGATGATATTTTCCGCCGTCCCAGCCAATGATCATATATATATAGTTTATCTTTTGCCTCTTTTTTTTTTGAAACTTCATGTATATCGGAGTACACTCCGGGACTCCATGTATCTTTTCTTTTTATGCAATGAATTTTTTTTAGCTTTGCTTCTCAATCTCGGTGCTAAACTGTAGTTGCATGTTTCTTTTCTTTCCCTCATGGATTTGGGTGGAGGTATGATGCTAGTTCACCAAGCCTGGGGTACATTAGTTGTTAGGGTAGGAGAGCACTCAGGCCTTCAGGGAAGGTATAAGGGGTTCGCTCCATGACAATGCAAATTTCCCCCGAGGTCAAGGTTATGCTAGCTCGAGTAGGGAACATTTTGGCCAGATGTTGAAGGGTTATTCTATTCATCAGCACTGAGCATCCGCCGAGGCAATGAAAAGGAATGGTTATCAAGGGCGGAAGACCCGAGTGGCTGTGTATTCACTGGTCCCGTCGATGGTGACAAAGACCAGGGCTAGTGTATTCATTGTCATTGGGTAAGATGCTAAAGCAAAGAAGGGTCGTATTCATTAACAAGGACGAAAGGTCCAAGTTAATGTTTCATCCGTCGATCTCACCGATGATGACGAAGATCTGGGCAGATGTGTTTGTCGACATTGGGTTAAATGCTGAAGCAATGGATAAGTTTTTCCTTCATTAACGAAGATGAAAGGTCCAAGTTAATGTTACATTCACCGATCTCGCCGATGATGATGAAGATCGGGGAAGATGGACTCATCAGCATTGGGTTAAATGCCGAAACAAAGGAGAGGTTTATCTTTCATTAACGAAGATGAAAGGTCCAAGTTAATGTTACATTCACCGATCTCGCTGATGATGACGGAGATCAGGGCAGATGGATTCATCAGCATTGGATTAAATGCCGAAGCAAAAGAGAGATTTTTCCTTCATTAACGAAGACGAAAGGTCCAAGTTAATGTTACATTCACCGATCTCACCGATGATGATGGAGATCGGGGCAGATGGATTCATCAGCATTGGGTTAAATGTCGACGCAAAGGAGAGATTTTTCCTTCATTAACGAAGACGAAAGGTCCAAGTTAATGTTACATTCACCGATTTCGCCGATGATGACGGAGATCGGGACAGATGGATTCATCAGCATTGGGTTAAATGCCGAAGCAAAGGATAAGTTTTTCTTTATTAACGAAGATAAAAGGTCCAAGTTAATGTTACATTCACTGATCTCACCGATGATGAAGGAGATCAGGGCAGATGGATTCATCGGCATTGGGTTAAATACCGAAGCAAAGGTGAGGTTTTTCCTTCATTAACGAAGATGAAAGGTCCAAGTTAATGTTACATTCACCGATCTCACCGATGATGACGGAGATTGGGGCAGATGGATTCATCGGCATTAGGTTAAATGCCGAAGCAAAGGATAAGTTTTCCTTCATTAACGAAGACGAAAGGTCCAAGTTAATGTTACGTTCACCGATCTCGTCGATGATGACGGAGATCATGGCAAATGGATTCATTAGCATTGGGTTAAATGCCAAGGCAAAGAAGAGGTTGTGTTAATTACCAAGGATGAAAGGTCCAAGTTAATGTTTCATTTACTGATCTTGCCAATGATGATGAAGACCAGGGCTAGTATATTCGTTGGCATTGGGTAAGATGCCTAAGCAAAGGAAGGTTTTCCTTTCATTAATGAGGATGAAAGATACAAGTTAACGTTTCATTCACGGATTTCGTCGATGATGAAGAAGATCAGGGCTGATGTATTCATTGGCATTGGGTTAAATACTGAAGCAAAGGGTAGATTTTCTCTTCATTAACAAGGACGAAAGGTCCAAGTTAACGTTCCATTCACTGATCTTGTTGATGATGATGAAGATCAGGGCAGGTGTAATCATCGGCATCGGGTTAAGGCCAAAGCAAAGAAAGGTTGTCTTTCATTAAGGAGGACAGAAGGCCCAAGTTAATATTTCATTCACTAATTTCGTCGATGATGACGCAGATCAGGGTTAGTGTATTCATCGGCATTGGGTGAAACACCGAAGCAAAGGAGAGGTTATATTCATCACCAGAACAGGCAGAAGGCCTATTCTAGTCGGGGCTTATCTATTGGTGGTTTATTCTCCGGTGGGACATGTGAGAATATTCTATTTTGAAAATGTTTGAGAATTTTGACCCTGAGAAGGGTCCTCTAGACGGAAGATGTATTATCATTCATCATTTTTTTACCACATTACCTCTACAAGCGCCTTTTCGGGTTTTCACCGGCACCAGCCCCCTCTTGCTTTTGCCCACGTGCCCTTTCGGGTTTTCACGTGGTGTGGTACCCGATGTTACCTGTAGCGTCCTTTCGCAGGGGTCCCCCAAAGAACACATAGCCTATTACATGGCAGTGATGGGTAATCTGGCAGCAGACGAAGCCTATTTACTAAAATTCTTTGGGCCATCTCTTACCAGACTGGCTTTTGAATGGTATTCAGGCTTACCGACTGGGTCAATCTTAGACTGGCCCGATATGTAGCGGAAGTTTCGAGAAAGATTTCATGTCACTGAGAGGGAAGTCACAGTGGCAGAATTATACTCCACCAGGCAGAAACAAGATGAAACCGCCTTGGATTGTATTAAGAGGTGGAGGAATCTCAGCATGAGATGTAAATGGCCTTCGCACAAAAAGATGTTGTTCAAATTTATAAACAGAATTTGAGAAGGGAGGTGCTGGAAAAGATGATCTGTATTGATATCAGATCGTTTAACCATCTTAACAATGTAGTGGCAGAGGTTGAGTCCTTCCTCGTAAAGCATTCTTCAGTCGGCATCTGTGCAACTCAAAAGGGAAAGGCTATTGATCGGCGACCAACCCCGAAAGAGGCAAACACTGTTGATTTCAAGACCTTTGAGCAACAAAGGGAAAAAGCTAAAATAGGAGCTGCTCCTCCACCGGCCAAGCCTGCTGATAAGAAAGAAGGTCCTTCATTAAGAGACAAGATGAATAAGTTGTACTCATTTTCGAAGGATAAAATTCGGGCCTTGTTTGAATGGGCAAGTACAGCAAAATAACATTGCCCGAGCCGAAGAGACCTACTGATGCTAATAAACAAGATGATCCCTTATTCTGTCTATATCACTGAATGCTGGGACATGCTATAGAAGACTATGACGTGTTTAAAGACATAATTGAAGGAATGATAAAGAAACGAGAGCTGCAAATGGGCAAGCATCAAGTGGACCTGCCATGGCCTCATGAACCCCCAGTGCTGAGGCAAACCGTTAACATGGTGTCATTGTACCAGCAGTTATCAGAAGAGGTGTCTAAAGCTAGCCCTCAGCACACCTATGAGGCCTGTTTCCTTACACCCATTACAGAATAGGCAGGATGGTAGTTCGTACCTGCAAAAGCAAGAAGAAGACCGCCAGCGCACGAAGTTACAGGTGCTTACATCCATGGTGTCACTATGTGACACACTCCACCCCCAGTAGCTCGTACATGGCAGACAGCAGAATCATCGGTAGTCATCCGAATCCCAACTCATAACAAGATAAAGCAAGCTCCACTACCTGTTTACAATGAAATAAGCCCTGAAGTACGACACTTACAAGCCTACATTAATGGGCTTGATGAGTATGAGCAGCCCAAGTTGACACCCTTGCTGGTAAAGGACCATGTACCATGGGAATAATTAGAAAATCTGACCATTGAGGAGCAAAATGAAAAGAGAATAGAGGAGGCCAATGGTGATCTTTTCTGGGGGAAGATGCCAGTCAAACCCGATCGACGAAAGAAGAAAAGAACAAGAAGCAAGAGAAGGGTGACCACCTTACACTGTAACACCCTATCTGTATTATTCAGCCTGCCGGGGGATGGTGCAGTGGAGGAATCAGGTGGCACACCGTTCGAAGCAAATCATGCAGAAGCTTTAACTGTGGCCCCATGCCACCCGTTTTGGGAAGAAATGGGGGTGCCTTCCTCCAGCAAATCATAATATTATCTTCAGGGCGAACAACCCTACCAGATACCTAAGCCTGAGGTTAAGGGTAACAGGATTCCTCCTCCACCTGGCCTTTACTCACAAGAAAGGGGAATGGCAGCATTCCCTCCTTCACTGAATTTCTGTCCATTATGGAAGGGAAGTAGCCGAGTCAAAGCCCTAACCCTGAAGATGAAGGACCTTGCTTCCCGTGTAACACCTAAGAATTTTCTAGAAATTTTTCTAGATTATTAAAGCTTTTAAAAGGGGCTAGTAAACAAATTTAAAATCTCATTATAAAAGCCTTATAGTAAATAAATAGACTAGGCCCATTTGCTTAAGCCCAAAGGACCTAAACCCAAGCCCAAAGGAATTGGCCCATATTGTAGAAGCTTAATTTCTGGTATTTACGAAATTAAGAGGATAAATAGGATAAATGAATGGACAATAGAGAGAAGAGTTTGAAATAGTTCAATTTCGACACCCAAGGCAAGAAGCAGTCTATAGCGAGACCGCATAGGATAGAAGCGGCCATTCACTAGACCGCATTCCAGAGTCCGATCGTGACCATCTTTCTCGCAAGAAAAACTCCATTTTCTTCAGGCTAAATATTCTGGGATGGATGCAATCTATTGGCTAGAAGGCTCTAGAACGCATGAGGATCGGATTGGAGACCTAATTAGGACTCTAAAGTCGTCCAAATCTTTGAAACCCTATAAATAGACATTATGTTCAACCTGCACGACCCTTACTTTTGGCTCTTATGGAACTAAGGTAAAGAGGCCCAATTAGAGGTATGTTCTTTAGGGATTTTTATTGCTAATACTAAAGTCTAACCCCCCTCCAAATTTTGTTCTAGGAGATCAAGCCTACAAGGAGTTAGAAGCTATCAAAGACGCTAGTTCAGCATAAGTAACCCAGGAATCTGTGTGACGGCCCAGTGAAGATCAGGGAATTAGAAGCCCTAAACAAGGTATTTAGTGACCGTGTCTTTAGAACTTTATGTTCCCCTTTATGTCTTCTATCTACCCTCCAAATTTCATATCCTTAGGTCAAGGGAATCAGGAGATCAAAGGGTGTGAAGTTGCTGGTTTATCACAGAACATGCAGAACTATGGCTTACTTCCAGTCAGAAATTGACAGTCTAGGAGCACTATTTGAGGTAGGTTATCTCATGAACGGCGTTATCATGACATTAGGGATAAAAGCTCTCTGTTTCCAGTCGATTTCATGCATTGTACATTGAGAATTTTATGTTTTCATTAGGACTATGCATCTAGTATAATATTCATGCATGAACTAGCCCTAATTGAGAAAAAGGAAATTCTCTTATTACAAAAACCCATGCATATTGGCAAAATAAAAGTCTGGTCGTGACTGTGCCTAGTCAAGATAAAGAAAGCCTTACAAATCAAGTTCAAATTCAAGGGGCAACACAACAAACACAATGTTCCGAAGGTGGTCCAAAATCACCGAAAGAGTGGAGTGAATTAAACTCGCTCATAGCTCATCATTTTAACAGCTTTGTCGATCCTCTTTTGAAGTTTATCCCCCACATTCCATTTTTATTTTGAGGAGTCAGAACTCGACGGAAACTCTGTAATAGAACAAGGGATGGATCTTAGTAGCCAGGATTTCCCACTGAAACAAATGAGGAAACTTACGTCGAGCAGTGAAATCTAGAAATAAGAATAAATAAGGGGGTTGTATGAAGCTACCAAAAGTCAAAAAGCCCCAAATGTATGTTTAGACACAGGGGCAATCCTCTAGTGTCACTTAGAATGCCTACGTGTCCCTATCCGTAAGGTTCGTTAACTACATGCCCACACTAGCACACCTTGGATGAACGGTCTTGGGTGTAGATTTTGATTGACGCTATGCATATGCTCTATGGGGTGTCCCTTCTTCGAATGCACACCTCCCTTAGTTATGCTTCGTGAGTTGCACTTTGTCCGTTAATCGTGGGCGCTATCCATATCCTATCCCCGATGTAGGGGAGCTACCCTATATGTATACCCAACGTTAGTGGTTGATGAATGCCTGCATGTTTGCATGAATGAAAAGACAAATAAAACATCTTGCAATTGGGCTACACCCGTAGGCCCTGCTCCCGCGTCTCTCATTCGCGCCACCTACGGGTGGGAGACATTTGTTGGCACCTAAAATAAATAATAACAATGACATATATACATATATTAAATAAATATGTATATATATATAACAAATGACAAACAATATATACAACACTAAAAATGAACACAAGGGCCAAAGCCTCTTCTGCACCCAACCAATGGAAAGGGGGAGTGGAGTGACCCCATCACTCCCTCTCCTCACACTCTCTCCATACAACGGCAGCAACGGCGAGCTAGCTCTGGCAAGGGCCCTGGCGCTCTGATCCAGCAAGCGCGAGAGCAACATGACGACAACCCCAGCACCCCACCTCCAGAAGAATCCTCGGCACCCTGGTCCGACGAGCATGCGAATGCGAAATGTAGTAGCTTTGTCTACGGAGGCCCCTACATGCTGGACCACTAGGGCAAGGCACGTGCCCACCCACACCGGTGAACTGGCTTCGATAGCATCCCTGGCGCTTTGATCCGGCAAGCACCCCTACAACAGCACTAGCAGCTCCACCTGGCCCCTATGCATTGGATCACTGGGCAAAGCGTAAGCTCCACCCGACGGCTCCCTGTGCCATCGACCATGAGTGTGAGCCTTCATGCACGAAGGATGGTCCAGCTATGAAGCCCTTCTGGAAGCCTACGCGAAGCCTATACAAGGACACATGGTGGAGGCCTCTAATCAATGAAGATCCCTCAACCGTGCCCTCATCCTATTGCTATAAGAACTAGCGAAGCCTGAAGAAGAAGCTCCCTGGTGGTCGAAGAGAAGGGAGGCCCATCTATTGAGAGAGACCCAGTAATCAAGCCACCCAGTGCTTGCATCTGAGTGAGGAAGAAGGAGAGTGAGAAGGTGTGCTTGCAAGGGGAGGGAGAGGAGTCAATGCTCCGCCCTCCCCCACCTTTTTTTTTCCTGATGCATACTATTTTCTTTGCTAATTTCTTAAGTCTGATCCTCTTGGGATGATGTATTCATTTGTGTAAAGGAATGAATGAGATTTTCTTTTAGTTCGATTCTGGGTGCAAGTGCCCTCCCCTGTTTGAATTTCTTCTTGATGTTAGCCTTCAATCTTTATTTTAAACCCACAGTTGTTGTTTTCTATTTTTTTATTAACAGAAGAGGAGGGCCGGATTATGAGTGAATCCATGTGTTTGACAAGTGTGATTCCTATTTGCTTTAATAAGTATATTCTTTGTCGCTCTCTGCCTCCTATCCCTGTGGAAATGGCGATGGGCCTTATCACCCTCGTCCATGGGTTGTTGGGGTTCAGGCCTAATCCAAGATCCCTCGATGTTCATGTTTTTTGCTATTCCTATTATTTCACACTCTGGTTTCTATATTGGTTATGTGTGAACCTTAGGCTGCTCATCTGAATGCCCAGTGGGCTATCGCTGGGAGAATATTACACACCCTTCCCAATGCTCCCCCTCATTTCTGGAAGACAATGGCAGCATGTTGACCTCCTCCACTTGATTTCTCTCAAGCTTAATATCTTAGCACCCTTGTTCCTTTTGTTACCATGGATTTCACCGAAGTGTTCTGCCATCGGATCTATATTTGGCAAGAAGACACATTATGTTTTGTCTTCCATTATTAGCTGAATGACGTCCCCTAACCACCCCTACATCCCCAAGGGGTCTGCCTTTTCATGGCATGGTTGCTGGAGGATTGCATTCTGAAAAGGGCTGGATACCAATGGCCTTAGACCCAGCAGTCATAGACGGCATACTGAGGAATGGAAGGATCATCAACCGGTATGTGGAGTTCCCCTTGTAGGCTAACCCTCGGGGTTCCTCCCTACCCAATTTAGGGTCCTAGAGTAGCCACTTGTGGTTTACTCTCTCAAGGAATTGAAGGTCAATCCTGGGGTTTGTGGAGCTCCACTCGTAGGCTAGCCCTTGGGGTCTCCCTACCCAATTCAGGGATCATAGAGTAGCTCGCTTGCGGCTTCCTCTGTTTTAGAGGCCATCCTGGTATACCCATGGATTCGCTTCACTTTTCACCCACAAAACCAAGGGTCCAGGGGAGGTGTTGCCCAAATTTTATCAAAATTTTGGACTTAACAAAAATTGGACTGAGGACCAGAACTTGAATAAACTGAAGCCTAATGTTTGCAAGAACAGTTCCCTGTTGAAGATATGAACACACTGAGGCCCGTGTTTTAATGGCAGCAATAAAGAAAAGGAGCTAACAAAAAAATGATGAACCAAGGAACCTTCAAGCATTACGTTTCGAATGAGATTTTAGGACCGTTTAATCGTAAGACACATAAGAATGCAGATGTAAACAATTTGACAAATAGATGGAAGAATTTGAAAAGGACCTGCCACACGATTGAACAATTGCTCTCCCGTACAGGGTGGGGTTGGGATGATAGTAAGAAGATGCCTGTGCCACCAGATGAGGGCCCGTGGGCAGATGCCATTACGGTATGTAGTTTAATTTTAGTGTTCATGAATTATATTGTAAAAGATATAACATTTTCTTATTTTTTTCCACAGTCTAATAGTGAGTATAAGAAGATATTGGGAAAGTCATTTGAGTACAAGGAGGAGATGGGTCTCTTGTGCGGCAACACTATGTCAAGAGGAAGTTTGGGATTTGGTACAACTATGAAAAATGACATATCTCAACGGAGGTCCTGGGGTGATCCTGTGACACCCCCTGATCAGGGGATTACACTGTCGAAGGATTCGACCCATCAACGATTTACTGGCCTAGGCCTTGATTATAATGCACCGCTGGTGGACTTGGGAAATGATTTCAATCCCTTTACCTATGTAGGTGACCAATGTCATGCACCTATACCAATGCAGTTGAGGCTGTCTAATCCACTGTCAGTGGGTGGATGCAATCGTACAGGGGATTACACTCCTTCAACCGGAAAGCGACCTAGTGAAGATGAGGCAACCTCGCCTCATAAGAGAGTCACCTCTGGCACCCCTTCGTACAATAGGTCCAATCGAAAGCGCAATAAAAAGTTGGAGAAAGAGATCGAAGTGTTGAAAGACTTTTGTGCTTTAAACAATGAGAGGGCAGAGTTCCACAAGTTACTGGGCATTCCCACCGCTCCTTCCAACCCAGATCAAGGAGTCACAATCAAAGATTGCCTACAAAAATTGAAGAGTCTACCAGGCTATACTCCTGAGGTTTTATATACAGTAGCAACCCGCTTCTAAGACCACAATTTTCGAGCTATCTTCATGGCTTTGGAGGATGGGGACAAGTTAGGATGGATCATTCATGGTTAGCCATCACTTGTATTAGAGGTTGAACTTGACCATTCTACCCATGGTCTTTATCTTAGGTGTGTTCTTATTATGTATGTTACTTTAGTATGATCCCTTGCACGACATTATCATGTCTCATCGTGCATGTCGTTGTGGCCTTCCTCTTATGTACCTTCTATATGATAATTGATAATGCAATGTCATGCTTTAATTTCCAGTCCACATTTACCATTACTCATGAGTCCATTGCAGGGTGATCTGAAAATTGAACATGGGGAAGTATGCATGCTACGTGGTGTGGGTTGGCCGTTGTCCAGGTGTGTACCACACTTGGGAGGAATGTTATGCATAGGTAAATGGATATGCAGGTGAAAGATTCAAGGGGTTTGCATCTGTTGCAGACGCGCATGCTGCATTTCGAGGTACTACTGTCTCAAATCTAAGGGTTTTGACTTATTCAAGAGGATTCATGGTGGGAGGAAGTGAAGATGATATACGACTAGTCCAAGTGCGGAGGAATTTTACCCCAATAACTTTACAGAACTTAGCTATCATTGTCTTACTTGGAATTGTACTTATCTTTCTTTTCTTTATATTGGTAGGCATGATTATCCTCATCATACATGGATGACTTTGAACTATAACTTGTTAGTCAGTTATCTTTATGTATTTATCATGTTTCTTGTATCCGAAGATGTTGTTGTATCATTATGGTCACCTGTTTGCTCCTATCGAATAATTTGTTGTGTTTCATGCATGTGTAGGACATGGATGCAAATGAACTTATCAGAGAGATTGTACAGGATGAGATTGGAGGGTTACAATTTATGACTAATCTCATATGGGCTGAAATCGTTGGTGATGATGAAGAAGATGAAATTGTGCGTGTGCCAAGGCCCATGCATACGTCTCGATACACAGGTCATGTGTGGGTCCATCACATTTTGAATGGCTATGAAAGACGGTGTTACAACTTATTCAGACTCAATCCCCCTATGTTCATACGTCTGAGAGATGCTCTTCTAGAGAGGGGCTTGATTAAAGATAGCAGGAGTGTGACTGCAAGCGAGCAATTGGCAATGTTCTTGTATGCCATGGGTCACAGTGTCACCACAGGTGCTATGTGCGAACACTTCCAGCACTCGTCACAAACAATAAGTGTTCATGTCAACCAAGTGATTAAAGCCATAATGGAACTTAGGCATGCCTACATTTAACTGTCCATTCCAACTGATGACGTGCACCTCTTCATTAAAGACAATCACAAATTCTTCCCCTACTTTGAGGTAACTTACACTTATGCCCACCTCATGTGTTTGCCAGTACTCATAATTGTAACACTAAATAAAGTGTAAGATGCTCTCGGTGCAATTGATGAGATCCATATTCCTGTCAGTGTTCTTCGATCCAAACACCCACGGTATCGAAATCGTAAGCAGCATATTACTCAAAATGTCATGGTCGTGGTCTCCTTTGACCTTCAATTTCAATATTTGGTTGTCGATTGGGAAGGATCAGCGGGTGATCAAAAGGTGTTGAAATGGGCCCTAGAACGTGGTGGCTTTAGGGTGCTTCCAGGTAAGTAAGTCATGGGAATGAAATTCATGTTTCTGTTGTCTATATGAACATGAATGTTATTTATGGCTAATCTCCATTATTGTAGGTAAATATTATCTTACTGACCTTGGTTATGCTAACATCGATAGCTTCCTTGCATCATACCGAGGAGAGCGTTACCATATTTCACAATACTGAGGGCGTGGTAATGGAGATTATCGAAACTTGTGAGATAAGTTCAAACATCGACATGCTCAGATCCAGAACGTCGTAGAGTGAGCTTTTGGGATAGTAAAGATGCGATTTACAACACTAAAAGAGGGGAACATGTATCCATACAGCACTCAAATACTTATTGTCGTTGCATGTTGTATCGTCCACAACTTAGGGAATTCACTTTACAAAGGATTTCAGCCCATTCCCTCACTCTTTCACGCACAAACAAGACAACCAACTCCACAGCTCTCGACTCCCTCCTAAAAATCCGATTATTGTGTTCCCCCCACAACGTCCAAAAGGTGGCATAGAAAATGAGCTACCATACTGTCTTGTCGCCTCTGAGAGCCCAACTCTTGCCCCAATGCTCCATCAGATGGTGTACCTGGCAGTGCCAACCGATATCACTGTGAGTCGTCCTAGCAAGCTCTCCCCACATCCCATGTGAGTAGGTATAGTCTAGAAACAGATGGTTTAGGGTCTCGACGTCCACCCCGCACAGGCAGCAAGATGACTAGACTCTCGGGAGGAACGACTCAATCTGTCCCGAATAGGTAATCTCTCCTGAGAGATCCTCCACGTTAGAAGCTTCACCTTCAGCGGACTCTTCGGCCTCCAGACCTACGGAGTGAGGCCATGACGAACACCACCATCAGAGATCCTAGCGTAGACAGAGCTGACGAAGAAAATACCCTCCTTTGCCCACCTCCAAAACAATTCATCCTCTCTATCTGACAAAGGATGAAATGGGAAGAGGAAGGAGATGAGGTCCTGGAGCTACACCAACTCCTCATCCCGAAGAGCCCTCTTGAAGGTCGGAACCCAAGTGCCCCCTGATCAAAGGGAATCGAAAGCCTAGGACATCGTGCCCAAGGGGGCATATGAAACCACACAGAGACTGAGAAAGGAGACCTCCAAAGTGAAGTCTCCACACTATCTGCCCTTCTAGAAAAGCCTCTAGTCACCTCTTCCAAGATGAACACGAACACTAGAAGAGAGAAAAATCCCTGCAAGACCAAATATCACGCCACAAGGGGGAGGTCCTATGCAAAGGCACCGGACTCAAATCCCAAACTCTCCTCCTGACATAGTACCTCTGTTTGATCAACTGCGCCCACAGCCCATCTTCCCCTGTCCCCAGCCTCCATAACCATTTACACAAGAAGGCAAGGTTGAAATCCCACACATCTTTGATCCCCAACCCTCCAATTTTCTTACTCATAGTCACCCTACCCCAAGCGATGTCATGCCAACCCCTGGACCCTATACCTCCCACCACTGCCATGCCAAAAGAACCTCTCCTGAATAGACTCAATCTTCTTGGCCACAGTCTTCGAGATCCGGAATATGGAGAGAAAACAGATAGGAAGGCTATCTAGCACAGATCTGCACAAGACAAGTCTACCCCCATAAGATAACAATCTAGCCTTCCATCCAACCAGCTTGGACTTGTACCTCTGCACAATAGGAAGCCAATCTGCACAGTGAAGAGCACTCGGAGACAAAGGAAGACCCATGTACAAGATAGGAAACTCTCCTATCTTGCATCCCAAAATACAAGCTGCCCTCCGAAGAGGCCACTTCTCCATACCCATGCCTACTAGCAAACTCAGATTGAAGTTGACTTTAAGGCCAGTCACCTCCTCCAGCAACTCCAATAAGAGCCTGACCATGAACAATTGCTTCTCTCCCTCAGTTAAGAAGAGAATGATGTCATCTGCATACTGTAAATGAGTGATAGTGGGCCCCCCTGTATCGACTTGAAACCCCCTAATCAATCCTACAGCCTCAGCTCTCTGTCACACCCTGCTCAAGATATTAGCCACCAGCACAAATAGGAGAAGAGACATAGGGTCCCCCTGACGGAGGCCCCTCCCACTATAGAAAAAGGAAGATGGCTTCCCATTCACAAGGATGGCAAAGGAGGTTGAAGAAATACAAGCCCCGATCCACCTGATCCATCTTTCCCCGAAACCCATCTTTCCCATACATCAAACATGCATTACTAGTTGACCCTATCATAGGCCTTCTCGAAATTCAGTTTGAGGACCACCCCTTTTTTCCTCTAAAACTTCATAGCAAACAAGTACACATGGGCCACCAAGAAGTTATCCTGGATAGGTCTCCCTTTGATGAAGACTCCCTGGAAGCTACTGATCAGCCTGTCCGTCACCCCAACCAACCTCCCAATCAGCACCTTAGAATGATCTTGTAAGTGCCATTCAACAGACGAATGGGCCTGAAGTCTCAAAACTCTTGTGCATCTATCTTCTTAAGGATAAGCGCTAAGAGGGTTTTATTGATACGCCCCAAATGTGCTCTCCCCTCCTGGAACTCCCTCACATCTGCCAATAAAATATCTTTGATAACTTTCCAACACTTTTGGAAGAATGCCAAAAGGAAACCAGCTAGCCTCGGAGCTCTATCCCCTACAAACGAGAAAACCGCCTCGTGGACCTCCTTCTCTAAGAAACGCTGGGAGATAACATCCCTCTCCTCGGTGGAGAGACAAGGAAATAAGTCATCTGTAATCCGCGGCCTGCACTACTTCTCTGTGAACAGCCTGGAATATAAGTCTTTGGTATGTCACCTGATATCCTCCTCAAAAAAAAACAAAGAAGTCACCCACCCTAATGCAAGTGATGGTGTTAACCCTCCTTCTCTCTGAAGCAATACGCTGGAAATAAGTAGTGTTCCTATCACCCTCCTTAATCCATCAGTCCCTCGATATCTGCCTCCAATAGATCTCCTCCCTAGCAAGAATGTCATCGAACTATGTCCCGAGGGAGTCCTTGAGACTCCTATCCACCTCATCCATACGACCTGTCTCCTTCAGACAATCCAGGCCCTCAATCTATTGTAGAATTTTGTCCTTCACCACCCTCCCTGGGAGAGTTTTATCTGCCTCCCATGACTTGAGCACCTGAGCAGTATGCTATAGCTTCTTGACAAGAGTAGCCATAGCAGAGGTAGACCTCACCTGAACACTCTAAGCAGCAAAGAAAGTCCCCATAAAATCGGCATCTCTGAACCAATACTTCTCAAGCATGACGCAATGACGCATGTCAAACACCCGGCTGGTCTTCAAAAGAATGGGCTTATAATCCGAAGTGGACCTCCCCCCATAGGGAGTACCTACACATTAGGGAAGTGGTCCTCCTAATCAACTGACACTAGGAATCCATCCAACCTTGAGCAAGAAGCATTTGCCTGCAAGTTGGACCAAGTGAACCGACCATGAGTCATGCCAACATCCACTAAAACAACCTCCGGGATAAAATCAGTGGAGTCCTCCATCTCACCTGAGTGTAAATAGTCCCCCATCCTCTCCCAAGGAGCAGCCACAAGATTGAAATCTCCACCAACAAGCCATGGCCGACCAGAGGAGAGGTGGTGGCCAAGCAAATCATCCCACAGAAGTCGCTTCTCCCTAGAAAAAGGGCCATACACCCCGCTAAAGTCTCAAGAGAAGCCCTCTCTCAGCTGACTGAAGTGTAAAGAGATAGCCCACTTGCTCACCCGCCTGTCCTGAACCACCTTCTCCACTTCGTAAGGATTCCAAAGAATCATAAACCCTCCAGACCTACCCACAGCCGGGGAAGCAACACCCATAGACAACCTACCGCCTCCAATCTCCCTCATAGATCAGCACCATCACCCTCACACTTAGTCTCTTTGATGCAAAGAATATAAATTTTACATCTCCTGATCAACTCCCTCACCACCCTCTTCTTTTCCATCCCTCCAAACCCCCTCACATTTCATGAGACAATCCTCATTAACAATATATGAGATCCCTCTCCTCCCCACTCACCTCCCATTCCATGTTTGTCTTCACTTGAGCTCTAATACTCACACCCCACCTCTTTCTGATTTAGAGAAGACCCCACTCACATCCTTCTCCACGGCCGCATAAGAGATGCCAACCTTGGTCGCCACATCCCTCACATGTTCCCCCGTCATCTTCTCCATAAACCCCAGCAACTCCCTTACTTCCTCCATCCTCAAGGAAGCCCTTTCTCTCAGCCCATCCCCATCTGGAATCACACCAGATTCCCCAACAACCCCCTCAGCCACTAACTACAGTTCTAGCTCAAAAGGGCAGCCAGACTCCTAACTGACTGGCGCCCGGTACGACACCAAAGACAAGGAAGGTACCACCGAAGGGCCGACGCCGACACCCACAACAGTCGCAAAAGGCTCATCGGAACCGTTCTGAACTCATTGCCTCGTCAACACCTACAACCCATGAGTCGTTCTACCCTCACCAGCTTCACCAATAGGTCCTCGGCTAGAACAAGGTGTCCCAAATGGCACAACTTCCATCAAGGCCGACCCAAGGGAGGGCTACACCTCTGCACGTCTGTCAGGGGAAGAGACCGGAGTAGCCTCACAACCATCTACCGATAATAGCTGGCCGTAGGGATCCACCACCGCCAGTTGGCCCTTGGCCAACCACTAGTCACCCCAGGCTGAGCGATTGATGGGGCTAAAAAGCCACCTGCCGAAGGGAGGGAAGGCCATGGTCTTCCCGCCGATCAAAACTACCTCTGGAAGGGACACCGAGCTGACCTCCTGTCGGCAGAGGAGGCCATCGGTGATCTGTAGAAGGTCCACCAGAGAAGAGATTGAAGCCAAGGCATAGGCCGCCAGAGGAGGGAAAGAGAGCTCAAACGGTCGAAATGAACGGGAGAGACGAGCAGTAACGGGCCCGTGCAAACCTGTTAATCGAACATGACCGGATCCAACTAAGTCATCAAGTACCCGGAGACCCGAAGAGCAACCGAGCCAGTCCTTTAGGCTAACAGGCTAGAGAATGGGCCGTTTGCTCTGCGCCGCCTTTAGGTCGGCCTGGCTTGGGCTACGAACTAGAGGATGGGCCGACCGATAGAGCGGGCCGGTTTGAATTCAAATTGACCGCCAATCCACCTTCCACCTCTGTCTTGGGTTGTAGAAACCCTAGACCTTGCTGAAACTTACGCCGCCGCCCCTCTTCCATTGAACGATTTGACACTCCCACGACGTATTCCCCCTTTGTCAAAGAGAGAGATCGCCAACGGCACCGAACCAACAATCGGGACGGAAACGAGGGCCTCCGCTATGATGACTATGCCCTAGCGGATGACTATGCCCTCCACACACATTTTGATCGACCATGTTTCCATCTGAGCAAAGTAACCGACCAGGAAGCGAAGGCTCGATTCATCGCAAAGCCAGAGCGAGATGTCAGTGAGCCATGGCCACCACAACCACCTGTTGGGGGTGGCGAAGGTCCCTCTGTCTAGGTTCCAAGCCTGGGCTCGAAGGATGAAGCCCGGCACAGCAAGAACCCCTGCTTCCACCACTGACCTCGCCCCTTCCATCGATGAGGCCACCGCCATACAAGAGACCTTAAAGACATGTCGAACATCCCACGGTGCCCACAAACACCACAAGTCCTCCAAGAGACCCCTGGCCTTGGTCAAGTCTAGCACCCCTTGAATCAAGGACAAACAGACACATCGGGATAGCCACTCCTGACGGAGAGAGATACTATCCGAAGCAAGCCCCCCAAGGTCCAGAGTCTCCCTCCCAACAAGTTTAGGTATCGGAGCCACACCGCCTCTGCCCGCACTCCCGGCACCACCTGCAGGCGGGGCAGTCCTAAGAACATCCGCATACGACCTCCACTGCCTCTACGCTCCACCAACACCATTCGCCCCAAGTCTGCAAGCCAGAATAGTGCAATCCCTACGAAGGTGTCTGGGAGACCCACAACGGAAACACCTCCAAGGAGGTGCCCGGGGCCCTCCAACAACCCCAGAGGAGGCCGCCCCTGACTCATCGCCACACACTAAACCCACTGGGAATCCTTGAGCTTCTCTCTCTAGAAAGTCTAGAGAGAGAACTGAACTCAACTATTATGCACTAGAATAGGAATTAAATGAGAAGTTACCTAGGGGAGCCTTTGGGGCTCAGGTCTATTGTCCCTCTGCATCCGTTCTCCATTCACAAAAAATCTGCCCAACCTAGATAGTGATTGGTCTTCTATGAAATTGGTCCGAGCAAAGATAAAGCCTGGGCATCTAGCTCAATCACTTTGCAAATATGTACCAACCAAAAAAAATATCCATTACTAAAGTCTCCTGTTGAAACTTCCTTTCACCTGACAGACCTGAAATTTCCCCAATGCACCTAGCTCCTCCAATTTCATTGCTGGTTTCCTTTAGCTCTGACAGAAAATTCACCTTGTTCTCTCATAAGCATGAGGACAATATACACCCATAGAAGCCCATACAAAAGTATCCTTCATCAACCAGAGCCGTACAGTCATATTGTATTCTCTGACTTCAACTTTGTGACTTTTGATCATGACACCAACTTCCTGATTATCCCTGTGCAGTCCCCTATAATTCCTTCTTCTACGTACTACCTCTACTTTAGAAGGGTCTACCATAATTCTATATTTGGAAATAATATGCCCCAGAAAAGACACTTCTTGCAACCAGAACTCACATTTACTGAACTTGACATATAACTGATGATCCTTTAGCATCTGTAACGCCATCTTCAAGTGCTCCTCATGCTCCTCCTTGCTCTTTGAGTATATAAGAATATCATCGATAAATACCATGACCCATTGATCTAAGTAGGGTTGGAACACATTGTTCATCAGCTGCATGAAGGCTGCAGGAGCATTTGTTAGTCCAAATAGCATTAAAACAAATCCAAAATACCTACACCTGCTGCGGAACACCATCTTAAAAATATCTTCATCCTTTATCCTCAACTAGTGATACCCTAATCTAAGATCGATCTTCGAGAAATACTGGGCTCCAGATATCTGGTCAAACAGCTCGTCGATCCTTGGCAACAGATACTTGTTCTTCACAGTGTGCTGATTCAACTAGCGATAATCAATACATAGTCTCAACGAACCATCCTTCTTCCTTACAAAAAGTACAGGAGCACCCCACGGGGATGTGCTTGGGTGAATGAACCCTTTTTCAAGTAAGTCAAGCAATTGCTCCTTCAGTTCCCTTAACTCAGCAGGGGACATATGGTATGGAGCTTTAGAAACAGGTGAAGCACCCAGAACTAAGTCAATGGAGAAAATCACCTCCCTTTCTAGGGGAAGACCTGACAGTTCCTTAGGAAATACTTCTGGAAAATCTCAGACAACTGGGATATCCCTCAACTCAACTTCCTTCTTATCTGTCAAAGAGACCAAGGCCAAGAAGGCCTGACACCCATTCCTCAACAACTTGTTTGCTCGGAGTGTCGAAATAAGTGGCACTGACTTAAATTGCCTAGAGATAGAAAAGAAAAGCTCAGGGCATCCATGGAAAGATAGTACACCTGATTTACAATGGACACTAGCTCCATGTCTATCTAACCAATCCGTTCCTAGGATCACATCATAATCCTTCATCTTCATGCATACAAAATTAGCGGATAAATTACAATCATTAATTAAAACTTCACTAGAGGGATAATAATATCTAATCTCTGACCCTGAACTAATGGCGGTTGATATCACAAGATGAGAATCCAATAATACCTGTTTCACAGATAAAGTTTTAGTAGATTTTTGAGATATAAATGAATGAGTAGCTCCCGTGTCAAAAAGTACATATGTTGGCTTGGAAAGTATAGTAAGGGTACCTTCGACAATACATCCTTCCTCGGTAGCTTCGGTTTCAGTTTCTGCATCTTGGAGGGCTTGGAGCCTGCCCTGCCACTTTTGACTCCCTTGCGGCTTGTCAGATGTTACCTGCTCAGTAATGAGGGGACACTCAGGGATTCGATGGTCCCTACTACCACATCTCAAACAGGCGCCCAGCTTACACCAACACTCTTCCATCTTGTGACCCGGGCGGCCATAGTACCTGCAAACTGCTTTTGATGTAGTAGTGGATCCTACCCTCTTATCACCTTCCTTCGATTTCTTGTCTTTTGAAAAACTCGGCCCACCATTGGGCCTCTTCTTGCCATTAAAGGGTTTAAAACTCCCAGAGCTAGTAATTTGCTCCCTCTTCTTGTCTCGACCTCTTATCTGGTCCGTCATCTCCATTGTCTTCAAGAACTTGGGCCTTCCTTACAATCTCAGCATAAACGTATATCTCCAAAGGTGCCAATTGGTTAATGTACTGAAGCTTCAATCCATTCAAAAATCGTTTGGCCTTCATCTTCTCCGTAGATACCAAATGTGGTGCATATCGAGATAATCTGGCAAACTGTGCCTCATACTCCGCAACAGATAATTTTCTTTGCTTTAGAGCAGCGAACTCTACTACTTTCTTCTCTTGCACACGATCTGAAAAATACTTGCCATTGAAATGTTCCTTGAATTCATCCTACATCACCCTCCTATTGCCGAGCGTCGCTTCCACGACTTCCCACCAAGCACGTGCATCTCGTTCAAACTAGAAAGTCGCCAAGAGGACTCGGTCCTGATCACCACACTTCATAACTCTAAAGACTCGCTCTATCTCCTTCAGCCAATGCTCAACTTCGTCTAGGTGTACAGAGCCCCCAAATCATGGGGGATTCAAACCATGAAAGTTCCGGTGGAGATCACCGGCTCCATGATACGCACCTCCTTGCGCTAGTTGCTGTAAGGCCTAGGTCAGGCCCTGAACCGTGCGCTACATATCTCGCCACTGCGCACGCTCAGCTGTCATTTCAAGAAATTCCTACAACATGAAGAGAATTTATTAAAATGTTCTAAAGAATCTATTTTCTTAGAGTTAGTTGATTAAATTAACTTATGATGTTGACTAAGTTTGCATTTGATTATGATAATAAAGTGTTCGATGAAATGCCTTAACTCTTACTTACAAGAACTTCATCAAACACTTGAAGGACAGTGGTCACGTGGGTACGTTAGTTCATACTTCAAGACACGTGGACCAGGAAGCTTATGAGTTGGCACGTGATCCAAGGTGAATATTGTTTTGATATTCTGCCATGTGGATCATCGCATCATATACACCTGATGTGTGGCATCTCTGAAAAGGCGGGAACGAGCCCTCCACACGCCCTAAGCGTGAGCTCGTGGGACACAAGCCTGATGCTCTATAAAAACCCTCTCCTGCGATCGAAATCAAAAGTAGAATATATAGAAGAGAAGAAGAGAAGCGGTTGTCAAGGAGAAGAAGAAGAGAGAGTGCCTGAGAGAGGAAGGCCAGCCAGTGAGTGAGCAGAGAAAAAGAGAGCTAGGAGAGCCAGAAAAGCTAGTGGAGCCGAGCCTACTTGAAGATCTATGTTCATCTGTTCTTGGATCAGATCCAGAACAGGTTTGCTCCTACGTGAGCTATATTGGTTTTGGGTTGTTTCTGTCAGTTCTATTTTCTCTTTGTTATTTTCATTTTCCACTTCCTTAGTGTCTTCGACTACATATAGATATCCTCAGAGAGATCACTATGAAGAAAGGCATACTTTAAATCAAGCTAGTAGAGAGGCCACCTGCGTACGGTTGCAACCTTGATAAGAGTCTGAATAGTGGTCATCTTTGAATAGGGAAAAAGTTTCATCATAATCAATGTTATACTCCTGGGTGAATCCGCAATCCACAAGGCATGCGTTGTGATGCTCAATGGTGCCATCAGGTTAGGTTTTGACCTTGTATATCTACTTACAACTAACCAGGTGAATATCAGCTGGAAGGGGAAGAAGCTCCCATGTTTGAGTCCTCTGAAGAGCTTGAAGCTCCTGTTGCATAGCCTAACACCACGCTGGGAGCTAAACTACCAGATGGCAACTCTGAGGCTCCTAATAGGTAAAATTGGCTGCAAGAAAGTTGGAGAACTGCGGAGCATATGTACAAGTTAGCCACAACAAGGCTCAAGTGAGGGGAAGGATGGCGGTTATGTGGGGGATTATGGCATGGAGGATCCATAGGAGATGGAGCTGGAGGTGGAGTGGACGGGGCAGGTCCACTAGAGTCAGTGCTATCTTCGGCCAAAGATCCAAGCAGTGTAGTAGGCGCTAGAGGTGAAGGAGACAAGGAGGCATAAGACAATGCTAGAGTAGAAGACAATACATCAATAGGTAAGCCAAGAGAGAAAGGATGAGGAGAGGAAGTAGGATAATGGAGAAAAATAAGATCTTGAGAAGAGGAGGTAAACAAGGGGACATCCTCAAGAAAGGTGACTTCACAAGAGATGCGAAGTCGATGAGCAATTGGGTCATAGCAGTGATACCTACAATATTCAAAACTGTAACTGAGGAGGACACACTTAGTGGCATAAAGAGAAAGCCAATTGGTTCATTCATGTGGTAAAAGAAGCACAAAGTAGGTATAGCCAGAAGTGTGAAGAGAATGATAATTAGGTGGAGAGACATGCATATGCTCATAAGGGGAACAGCCCGAGAGAACAGAAGATGGAGTAACATTGATAAGATAAATAGAAGTGAGGATGGCCTCTCCCTAGAAGGAACGAGGAACAAAGGCAAAGAAGAGAAGCATGTGAGCTGTGTCAAGAATATGGCAATGCTTATGCTCAGCAACACTATTTTGTTGAGGAGTGTGAGGACAAGACTACTGGGGAATGGTGCCAAGAGAGGACAATATGTTTGCGAAGTTAGTAGAGAGGTACTCATGTGCACCATCGGTACGAGGGATTTTGATGCAACTGTGAAAGTGAGTGCGAACCATGTCATAGAATTGATGATAGATGGAAGGAAGATCAGATCTTTGATGCTTAAGGACACCCAAGTAAAGCAGGTACAATCATCAATGAAGCTAACATAGTAAAGAAAGTCTGTCATAGATGGTAAAGGAGGGGACCCCAAATATTAAAATGCAGTAAATCAAATGGGCTTGATGATACAAACTTGCAAGAAGGAAAAGGCAGGGTAAAGTGCTTAGAAGGCTTACAACCCTCTCAATAAGACAAATGAAAAGATGATGATTAAGACCCTAAGATGCTAGACTGAAACAAAGTCTTGAGATGACCTTCAGAAGGATGACCAAGATGACGATGCCATTGATTTGCAATAGAGAAGACAGTGCTAAAGGGGTGAGATGAAGATGGAAGATGCAGTGACTCCAAGCAGCAAAGGCTATCACTCTACAACTGGTTCCAATCTTCTATCTTGTATGCAAATCTTGCACGAAGCAAGAGGAGGAGGTGAATAGAACATTATACCCAGAGTCCGTGGCACTACTGATGAAAACTGAATTCAAAGTCAATTGAGAAACATGAAGAATAGGAGAAAGGGTGAGGCGACCAAAAGGATTTGACTGGGAATTAATGGAGCCACACTGAGAGACAAGGAGAGGAGTGCCAACAGCCATGTAAATGTGCAGAACAGAGGGAATAGAAGAACATTTACCTAAAAAGTGACAGTTGAAGGTCATATGATGAGAAGCCCTAGAATCAAGAATCTAGGTATAGATAGTACTAGAGGAAACCAACATAGCAGAGGGCTCAGAGAGAAAACTAGAAGTCTTTAAGAGCTACTAAAGCTGTTGAAGCTGTGAAGCAAGCTGAGCCTACTGAGTGGCTGACTAAGTAATGTCAGTCATGTTGTGAGAGTCAACAGCTGGAAGGTTTCGATCAGAGAAGCAGTGCAAGGCCGCAAAACCTCATGTGCTTAATATCGTCGGTGTTTAAAATCGAACAATAAATAGAAAATATGACAGTAGGAAGAACAATTCTTTACCTTTATGATGTCGAGAAACTCCCAAAAATGTGGAGATGAACAAGTACTGGATCTTAGAATTCTGAGCCACTCAAGTGTACGGCCTCTAGATGTATCCACATAAGCATCAGACGTAGACGAGATCTTCTTCGCGATCTCTAGATGCTGACCATATCTTAATTCCACCATCCAAATAGAAGAGAAGAGAGAGAGAGAGGAGGGGGCGCCCTCAGGAGACATAGAGAGAGAGATAGAGAGTGAGGAGAGGGGGCGGCCATGGCTAACTAGTGGAGCTTGGCCCAGGGTTCAGCCCTTAAGTGTATATTTATAAACTCTTGACATTTTCATAACACTACAAAAAAATGGGGGATAGGGACAAATTTTTGAGAAGGAATATTTCCATCCCAAAATCCATCACAATTTTCATGTCAAACTTTTGATCGATGTGCTTCAAACCAGAGATATTAACTCATTCTACTCGACCTCCATGTAATGATGATTGGGGAGAGCCTGTTGTGTCCGACTGGCTCTCTGTATCTAAGTATCCAAGACGTATGTTCAGACATTGTTTGACTCACACGCTCGAAGAAAGAGAGTTGTATGTTGCAGAGATTTATATCCTTATGAATTGTACTGAGATTGAATCTTATGTTAAGTAAGTCCTCAACTCACATTTCTTTATGTATGTAAATTGTTTGTCCTTCTTCTTACCCTTGTGAGCACTGCGCCAGAACTGCCAAAATCAGAAAGTGATCTTCTGGATGACTGTTTTTATCACCATGCGGTCTACTAGAAGACCGCAAGGGCAGCAGAGAGGCCATGGTGGCCCTGTGATGTCCGCTAGGATCGTTTTGGCGGCCCTGGAGAGGACTGCAACCCCCTGACAGACCCGAAAACACCTAGAATAGTAAGAAAATGGAGAAAAAACTACCTAAACATGCACATACCCACACCCAACTCACAGGAGAGCATGAATAACATGATGGGTGCCATATCATCCCATCATGATCGCCAAAAAATAAGGTTGTTGATGTTTATGTTACCCCCCCCCCAAAACTATGCATGTATCATATTAAGCATGAAAGGCATGAAAGTGTGAACAAAGGAAAGGGGCGATAAAGATGAAGATACTAACCGCGATCACCACCAAGGGTTAACAACGCTAAAGAGATGTAGGAAGAAGATAGAAACGACATCCTATACCTTGGAAAAGAGATGAAGACTTGATCACGCTTGACAAACGAGGTGCGTGGAACTTGTGGGATCAGACCTCCTCTCCTTCCGACCGACTAGAGGAAGTGGGCCTCACGTCATATGCATGCTCTCCTGCAAAACAAAGTCAAAACAAAGGAGAAAAACCCATTAGAAACATGTATGTGTAGCATCAATCCCAAAGTGATAAAGTAGCGGTAGAAATTGAGGGAGAACGCACTGGGGGAAGGTTTTTAACCCCTGTAGAAGGATGCAAAAGATAGGTGTGTGTATTGTGATGATAATAGAATGAAGATGTTGGAAAATCATGCAGCACAACTGCGGGAAACGTGCATGCGATATGGAGAAAAGTGCATATGTAGCAGAAAATAGAGATTTGTGATGATTTGTGAAAAGTAGGGGGAGAGAACTAGAGATAGAGACAATGAAATCAAGGCCAAAAAGATGAAAATGAAAGCTAATACTTCCCTCTTCAAGCCAGGGTCGAAGAGAAGAGACGGCATCACAGCATGGCTTCGCCTCGAACCGAAGAAGAGCCCCCGTTGCAATCTACGAACTGAGTGCTTTATATAGGAGTGCAGAAAAGCCAGAGTTTAAGTCTGAGATAAACACCCTAAATAGGGGATTTAGATGCATAAAATCATGGATAATAGTGGTAATAAGAGTCCTGGGTCAATTAGAGTCGATCTGGAAGCTTCTTCTCAGAGAAAATGGATCAAGCAAGGTCTCTAAGGAGTCCTCCGGTGAAGAAATCAGAGTTCAGGCGATTCTGGACTCTCTGTTCAACAAACGGTCTATCACAGGGCCGCGAGGGAGCCAAACGGTCATGGGAGGACCGCAAGGCCATGGAAAACGGTCTAGGGGGTGACTGTAAGGCTTCAGGAGGCGAAATGGGGCAAAATAGGCACAACCTGGGGGGTAGCGGTCATGGATAGACCGCTATATAATGATTTTTATATTTTTTTATTAAAAATATGGGGGTAGCGGTCATAGGGTGACCGATACCTCTTGGCAGCGGTCACCACATAACCGCTACCAGGGGGACTTTGTAGTTTCGCGCGGGTGATGCTCCGGACGTCCGTTTGAGCTTCGAACTCGCCCGAAACGGGCCCGAAAGCTGGGGAATGAAAGATTAAGGCCTCCAGAGCTTAGTGGGCTTTGAAAATGGTCAAGAAATTGGCTCTATATAGGCTCAAAGAGGACTCCAAAATAAGGGTTAATTCAGGGCATTACGGAGATGAATAAGAGCAACAACCCAACTTGTAGGTTGAAAATGGGTGTCAATAATACGCTCTGAGAAGGAAGAAGCGGCCGACTTATATGCTGTCTTCTTGCCAGATCCACTTGGCTTTGCCTCCTTACTAGCTTTGGTGGCAGGGGTGAACTCAATGTTGTTCACCTCTTATTGGGCCGGCGTTCCCGCATCTGCCTACCCTTTACTGAACTATAGGTCAGGTTATCGGAGAAGAACATCTCTATTTCAGTGACTGTCAAGTTGAGCTGGTCAAAGCCTTTGATGTTGGTGCCGAGGAGCTTTTCGCTGACCTCGGCTACTAAGTCTCAATGGCATATGGTGATGGCGTCCTCTTGGATTGGCGGATTGATACACCTCATGTTGAGGTGTTGCCATTTCTTGATGAAATCGAGGGTGCTCTCACCCTTCTTCTGCTGGAGAGAACGGAGCTCGACCAGGGAGATCTTTCACTCGGTCGTTTGGAAATGGTCAAGGAATTTCTTCTGGAGATCTACCCAATCGATGACTGAGTTAGGCTTTAGGCGGGAATACCACTAGAAGGACATTCCCATGAGTGAAGTGGTGAAGTAGCGGAGGAGATATGACTCATCCAATGCTTACTGGCCTATGGCCATGATGTAGTAGGCCAAGTGCTCATTTGGAGACCCTTGCCTGTCAAACTTCTATAGCTTTGGTGGCTTGGCATACTCTGGAGGGAGCTTCTTCAGCTGGTGATGCAGTGGGTAGGGGACACTGTAGAGATCTATAGCTACGACCCCCTCCCCATATTGAGCAAACTTTGTCTCGACAATCCGCTCGATCATCCGGCACTATGCCATAAAATTCTCTGGCACTGGCGTATTGGATGCTCGTGGTTGAGCTTCGACTGGGGGCATGCCGAACCTAGTTGCTGTTGGGGTTCGGGTAGCTACCGTCGAGGCGTTGGCACTGTTGTGCCCAATTGGCAGGGCCGACACTTCGACCGGAGGCCTAGCAAGTGGTTGAGGGTGAAGGTCTCGTTCCTGAAGAAGGTCTTGCAGGAAGGCCTTCAAATGTTGGTTCTCCTTCATGAGAGTCTCAAGGGTCACCTCTTGAACCTCATTTACTGGAGGATCATTGTTGACCGGTTCCATGTTGACAGGAGCAGCACAGTCCTCGTGATGGGGACATCGCCTCCCTTGCCCACACTCATGGCGCGTCTCCTCACCTCGGACGCATCTAGCACGGTCTAGTTATAGGCGAGCACCTGATAAATTCCCCACAACAACATATAAGGGATGAATCGAATTTCTCTACCAATGTGATACATACATCAGCCTCCTTCAGGTTCCTCGAACCAGGAACAAAACGACTCAACCCTAGCCAGGTTAAACCCACACGTTGTGACCCAGACTGATGATCCTCTCATCAATGTTCCTTTCTCAAGGACACTGAAAAAATATTTGACACTCTCCTAAAAGAGGGCCAAATAATGGCATGACCAGCCGGCATACTACGATGAAATGGCGAAAAGCCACCCTCTTTATTGCAAGTTTCATGCCAAGGTGTCTCACCCAATAACGGAATGCCAAGAAGTTTAAGACTACATCAAGATCCTTATCCAAAGAGGAGAAATCAATGGTCAAGGGAACTCCATGATAAAACAGCATCTTAGAGAGGCGGCCGAGAAAATTATTTGGCAAAGCTAAAAAGGCCAGACCATGGAAGAAGGCTCCAAGCACACCTCTAAGCAAAGCCAACAAGGTGGAGCTAAGAAAAAGAGTTGTAAAGTCCATTCTAAGGCAGATGCCGGAGCATGCAATTAAAAGACCGCTGAAGAAACTATAACGACCCAAATGCCTCATGATCTCCGTGATGGCATAGCAGAATATCAAGAATTGCCACTTAAGATAATTGAACGAGCAATCGATGCCACATTTCAGGTGCAATCCGAAGAAGCCGATCGGGTTAGGGTAACTCCTAGGAAAAATCACCGACTTAGATCCCTTAAAACATCGGCTCAAACCATGAAACACGGTCTTGGAAACAATTCCGCTTCAAAGCCAAAACCAATAGTGCCCTCTTCACAAGAGGCGGCACAGGCCAGAAAGCAAAAGAAGAATAGAAAAAAGAATATCAAGAGGAGGTTAAAGGAGAAGGTGGAGCAGGCCGCCGCCATCGAGGCCCCTAAAGAACTAACTACCCTCCAAAGACTACAAAAACTCATAGATGAGTTGGAGAAATATATTCTCCCTCTTTCCACCAGGATTGCCACTCTAGACAAATATATCGCTTGAGAGAGATTCGGGTACAAGGCTCTTGACTCCAAGAAATGGTCCAACGCTGGGAAGAGAGTGAAAAACTCCTAATCCCTGAGGAACTCTCTTTATTTTATAAGGATGATGAGATCACTATGGAAACATTGAAGGAGATGCTACAAAATCTTTCCTGCAATGTGGTGGCAATCCTACCGCCTGATAATTTAAATTCCCCACAAGGGGAAGGAAATGCGGCGAATCATCCCAGTTGCAACACCTCTCTAACAACTTACCAACGCCGTTCGGCAGGAAATAACCGGGGTCGTGGTAGAGGATGAGGTCGGGGTCGTGGAAGAAATCCGACTCTCGACCAAGTTATCTTACTGCAAGCGAAAAATTTGGGTCCCATCCTGGAAACTGAAGTGCAGGGTATCCCCTTCGTGTTTGATCCCTCTGATGAAGAAGAGACGTCGATCAATCTGCCAACACAAGATAAACTATAGAGCAAGCGGGCCCTTCTAGCAAAGACGAGCCTGCAAACCAAGCCGTTCCCTGTCACAAGGACAAACCTGATGAGTCATTGCCACCTTCAGAAGAATCTTTGGCACCGTTGTTTCAAGAAAAAGGTGAATGATCAACATGGAGGTGAGCACCCTCCTAAGAAGGAAAAGCCTGGTGGAGTGCCAAAGAGCCTAACAAAGCTTATTCCGCCACTTGAGAAGGCCCATGCTCGGGCGGACCACAAAATCATCCAACATATGAAGTGATTCTCGAGCAATGTTACTATTTGGGAAGCTATCACTTGGAGTAAAGAATTAAGAGAGGCTCTCATTAAGACACTCCAAGATCCTGAGGCGTAAGAAGCCCATGCTGCAGAACTGCAAGCCTAAACATATGAGGCGTTCGCAACAAGCATTACAGTCATGAAGAAAGACATGATATTGTCTTCCTCGTGTCATAATTGCCCCTTATACATGCAGGGAACAATCAATGGGCATGACATAAACAGAATTTTGGTCGACAATGGAGCAGCCGTCAACATCATGCCTTTGAAGACTTTTTAAGTCCTTATACCTAACGGCTCCACATACAAAAGGTTAATGCGGTTAAGATCTCGGGATTCAATCAGAACTCGGAACAAGCTCTGGGCCAAGTTGAGGTGTAGCTCACCATGAGTGACTTCACTACTAAAGTGGCCTTCTACATCATCAACGTTGACATATCTTACAAGGTGCTGTTAAGTAGACCATGGTTACATGAAACTTGGGTTGTCCATTCAACTCTACATCAATGCATCAAATACGCCAAGGAAGGGGAGCAGCACACCGTCTTTGCAGACCAGGCTCCGTTCTATCCAAATGAGTGCCATCTGGCAGATGCTTCATTGTATTTCAAGGAATCTACTACAGTAACTCCCGAGAAGACAAAGGCCAAAGGAAAACAAAAAGTGAATTTTGAAAATGAAGAAGAACAACCCTTCACTATCAACCAAGACTTGGTGAAGTTGGATAGAATGAGCCTTAAAGTTGGCTCTAAGCCGGCTCGACCAGAAAGGTGGAATATTGACTTTGAAGCCAACCTCATCAGTCGAGCCATCGACCAAAGTATCTCCTTACTGCCCAAGTGTGTTCAACTCCTGTTCTCAGGGGAGGAACGCGAAGTGGAGCAATTAAAGACTTTTATAGTCTCTTACCAGCGGAAAGGAAGAAATAAGAAAAACAAGAAAGACAAGGCAATCGTCTTCTATAAAGGAGATTTGGTCCCACGAGGCCCTCCTGAGGATGATTTTGGCTAGAATATCCCCACTAACAACGTGTCGGAAAGTCCAAGAAATAGATGATATGCCGAAATACATTAGAGAAATGTGCAAAAAGTAACATATTCCTCGAGTCCAAGACTTTACACGGAGTGCATATTTCCGTCAATTGTGGAACCCTTCACATGTCCAGGGGTAACTTCCCTTCTCTGGGCCACTTGACCCACGACCTCCATTCCCTCTCTTTAGGGACATCCCCTACCACACCCCTTCCCTATGGGCCAACCCCCTGCCCTGCGACGTGAGCGTGGATCTCTGGGATTCCCCCCATCATGACCACGCTCATGTGCCGCTCCAAGCCGATAATTCATTCAAGTGAATTTGCCCGTATAAAGGGATTAATCCCTATCCTTCAGAAAATTGAGCTTTAAGCACACCGTATGTATGGCGTACATTGGTCCGCATCTCGGGCCCACTCCAAGTGATTTGAATTGGGTCATCACCCGAACATTGAAAGGCCGATGTGTGGCCGATAGCGAACTAACTATTTCTGCTGATTTGATATTACTCGTATAAGGGATTAATCCCTGTCCTTCAAGAAATTGAACTTTAAGTACGCCATATGCATGGCGCACATTGGCCCGTATCCCAGGCCCATTCCACGTGTTTTGAGCCAGGTTATCACCCAAACATTGAAAGGCCGATGTGTAGCCAACAGTGAACCAATCGTTTCCGATGATTTAATAAATGTATAAATACATGCATCAACCTAAGTTTCCAATGCCTTATGTGCTTGAATCGCTAATACAATTTTCCAGGCCATAAGGCCCTTATTCCTGGCGATTAATCAAGGGTGTTCCCTTCTCTGAGGGGATGTAAATGACGTCGCGATCTTTATGGCGCCACGAATTTTGGTCCCGACCCAAACTACATAATCGTCTGACCGAGTCAGATCGAGCGCACCAAAGGCTTCCATGAAGTCCGAATAAACCGTCACTTTGTGACTGGCACACCCTCGTAATAAATAAATGAATAAAATAGTTATGTGAATTTTAGTGCGTCCACAAGTCTGGCACGTCCGGTGGGACCATTTTATCACCCTTCATCTCTTTGCCAGGACTAAGGGCCCCACGGCCCCTTTCCTATAATGCTGATTATTCAATTTGTAAATGAAGGGATCGCACTCCAAGGACGAAGATGACGCTCGCTTTCGGCCAACAGGTCGTGGAAAGCCATGTTCGGAATGGGTACCTGGCCATTCCCCTTTGCTTCGGGAGCTTCCCTCCTATCGTGGGCTTCTCCAATTTTCTTGGGGTGGTCTTCACCAACTTGTTAGATGTGGAAGCATCTGACGCGGCTGAGATGAACGGTCCCATCCAGGGAGCCACTGAGATTGCTGCTGACCAACCATCCGCCAAAGCTGCTGGAGCCATCCCGAGGGAAACATTGAACTGCTGCGTGCACCACATGCACCCGACTACCGGCCCATCTCATCTGGGGTTGACCTCCCACCAAAGGAGGCTCCGAAAGCGCCATGCTACCACTACACCAAGGGGTGGGCATTCCAACACTGGTAAATCTTTTATCATGGGAAGTATCCGAGTCCATACCAACAAGCGATGAGCCGAAGCAATTCCAGACCGGGTCGTGCCCACTGTCCCGGTGCAGAACTCCTTCCGAGCACTAGAGAAGATGAAGGACAGAATGATGCCCCCTACCCTGGCCGAGGCACCGAAGCATGGGTCGACCTCCTGGCCAGCTAAGTTTAAACAAGTCTGGGTCCCCAAGGGAGCCCAAATTTCTCCACCCACCCAAGTGGGGCCCCACACCTTCGACCTCGTGAGGGCACGACGAGAAGATCTGGTCGAGCTACCGACCACTGTGTACCAGCCAGTACCCACAACACCGGCATCACTGGGAAATACCCGCCACTACCAACGCCATCGTCGAGAGGCCCATATGGGGCCCTCGACTCATGCACCCGTTACTATAGCCAAGGCATCATCACCGACTTTTCCTTCTACCCAGGCCTGGGAAGGAGTAGAAGAGGCTGCGAGGAATTATCTTCGTGACTCAGGGAACACTCTCCTAAGCCGCCAAAGACTACTAGGAGCAGTAGCTTTCGCCTACGAAGAAGAAGGGACTCGGCTTGTACCCAGTGTAGAGTCGAGGAATTGCTCAAAGGAGCGCCATCAATCCCCGCTGCAGGAAGAAATGAAGCCCCAGATATCAGTCTTTGATAGATTGGTTTTTTCGAGCAAGTCGTAAAGAAGGGCGGCAAGAAGAGGCAGGGACCTGAAGGTCTACACTTGCAACATGGTTGGAGTGTTCGGCAGGTACGGGACTTTACCAACCGAGCCCGAAGAGGTGGCCAGACTGGCCACAAGGCCAGGACCTATAACCAGAAGGGGGAGAGCGGCGAATGAAATAGCACAAGTCCGCATTGAAGAAGCTGGCCATGGGGACTCTTCAATGGCCTTGGCTGCCAATGTTGTTGCTGCCGAAGACACCACAGGAGGACCATCCACATCATCCGAGGAGGCGCCGGTCGAAGAGAGGGGGGACATCCCTAGCCTTTCTATGAACGACCCTACTATATTCCACATGATGTGGCAATACCAGCAAGAGATTGAACTGTTAAGGAAATAACTAACTAAAAGAAATGCTCAACCCTCAACATCTGGGCAAACTGAGGCATTGCCCGAAACTTCTTGGGGCAACGGTCAGGCCTCAGAAGCTTCTCCACAGGCAACGACATCTCCACCAATGCACAGCTACAGTGGGGGCACGCCCATGCAGCAGTCGCAACATACTACACTGGCCTAGTCACCGATCTTTCCATTCCAAGGGCCTGCTATTGCGCCACAGGCAACAGTCCTAACAATGCCACTGGCACAACCAGTTCACTTTTATCCAAGCCCGGTCGACCCAGCAGCCGTGAGCAGGCTGATGCTCAAACAGATGATAGACATGAAGTTGGCAGAGAGGGGCGATGGTGATCGTACGCCATTTAATGTGTACTGGGTACCTTACCTAGCGCACTATGCCGCCAGGAAGTTGCCGGCCAGCATCACAAGCCGCCGAAATTTGAGAGGTTCAACGGGCAAGGGTCTCCCAGGGAGCACATTGCCTACTATATGAATGTTATGGAGGATCTAGCTACGGATGAAGCCTATCTCCGGAAACTATTTACTCTTTTAAGATGCTTTCGAATGAATTCCACACACGTTACACACGGCACACGCACGCTTGAACAGACGAGAAAGGAGATGGCTCATCTGAAAAACCATATTTAAATCATGATGTGATGTAAGAGAGTGTTTTTTTCTAAATAATAAAAATCAAGGAAGAACAAATAACACTGTCCTTGCTGAGGAAGTTACATGCAAATGTAATGTCGTCGGAGAAGGAAATCTTGTCACGACCCAAGGATGATTCTCAAATTAAAAAAAGGGTAGTTAATTAACCAAGATAAGTACACATGATGTTGCGTTAGCGATATCTAATTAAGATATCAGAAAAGTGAGAGGACAGAATGTTTAGCTGCCAAGTGCCAAGCATGATCCTAACGTTAATTACTTAATTACTTGAAAATCTTATTAAAAGAATCGGCAAATGTGCAACGAATCCTAACCAGATTCGAGGTAAAGTGGGGGAAACACGAGAATTACGGATCTTGCCGGTTGGACTGGGAATCAAATCATGAGTAGCCAGTCTTTAAAAAACTTAAAAAAATAGTAAAATATTTTTAAAATCTCCTAAATTTCTTTCTCTCTCTCTCTCTCTCTTCACGTATCTATCTCTTTGTTTCTCCCTCCCTCTCTCTTTTTGGTACAATATGCAGGTCAAAATAACTCTCTCTCTCTCTCATGTGTGAGTGGCACCGGCTCTATAGGGGAAATCTCCTTTTTCTCTCTTCTCTTCAAATTAAATGTTCTCAATGGAAGAATGATATGAGGTTGCACCTTTTGCCATCTCGACTAACATGATGTTAACTTCAAACTTAAATTCAGTGTTCTTCAAATTGGGAGTATCAAACTTAATTAGATTTGTTACACGGGGTGCGCGGGTGCCCCTTCGGGGACGCGGGGACACGGGTGCCCCTTGGGGGCCGACCGCGCAAGGCACCAGGGGCCAAGTGCCACTTGGGGGGGCCGCATGGCCCACGCCACATGGAGCCATGCGGTGCCCCCTCCCCCTTTCTCTCTTATCCTCTCCCTCTCTGCTCCGTATCTCTCACTCTCCCCTATAAATACCCTTCCACCGGTGAAGACAAGAAAGGTGAGTGAAGTGAACTATTGGGAAAACCTCACAGGATATATACAACAAATATATATAACCAAACGAGTTCAGAGTTAGAGGACATACCTCGCAGCAGAAATGAGACGTACACACGTAATAACAAAAGTGGAAATAGAAACACGTGTGTACCTACAGTATTCGGGTACAAGATCGGCTACCAGAGTCAACCCCTACCTGTGAATCGTTGCGGAATCACAGAGCCGGCTACTAGAGTCGACTCCAAGAGTCCATGCTCCAAATTCAGGGACTATGGTGATGGTTCCCCCAGAGATGCAGACCATACTCATCACAGAACTAACCCGCGACTTCTATCGTGCAGTCAGCACATTGACGCACTACCCTTGTCTCTATTTCATCTAACATATAGAGGAGAAGATGAGGAGAGAGAAGGGACAGAGAGAATTGAGAGACGAGACTGCCACAGCCATCACGGGCGCCATGCTCTCAAGTTCTCTCTCTATGCACACCTCCTTTCCCTTGGACACTTCTCTGTCACCTCACAAACATACCTTGGCCTATGGAGACGAACTCCCACCATGGTACATCTCCCGGCATCCTCGTACTCAACGGACCAACTCGGACAGAGTGACATCATCCATCGACCCGTCAGAGTAACGTCGTCCACTGACACGTCATCTCCCATCCCTTGCACACATAGTGCTCCATTATTCTCTCCTTTTTATCTCTTTCTTCCATTATCTCTCTTATATATTTTTCCTTTCACTTCTTTTTGCACCCCCTTTAACCAACCCCCTTAGGGGGTATTTATAGAGGGGAAGTAGAGGGAGAGAGGAGGAGGGTGAGAGAAGGAGATGAGATCGGGGGAGAGAGAGGCATCGACGGGATGATAAGAAGAGGAGGTGGAGTGGATGAGGTGGAAGAGGAGGGGAGGCGCAGAGCGCACGCGGGCGAGCGCGCGCTCACGGGCTGGCAGACGTGGGTGCGCACCTCGCGTGCGTTCTGCCGCCACCGCAGCGGTGCCACGTGGCTGGACCGAATGGGCATCGGGCCCATTAACATCTCCCACTTGCCCATTAGGGCCTACTATGTATGTCCTTCATCTCACAACGTACAATTTTAAAGGATCTGTAATTCTCGGTCATACAGGAAATGGAGTGTATGACCTCCGCGAGAGTTATCCAAACAAATTGGGAGTATTCCATTAAGCCATCACCTAACTAATGGAGTACTCAGAACAACTCGGTATGTATCTCAGACTTTTAATGTTCACCTATTTTGACACTCCGGATCTCTAAAAAATGGGGCAGTGTCAAACCCCCAATTGCTAAGTGCCCATGACTCTATCAATACCACACAGGTAATAGAGTCTCCTCGGATATGAGCAACTAAGCATGGTGAAATATAAAATGTCTTTCCTATGCTGCTAATGTCAATCCAATTCGTCTTGATCGCTTTCCTAGACATGTCCCGCTGGACGGTATCAATCATCGCCCTAAGTAACATGCTAAAGTAGCGACATCAACCATCCTTTTCATGACACAACGCTACAGATCACTGGGGATACAATAGGAATCACACAAATGTGATTCATGAGCTCACACAATGACGAAGAGGGATCCATTCATCATTCTCATATGCAGTCATATTACACGTGGTATGATACGCATGCTGCGGTGTTCTTCTATTTTCATAGACATGTCACTTAATAAAATATTATAAAACACGGCACGAATACAAGTCTAGTTGCAGCTTACGCAGCTAACCCGAGTCTCGCAAACCAGCCACTTCCACTTAGCGTCTTTTTGCGACTCACGTATCCGGATATTCAGGCTCCATGGGATTGCAGTGATATCCTCATGGCCGATCTTTATTAGATCTCATCTTAGGCCCATTATGAGCGGGAATGGTGAAACATTTGTGTGATCAAGGTGGAACAGCACATATCTCTTTTAGCCTGCAATACCAAGATAGATGTGCATCTGCGTATTTTTCCAAAGGGAAAAGGAACAGGGGAAGTCAGAAATTCGGTGGCATTTATTTTCTTAGCAGCTTGTGACCTTGTGCCCAAGACTAGAGATTATTGAACAGATTATGCAGAAGTCGGTGAAACAATTCAATTATTTAGTAAAGAACGATATATGATAGAAAAACTTAAGCAAAATAATGAATATAAGGAAGGAGCCATAAAGGTGACTGGGGATGGTTTTTGGCATCACCTGGAAGCCTAGGAAAACAGTCATATCTGACCGGCCTGGTTTGAGTGGATAAAATCTAGTTTTTAATCTTGGCAGAAGTGTCATTGATTAAGACCCCCAAAGATCTGCTGATTGAGACTAGTAACCTTGGATAATTATGTTGACTTGTATGAATTGGCGAAGAAGTCCATTTTACAAAGCTCATATCAAACTTCTTTCTTTATCTCTTTATCCAGACTCTTATTTAAATCTAACGAAACCTTTAGATTTTGGTTGCATGAGCTTAAATTAATCAACCAAGAAGATAATTCTTCTTGCCAACTGGCCTCATGGCACTTTCCTTTCACCTTTTCCTATGCAATTTTAGCTAGTTATCCAGCACTATCATACAAGTGGTTCAAGTTGGGAAAGCAGCTGGTTGGAAAATTTTGTCGTGCCTTTTGAACCCCCCATAGCATCTTGCCAACCTTAACATTGTTCGAAGGTCTAGTGGCTGTCAGTCCCTCTTGTTGCTGTTTTCATATCATGACACACTTCTTTACCCAAAGGAAAAGAAAAGGATGTATATTCTTCAGAATTTCGAAAGATTAATTAGCTCAATGCTTGTTGATATCAGAAACAAGAATACATTTCAAATTTGGTTTATTAAACATAAGTAGGGCTATTCAATGTTTGGTTTGGTTTGGTTTGGTTTGGTTTGGTTAAGTGAGAATTTACAACAAACTAGATCAAAGTTTGGTTTGGTTAGTGAGAATGTTGACCATACTAGACTAAACGAAATTATACTGGAAACTATACCAAAATATCCAAATCAAACTGAAATCTCGTCAAACCAGAATAGGTAGCCTATGACATGTTGACCTTTCTTCCAAACTTAGTAAATATGTAAGATATTTATTTCTCAATTTAAACTTAAATTATAAATAATAAAAAATGAAATATATTAAAAAACTGACAACCTTTCTAAAACTGGAATCAATTGTTTCTAACTTTAAAAGAATAATATATGTAATATTCATGATATCTTTGAACATTTCATTTAATCCAATTTATTTGGTCTGAATTGGTTTTGAAGCTTTATGGAAGCAAACCAGACCAAATTTGCAATTCAGTTTAGTCTTGAAACAAACAAAAGATTTCTACTTCACCAAACCAAGCCTAACTGAATTATTCAGTTTGGTTTAGTTTTAAGATTGAACAAAACAGTGAACAGTCCTACACATAAGGTGGACTTCTCCACTGTTAAAACATGATTCCAGCATTATACAAGCTCAGATATGTTAATGGCACTTTATCTTCTGTGTAAAAGGTTCCTGACTACTTCCCCAAATGCAGCTTCATATTACTTAAGGAAGAAATAAATTTTCATGCAAATGCTTCATCAACTATGCCAACCAACTGCCGCTTAGGTGAAAGCCAATATTCCAGAAAGACATTCTTCACCTAAGAAGAGCAAATAAGTGGCTCCGCAGCTGCTTGATAACCACTATTGGAATGGCTTTTGAAAAAGGGTCGCTCACACAATATGGTATGAAAGAGGACACTCTTTTCCCTCTTTTCCTCTTTCATTATGCATAAGTTGCAAAGCTGAAAGCTCCTTTGACACACCGGGTGTAGGATGTAATCCATTCTGGGAAAGTCCTCCAATATGACATAGTTATGCAAATTTTCTGTTTCTGTAAATGCAGTGAAGCAATGTGAATTAAAAAATCTATTCTTAATATCTTCTAATGGCAAGAATGTGGACTGGCAAAGAATTTAACAAATGATAGCATTTTCATTCAAATGAGACAAAACAGAGGCCAATATGTTTTGGTTCTAGGAGGGCTGGGAGACAACCTTGGGTTAATGTATGTCTGCTGAAGTACGGTCTACATGTGGATCATTTTACAAAGGCAGCCTTTTTGCTTTGGCTTTTGATACATTTTTATTTCTTTCAAAATATGTGCAGGATATCCCACGCACATTCCCGTGTCATCCTTGGTTAGACACCCCAGAAGGCCAGGCATCTCTGCGCCGTGTTCTTGTTGGGTACTCCTTTCGTGACTCTGATGTTGGGTATTGTCAGGTGTGTGAAGTCTCTTTGTTTTCTTTTCTGTATTAGTGTTTCCTAAGCAGTAAAAAGAAGTTGTGTCCATATGGAAATCTTTCTTTTTATTTTGTTGCAGGGTTTAAATTATGTGACTGCCTTCCTGCTGCTAGTAATGAAAACAGAAGAGGATGCATTTTGGATGCTTGCCGTTCTCTTAGAAAATGTTTTAGTGAATGACTGCTACACTGATAACCTATCTGGTTGTCATGTTGAGCAAAGAGTATTCAAAGATCTCCTTGCCAAAAAATGTCCAAGGTTTAGCTTTTTATTTTTCCTGGTAGCAAACATGGTTGTGCCTTTTTCATGCAACAAACTTGTGGTTCTCTAACTGGGAAAAACCTTTGCAGGATTGCTGCTCACTTGGACACTATGGATTTTGATGTCTCCTTGGTAACTACGGAATGGTTTTTATGTCTCTTCTCTAAGAGCTTGCCTTCAGAGGTCAGAAGTCATTGTCACAGTTTGTTTAGGAACATTTATCAGCTGTGGTCTGTTTCCAGGAATTTCTTTCTGCTGATTCAGTTGTTTATGTACGTCTAATTAGACAACAATGCGGGTGTGGGATGTCTAGGGAAATAAACCAAAGACCTAGGGACATGACTCAAATAAAAGGGAAAATATAATGATATGACTCTCAAAAAAATAGGAAAATACATCATATGACTCAAAATAGATAACTAGACCATGCTAGATGCGCCCAAGGCGAGCCATGAATGTGGGCAAGGGGGGTGATGTCCCCATCATTCATATTCGGCCCCTCCTTCAAGGCCACTATGCCAACCCTCTACTTCTCAAGTTACACCATTCCAACAGACTCTCCTTGATAAAATCGCTTCAATGGAGGAACAATTAAAAAGGGTCATGAGCCTGCGGCCGCCTCCTCCTCCTCCTCAAGTCAACCCTCTTCATGCCTTCATGAACAACCTCATGAAGATGGAGGAAGAATGGAAGGAGAGGAGAGATGATTACAGCATTAACAATGTAAGTAAGCTAGAGCCGTGTCGCGGCTTCTCTCTCTAGAATCCTAGAGTGAGAAGCTCTGGGTTTTTGCGACGCGGGAGAGGTTCGTGTCGTCCGCGGTTGAAGGTGTCAACACGAGGCATCCTGTGTGGCTAGCGGAGAAGGAACCTCGTGTCAACACGAGGCTCCAACATTTTTTCCTCTGCGTTTTAGAGGGACCTCGTGTTGACACGAGGTTTCCCCACTTGTTCTACTGCCAAGGGTTCCGACTGGCGTTCGAGCTTGAGGTTCGAAGGTCTCCCCTCCCCGCCGATTGATGGCGGCGGCGGGGGAGAGGGCATCTCCCAGCAATGTGTTGGTCGGATCTATGAAATGCATATCTCCCAAGGGTGCAGAAGAGTTGAAGGGCAAGTCCTCCTGTTTGGGGCTCGACGGGGCATCGTCGAACGTCCTCAACAAGGAAGACGGTGGGATTTCATCAAAAGGTTTTCTGGCGGGCGATGGCGGATCTTTTGAGAGCCTGAAGGTTGAGGAGGATCAAGCGGTGATCAGGGGACTCTCTGAACCAATTTCTGCTGCGGGTACGGTGAGGGGTGCTACGGTAAGCGGGAAATCGTTTGCCCAGATTATTCTTGAAGGCAGACCGAGATCTTCCAAGCGTATTTCAGTGAAGCCTCCTGCATTCACGAAAGACGGTGAGCCGGCGGTTTTCTTTACTCCGGATGACATTGCTGACTCTTGCGGTGCTCTGCAACACTCGATCATTGCCAAATGTTCATATGGGCGTCCTTCGATCCCTGAGGTAAAATCCCATCTCTTACAGGTCATTCGTGTACTTGGGGAGCCGATCATTAGTAGACTGGATCCCAGGCACCTCCTAATCAGATTGTCTAATGAGACTGATTTTCTGAAGCTTCTCCTTCAACAGAGTGTAGTCATAAAGGGTTTCCTCTTCCGTTTCTTTAAGTGGCAGATTGATTTCGACTTTAAATCTGATCCTCCGGTGATTCCCGCTTGGATTTCATTCCCTGGGCTCCCTGCTAATTTCTATCGGGAAGATATGTTGCTGTCGATTGCAGGAAATATTGGGCCAGTGCTTCGTATACATGAAACCACACTGGCAATGTCTAATACATCTGAAGCCATGGTTTGTGTGGAATTGAACTTGGAAAAGCAACGACGGGAGAGGGTATGGATTGGAACAGGGACTGATGGATACTGGCAATTGGTTGACTATCGCCGTGTCCCCTCTTTATGTGCTAACTGCCATAAAATTGGACACTTAGAGTTGAATTGTAGGAAGAAATCAAACAAAGTTTTATCTAGACAGAAAGATGCAGATTTGATTGCTCCTAAACAAGTAAGACAAGTGTTCAGACCCAAAGTGACCCATGAGGATTCGGTTGTAAAAGAAAACAAATTTGAAATCTTAAATCTTCTAGGAGAGGAGTTAGTCACAGGCTGTAAATCCATTCATGATGAACATCTTACAGATGTAGTTGAAGTTAAGACTGGAAAGGATTTGGCAACCCCCAGTTCTTCTAATTTCAAAAATGAAAAGCCTGGCTTTACAGTCAACTTCCCTCTTCCAAGCATAAGAGAGGATTCAGATTCAGACAACTCTGCAGTTCACCCGGTATCACTGTCTGAGGGCTTGGGTAATATGACATCTCCAGATGAAGCCAAGTCTGTATTTAAGAGGAGAAATGTAGGTGCTATTTCATCTATATCCCTAGCCGAAAATTCCAAGATGCTGTGCAGTGTGACCTATCCTGTAAAAACTTCTCTGAAAGTCACTCCTTCTTCCATGTTTCCTGGGGATATAATAAGTGACTTCAGGTTGACCAGAGCCAAAGCCAAGGAAAAGATGGCCGTTGAGTTTTTGCAGCCTGATACCCATGACTAGCTCATTCCTAGTTTGGAATATTAGAGGCATTGGTAATAATGCTTCTGTTAGACACCTTTCTCAACTTGTTAGAGTTCATGATGTCAAAATGGTTGCAATTTCGGAACCAAACATAAAATTTTGTTGTGCTCACAGGATTGCTAATAAAATTGGGCTGCAAACAGTCATAGGTAATGATGGGGAAAATTCAAAAATATGGTTGTTCCATGATCCCAGCTTAAATATCCAAGTTGTTCAGCTGCACTATCAGTATATAACAGTTGGTCTGCTTGACAGTTCTGAGATTACCATTCTTTATACTTTTGTTTATGCCTCTTGTAACTACATCATCAGAAGGGACTTGTTTGATTCCCTTATAAATTTTGGTGAAGGGGTTTCTATTCCATGGTTGGTTAGTGGTGACTTTAATTGTGTCTCTTCTCCGGACGAAAAATTCGGAGGAAGACCTCCTTCTATGACCCCAATGATTGACTTTCAGAGTTTTCAGTCAGCCACAGGGTTGGTGGATGCTGGTTTTTCTGGTTCCCAATACACATGGGTTAATAACCAGTTAGGTTCTTCTCATGTTAGAGCTCGGCTTGATAGAGTTTTCTATAACTCAATGTGGCTTGATAAGGGGACAAATTTGGCCATTAAACACCTCATCAGGGGTCCTTCTGATCATGCCCCCCTTCTGGTGACAATACCAAACAGCACATCTAAACCTGGTAGATTTATATATCAAGCTATGTGGCATTCTCATACAGATTTTTTGGATTTTGTGAAAGAGAAGTGGAAGGATACCATATGTGAGTCAGTCAATCCTCTCATTGTGCTGCAATTTAAGCTGAAGACCTTAAAACATTCTCTAAGGAACTGGAACAAGGTAGTTTTTGGTGACATACACAGAGCTAAGGAAGAGGCTATCCTATCTCTAGAAGTTGCTCAAGCTAATTTTGATGAATTTCCATCTGAAATTAACAGGGAAGCTATGCATCTAGCTCATGCTCATCTTAAACAAGCTCTGGCTAGAGAGGAAACCTTTTGGTTTCAAAAATCAAGAATTGAATGGCTGCAAATGGGGGATAGAAACACACAGTTCTACCATAATTACACTAGAATCAGACAACAAAGGAACTTCATTCAAAGATTGAAGATTGGTAATGTATGGGAGGAAGATCAGGAAACTTTAGCAGCTGGAGCAGTGTCTCACTTTCATAAGTTAATGTCTACTGAGGCTCATTGCATTGATGATAATTTACTGTCTGTTATCCCATCCCTTATTTCTGAAAATTTGAATATCTCTTTATGTTCCATTCCTTTGGCTGATGAGATAAAACAAACAGTTTGGTCTTTGTCTGGAAACAGCTCTCCAGGCCCAGATGGTTTTACAGGAAGCTTCTATACCCACTGCTGGGACATTGTGGGTGAGGATGTAATCAAAGCAGTCCAAGGTTTCTTTCATGGTTGGGGTCTACCTCAAGGGCTTTCTTCCACTATCATTTGCATGATTCCCAAGGTTAAAAATCCCACCTGTTATGCTGATTTTAGACCCATAAGTTTGTGTAACTTTTCCTTTAAGATAATCTCAAAGATCATAAGTGATAGACTTCAGCTGGTGCTTCCTGCTATCATTTCAAAAGAACAGAGTGGCTTTATAAAAGGTAGATTAATCTCAGATAATTTTCTGCTAGCCAAGGAACTTTTTATGGAGCTGGACAAACCGGTTAGAGGGCACAACATGTTGATTAAATTGGATATGGCTAAGGCTTATGACAGGATTGAATGGGACTTCTTATTGCTAGTCTTGAAGAGGTTTGGTTTTTCTAATCGGTTTACCTCCTTGATATCTCAAACTCTAGTGAATTGCTGGTTCTCTATATCTTTTAATGGTCATCTGGCTGGGTATTTTAAGTCTACCAGGGGGGTGAGACAAGGTGACCCCCTTGCCCCAACTTTATTTATCATTGCCGAGGAGGTTCTAAGCAGAGGTCTTTCCCTATTATTTCAATCTGGAAAATGCAAGTATTTCCACCTACCCCGTGGTGTTCCATTACAGTCTCATATTCTTTATGCAGATGACTCGATAATATTTTTGAATGGCTCAAAGAATTCTGTTCAACAGTTGCTTATCTTTTTAAATAGATATGAAAATTCTTCGGGGCAATCTATTAACAATGCTAAGAGCTGTTTCATGACATCACAGAGAATGCCTTCTTCATCTGTAACTAGATTGAAAAACCTAACTGGGTATCAGCATAAAGAAGCCTCTTTGACTTATCTGGGTATTCCCCTGTTCAAGGGAAGGAAAAGGGTATTATACTTTAAGTATCTGATAGACAGGATTCAAGGCAGACTTGCTGGGTGGCAATGTAAATTCCTCTCACAGGCAGGCAGGGTGGTACTTATTAATTCAGTATTATCTTCTCTTTCAGTGTATACTGCCAGTGCAATCTCCATACCACACTCCATTCAGAGGCAAATTGACAGAATGTGTTCCAATTTTTTCTGGCAAGGAGTAGACCCTACAAGCAGAAAACACTGGATTGCTTGGAATAAAATTTGCTGTCCGGTTGAGCAAGGTGGGCTTGGCATTCGTAGTATTGAGGATATTCAGTTTTGCTTTCATGTTAAGCTGTTATGGATGGCCATTTCTAGTGAATCTTTATGGGCAAATTTTATCAGGAACAAATATCTGAATGGGAAACATTTAACAGATTGTATACTTCCTTTCCCTGCTGGTATCAGAAGAAGGGACTTCAATGCAGCCAAAGCTTTCCTTTTGTCTGGCCTTCGAATATCTGTTAAAGATGGTACATCAACTAGATTCTTCAAGGACACCTGGTTCAAATTTCCTTTATCTGCTTGTTGCTCTCCCCCATCCTCACTGGAAAATTGCTTGGTTAGTGAGGTGCTTCCTGATGATCACCATCCTGCATGGCATTTTATTAGTGATGATGACACTTTGCAAGGCCTCAAATCTTTCACATTATTAGAAGGGAAGGACATCCCTGTTTGGGTCCATACAATCTCAGGGTTATTATCTGTTAAGTCAGTATACAGAGTTTGGAAAACTCAAGTCTTTCAATCAGCAGTGTGCAATAGAAGGAAACTCCTGCATAACAAATATCCCCCCAGAGCAGGTATTTTCTGCTGGAAACTACTACATCAAGCTGTCCCAGTAGACACCAGTATTCAGAAACTGGGAATCCATCTGGTCTCCTGCTGCTCCTGCTGTCAGATGAACAAAGAAACTGAGGATCTCAATCATTTGTTCCTCAAAGGTGAATTTGCTTCTGCTCTATGGAACCAGTTAAGCCCACTAACTGCAGAATTTAGTCCCCACTCAGACAATGTTTTGGTTTGGTTAAACTGGTGCATTTCGGAAATTAACCAATCATCCCCTGAAGGCTTCATTACCTTGCTCACTATTGTTATTGCCATTTGGGAAATATGGAAGGCCCGTTGCAAAGTTAGATTCGATGGGGTTAGACCAAATATCACAAGAGTCTCTTCTGATATTTTTCAAGTCATCAGAACTGTCACCCAACAGGTAACATTCAAGCAACTTACCAGTTCAAGATACAGAGATATTCTCATGACATTTGACATTCCAGTGATGACCAAACGTGTATTAATCAGCTTGGTTAGATGGGTTCCTCCTGTGGTTGGTCTTTCCTTAAACACAGATGGGTGTTTTAAACCTGATTCTGGGAGGGCTGGCGGTGGTGGCTGTATCCGGAATAGCAGGGGAGATTTTATTCTGGGTTTTTCCCACTTTTATGGTCTTGGTAATGCCATGCAAGCTGAAGGCCGGGCTTTGATTGATGCATTGAGATTGATTAATTCTTCAGTTTCCCCTTTATCTGTGATATATTCAGATTCTCTCTTAATTGTGGATACCATACTCAAAAAGAAGGATCCCCCTTGGGTTCTTCTTCCTTGGTGGGATGAAATTGGGCTGTTTATAGATTGCCATTTTTATAGACGTTTCTGAATAGAAGCAACTGCTGCATATTTGCAGTTTAGGTTTTTTTTTTCAATTGAGCTGTCTTTTACGCGCAGTTTCATGCTGATATAAAGTTGTTAGCATCTAGCCTACCTAAACCATTATGTTATACCTTCTTGCGAACACTTGTAGATTGTTCTGACTAATACTGATTGCAGTTATTTTGAGTTAGTTTTTTTTACCTTTTTAATCCATTAATTGGTTGATACAGAGGATTAATGAGTATTCATGTTCAAGAGAAATGAGAATGGGCTTGAGAAGTTGAATTGAAAGAAATTTTGGAATTGGTAACTATTGTAAGAGGGTGGGGTCATCTGGTTCTAGCATCTTTGCATAATGTTTGATAATTCTTGCACCTCCAGCTTTATGGCTTTACCATACAATAAATACCGTTATGTCTCACATTATTTATCAACAAAGGAAGAACATATGGTCTATTTCCTGTTAAGCTTACAAGCTTATGAATATTATGCAGGCTGTTAACAAGTCAGAGTCACATTGTGAGAGCTGTGGTTTGGGCCTGCCAATCAAAAGTTTAAAGAAGAATAAGACTGGGTCTGAACAGTTGTTATGCAAGCATTGTGTTAAGGTTGGGAAGACTCGCTATGCTTCTTTACATAAACTATCTTTGTGTCTTACTGTTGTTTCCTTTCTAGTATGTCACTTGCGCAGGTCAAATCTTCATGGTTATATATCTTGCTGTTTCTGCAGTTACTGAAGTCCAAACAGTATTGTGGTGTTTGCAAGAAGATATGGCATCATACAGATGGTGGGCGTTGGGTAAGATCAACAATAATCAGTTTTTCTGTTTTTCTTTTTTCTGAAGTAGAGTACATTAGTTGTTGAGGGGGTTATGACTTGTTGATGTGGACTTAGGTTCGTTGTGATGGATGTAAAGTCTGGGTACATGCTGAATGTGACAAGATTTGCAGTAGCCACTTCAAGGTTTGGTCATTCCTTGGGATGGATGTCATTCCTTGCTGATTTTGGTTGACGGTGTTTTGATATTTGTTTGTACTAACTTGGCCTTTTTTTCCCTATGTTAAGGATCTAGAAACAAAAGATTATTTCTGTCCTGACTGCAAGGTGAAGTTCAACTTTGAATTATCAGATACAGAGAAGAAGCCCCTGCAAGAAAGGTGGGGAAGCTTTACTTTCTTTAGCACCTTTTGGAGATAAGGGGCCAGAATAAATGGTTATCTGGTTTTGAAGCATGGAAATATCATTTGTGAACCATTTAACATAACCTATGTGTATCCATCAGAAGGCTGAATGTCCAGCCACTTTCTATCAAAGGGTCTTTTTGCCAACATCAGATATTTATCTGCCTGCCATGGGTTGACCTGACATCTCCAATGGCTCTTGTTCTGTTGCCAAACATGGGCTGTTTAGTCTATTGATCTTGCTTATTTTTAGCATTTGGTGTAGTAGATTTGTTTCAGTGTTTTCATGAATTTCAAGTAGAAGCTGATGGCACTTCACTTTTTAAACAGACACAATGACATGAATGTACAAGACATACGACCTCAGATGATTGCTGTTTGGTGTTATGGCAAGGAAGGCACATACTTACCTAGAGAGCATTTGTAAGTGCCAAACTTGTGCATTTGATAGTTTTATGTGTTGGAAAGGGATGAAGTAGTTAGAGTAACCATTTGCATGCTTCTATGTGTACTGAAAAATCCAATGCAATTTTTTTTGTTTTCATTTTAGTATGAGAAAGATACATTTGCCTATCCATGTGGATACCCCATAATTGCTCTAACCAAAATCCACGAATGGGTGTTGTAGCATCACCACAAGAAGTCTCTTCCCCCTTTTGGTAACATTCACTATATGTATGCTCACATGCATCTGTGTGTGCATCTGTGCATGTAGGTGGGCCTGGTGTTTGTTTGTTTTACTTTCAGCCTACACATTGTAGGAATTCTTTCTTTTTCTTCTGAAAATCTGATGACCAAGAGTGAATGACATGGGGACAGAGCTACACACTCTGCAAAGCCTAACTGTAACTTGAAAAAGGAATCCTGTCATCTCAATAAAACATAGAAGTATGTCTGTCAATACCTATGCTGATCTGAGTAACTGATATAGGCCTATAGGGGTAATGACCAACAGTAGATATCAACTTTCTAAAATCCTATCGACCAGTTGTCTGCTGTATTTAACACTAAACAAGGAAAACAATAATAGTGACAAAAAACTTAATCAATAGTTTTATGGTGATATTTGTATCATATGTGCGTGTCAAGCTTCAATAATTACACAACTCATGAGTGGAGATTCCTTGCCATGAAGTTTAATTATAAACCATGGTCAGGGTAGTAATGATGTTATTGTGCATAAGAGATGCCCATGAGAATGGTCCAATATGAAGCTACCCTGGTAAGATTTTCTAGAGAAAAATATGAAATGTTATTCTAGTAGAATAATTGGAGTTTTCCAAAGGTCCATTTCTTCTATGAAATCTACAATTGAATGTTGTTTTAATGCGTAGCCTGTCAAACTTCTATGAGGACTTTATTCTTTAGTAAAAGGTTGGTGATATTCTTTGAGAATACCGGCCTAGTGCCTGGAGGCTGGAGCTACAAGTTTACTTTTTTATCTTCTTCGTACATCTGGAAGGCCCCATGAAGTTGGCCTTTTGGGGGGTGGGGTGGGGTGAGGTCCCATGGAGCAGGGGAAGCGTGGTAGGGATGTGCAAAACCCAGTTTCTTTAACTGCTTTTCTAATCCTAGCCAGTCCAACCTTCCAACCCTCAGTCAGCCCTAGACCATGAGATTTTCAAGGGTTCCCCTTTTTTCCCAGAGATGTGGATGCTTAACATTTGTTGGAGACCTTTTGAGCTTTTTCTTGCAATTTTTTTTCTTCATTGGCTCTCTCTCTCTCTCTCGCTCTCTCTCGCTCTCTATCTATCCGGTCGATGTGAATTTCGTAGGTTGTTAATTTATTTCTCACATCTAAATGGATGAATTTGCCAATCTGATTGATTTTATATGTGTTGTTGACATGTTTAATGATATATATTATATATCTGTTTGATTAATATATTTATAAAATGTCACCTCAAATGTCTAGGCTGCCTAGGCGTTTGAGGCTAAGGTGACCCCTTGATTGCCTCGAGCGCCTCTTGCCTCTGACTACATACATTTTATGTTATTAGAGGCCATGTGGATACCTTTATTTCCTGCTAGAATAACTTTGCATGAGATGGGCCTCATTGGTTTGTTGGCTATGTGTGTACATTTTTGTGTCATGTTTACCAAAGAAGCAAAGTGGCTTTGTTCTGCATGTTACTAGATATTACTCTCTTAACCAGATTTAGAGAGTTCTGTTTGGGAAACCATCTCATTATTGATCTCAGATGTTTGGTGAGTGTTCTTGGCATATTTGCGTATAGTCTTGAGCTAAGGATAAAGAATGAAAGTTGGCAGAAGTAGGTGCCATTAAGTTTATTGGCCATACTTTTATGTGCTTTGTACCAAGTCTGTGTTTAGAGACAAGGACACATACATTGATATGTTAATATGTCTATACTTGTACAGTCTGTGTCTATATCATTGAAGTATGCATGAGCCTACTTCTGCCTGGTTGTCTGTGCTAGAAATTGGAGTCTAGGTGTCTTTTTGTATGCAAGTCTACTTTGTGTGACATACTCTTATGCAGCATCTTTTCAAGAAAATTGACATCATCTTCATGAGACTGGTTCCTGTCGTGGCCAGAATAAGGCCAATGAATATGTTACCGTAAGAGGAGTGGAGAAGCAAACTTTATTAAGAGAGGAAAGTGGGTGTTTCTTTTAATATGTAGGAATCTATAATCATATAATCTGCTTTTGAATGAAAAGTCAGCTGTAGGTGTACCTGAGTCATGAGAGTTGCAATCATGTTTTGGTGACTTTTCTTTCTTTAAGCTGTCTGACATGGTGACAACAGAACATGGCAGTAATAGGAGACTCATTCTGGGGATTAAACATAAAAAACATGCTTAATGCCTACATTTATTACTAGATTATCTGGGAATCCATAAATTTCCATATTCGCATGGATTTCATAATTTATCATCATCGGCATCATCATCAGAGGTCCCAATCCATCAATCTGGGGTCTTCTAAGATCCATTGAAGAATTCAAGGATTTGGCATGAGTTTTTGACTGGCTGCCCTGCTTGATGTCAACTCTCTACAAAGCAGCAGAAGTGCTTTGTCAAGATAACATTGGATGGGAGATATTTTGTAATACAGGATAAAATGGGTCCAATCAACAATCTGATAAAATCTCAGGTTGAGACAAACATAAATGTACTAAACCAAAGGAAGTACATTGGGCCTGGTTCAGGCTATAAAATTGGGTTCTGGATATAGGTCAAAGTTGCAGGATTCAGATGAGCTCGGCTTATGTCCAGCCTGGTTAACAGAACTATTGAACCACGGGATGATTGGGATTAACAATGTTTGTTTGGGTTGTAAACATGTGAAAATTGGACTTGTCTGTAAAAAGGAAAGAAAGGAGGTCGGAAAGATTCAAAAGGCCTCCTCTTCTTGGTTGGTTGGGCAAGCTTCTTTCTCAGAAGGACTTCAGCAGCTGGAATTGGAAACGAAGAAGAAAATGGAGATAACTGATAGGAACAATGAGGGAACCTGATGGCAATTTCAGGTGTTCGCATGGGGTGCTGGGACTGCAGGACCACTCCACGGTTACAGCAGGCATGTATGATAGTGGCTCTTAAGTGTCTCTGATCCCCTCTCTTTTCACTATGTTTTCTCCCTTTTTGGGTCACTTCTCTGTGATGATTCTGATGAAGTGAAGAAGTTAACAGAGGATGGAGGAGGAAGAAGGGGACAAAGGTGGATAAAGTGGCTAACAACAACAGCACTTTGAGAAGGCTCATCGCTGGCCTACTAACTCTCGGATGTAAGTGTCAATGAGCGAGGAGAGAGTGAATGCTGGTGCCTAGGATCAAATTCTTCTTTTCTCTCTTGTTCTTTTCCTTTTTCTTTTTGTGCACAATGGGAAGAGGGTGCCCTTAATGAGAATGGAGGTGATGATGATCCTCAACATGTTTTGCAACAACAGTGGATGGAAGTTAGGAAATAATAAATATCTCTAGAGAAGAGCATATGTGAATCAAATGGCAAAGAAGAACATGAAAAGATACCTAATGCCTCATTCCACTTCACGTAATTGTTGGTTATCTTTATGCTGCCTCTCTGAGGGGGAAATTAGGGTTCACAATCTCATGCCACTGCAAAGGGGGAGGAGAAGCTGTAAATTTTCTGAGCAGCCATCATTCATCCCTTGTTTTCCCTCTGCTGCTGTATTTTCTTGTCTCCCTCCTGTTTTCCTTTTTCCAGGTGAAACCACCATTTTTTCTTCTTTTGATTTTGTTGCTTGTCACCCTCATCTCAAACATGTTAACCATTGTTTGACCTTTTGTTTCCTACTTCCGAAGAAAATAAAAACAATGCATACCATTTTCAAAAACTTCTACAGTATGACAAGCCTGTTGAAAATATAACTACAAACCCTTCAAATAAACGATTTGCAAAAGAATCATGCCTGGTATTCATCATCCAATCCCTGGACCTCCCAGAGAGCATCAAAGTATCTGCTGGATCCAAGCATGGTTCGCGGTACTGCCCGGGACATATCGGTACCGGGCGGGACATCTCGGTACCGGACCTGACCGGTCCGGTTCCGCCATTTAGGTACCAGTACTGGCTGGTACCTATTAAAAAATTAAAAAAATGCTGGACGAAACTGGTACCCCCCCGCTACCCCCCTCCCGCAGCGGTGCAGCCAGCGGCACCACCAACAGTCAACCGCAGAGCTCTACCGGCCCGCAGCTTCCCGCCGGCCACAGCAGCCCCACCACGACGCATCAGAGGGAAAATGGAACCCATACATTTGGGGTTTTCCTATATATTGTCATGTATTTCCTCCTTGGGGAGGCTAATGAAGAAATGAATTTTATTTGGAGAATGCCTTGTGTTGGCTCCCATTGTTCTTGAGGGTGTGACTCCCTCATCTTTCCCCTTCTCTCTCCCTCCCTCTTCCTCTCTAGAGTGTGACTCTCTAGGTTTCTAGTGGGATTTTGGCTTCCCCATCTGCTGGAGGCGCCCTCCCCATCATCCTCTCAAGCCCAGAGTCATGGAGCAAAGGTTGGTCACAAGCATGGAGGAGATGAGCCAAGATGTCCTGCGCCCATATCTGGATGTCTACCTGTAGAAATAGGTCTGGAAGAACAGGTTGGTACGCCTAGTTCCCTACCCCAAATCACCATGACCCCTTCTGAGGATTTGTTCCCCTACATGTAACCCACATCCCCTCAAACTCTCGCATCCAAATTCGTACAGGGCCGAAAGTTCCCTCTGTATCCCTTAAACCCTAGGCGGACTGCATCTGAGTGTCTACCTGCGGGACAGATCCTCAAGAGACGAATTTGTACGCCTATTTCTCGTCCTCTGATCACCCCCATGTCTTCACAACATTTGTTCATCTACAGGTCACCCATGCCTAGTTAAATTTTTATGCCCTAAGTCAACCTTTAGAAGAAAATCCCTTCTAGCCCCTTTCACTGCACAGGTTTCCCCTGTGCAAGGCTGCAGCGACAGAGCCACAACCCCTACAAAGGGACGTCCTCTAAAATGCCTCCAAATGCTCTGAAATTTTGATCACGAATCATACACATCCCAAGGCGTCCTATATACTTTTCCTGCACCCTCGGGAACCCCTTTTTCCCAGCTTACCATGTCCACTTTCCCTACACTCAGTTCTGACTGCACTGAAGTGCAGAACTGAGTCCCATCTTCTATCACACCCCGCGCCTAGAACCTCCACTGCACACCCCACCGCCACTTAGCCCCAACCTAGCCACTATACTCACCCTTCCACTAGAGAAGACCCCACCCCAAAGGCCACCCGAAAGCTTCGGTACTGACCCTTTCTTCCGCCCCTATCCTACAGCTACCAGACAGGTCAAAACGTGCAGGGCTTGCCCCAAAATTCGCCACGGTCACCACAGTGCTTAGTTGCAGTTCTCCTTCCACGGGCACCCCTGGGACATCCCCACCAGCGTCGGCGCCAGATTTTGCAGCCAACGGGCGAGAAGAAGGTTGCGTTCCAGACCCTTCTTCCTGCTGCTCGCCCAGATCTACGCAGCCCGAGCTTCAGCTTGCCCACCGGTTCGAGTTGCTTCGGTGGTCCGCGCCGGTGTCGTCGGCATCCATCTTCTTCCAGGAGGTCTGGCACCCAGTACCACCCTCTACCAGGGGCGTCAGCACCATCCATGATGCCTGGGACTCACCTTCCTTGCTGCTGGCTCCAGCTCAGTCCGTCGGTGCGGTTCAGCTCACTTCGGGCCACAACGCCTCGTGGGTGACGAGCTTCACCGACCCGTGGCCTGTCAGCCCAAGTCACACATCCCCAGCTCCACTGTGTTGCCTTTTACCTCCCTACGAGGAGTGGTCATGTTCGGATTTGTATTTGTTAGCTTTGTACTGGGTGATTGTGTGACTTGGCCGGGCATCTTCCCCACGCCCCGAGCATGGAGGTATGCGACTACTCCCCCCCCTTTGCGTTGCTTGCTTATTTAGTATGTTCTCTTGATGCCGCTGCTTGAGTGCATGGTAGGACCCTAGCCAGCACGTACTATATATTCACTGCTGCGGTGAGAGAGTGAGACCGTCCCTTGACTCGTCCGAGTCACGAGTGTGGAGTCGACCACCCTAGACCCTGCCGGTTTCTCAACCGTGCGGATCGGCGCGCTTCCCTCTTAGGGGCGCTTGTGAGCTTGTAGTTGCTTGTTCATGTGGCATAATCCCTTCTTGAGGACTTGAGGTGGTGAGTCAACGCCGTTCTACTAATCGCAAATTGTTGGTCTCAATTGTCCATTTGGTCACGCCCTCATATAGAGTTCTAGCTTGCATAGCGTCCCGCATCAGCAGCCTTGTGGGGACCACACTACAGCTTAGAGCACTGTGGGCTTGTGCGGCCTATCGTGGGACCGCACGTCCCCTACGTGCGGCCCTATGTCAACTGCCCATCCCTTGAGATTGTGACCGTTGCATAGTGGACTGGGTTGTGCGGCCAGGGTCTGGCTGCATGACCCTTCGTGCGGCCTTGGGCTGGCCGCACGTCACCTGTTGCCGTCGGCTCTGCACGCAGTGGGGCATGTGCGGCCTGTCCTGTGACCATACATCCCTTGCGCGGTCCAAGGCCAACCGCCCATCCCGTGAGTTTTTCACCGTTGTTTATTATCGTTACGTAGTGTTCGGGGTAAGCGACTGCGGTCTAGCCGCATGTCCCCATGACCGGCCATGGTCTGGCCGTTCATCTCCTGGTACCATTGGTGGATGAGCGGCCCAAGTGGGACCGCCCATTCCTTGGAATGGCGGGATCCTAGCCGCCCTTCCCCTGAGCGGCTAGTGTCCGACCATTCATGTTTTTTACCATTGGGATTGATGGACAGCCAAGTTGGACTATCTTTCTCCCACGTGCGGCTGAGGCTTAGCCGTGCATCCTTGAGTGGCCAATGATGGGCCGTTCATCATCTGAGACTTAGCCAGTGGTTTCTTCCGTGCTGATTCGAGTCCCGGGTGAGTAGACCTCAATCCATGTGTTGACCCGTGGTCTTACTAATGCTATGCATCATGTGGGGACCTGGTGTGGGGTGCCATGGGGGTCCCGGGATGTGGCATCTTAGGCTTATGTCACCATGAGTCGGTGTTGTACGAGGAGCGATCCTTGTACTCGTCTACCTCCGGAGTCATTTTTCGTGACTTGAGGGTCTGTACTTCCGGTGACCCATCCACTAGTCGTAGCTTCCACGGCACGCGTGTGTCGGCCCACTACCCATTTACCGAGGCGCCCCTTCGGGACTGGCTGGGAGAGAATGTGCTTGATGGGGTCGGCCCGAGAGATCAGACTCACTTTATGGGACAGCACGTAGTGTCTCAGCTTCTTGACTGCAAAGACCAAGGTGAAGCAGACCTTTTCGATGGGGGCGTACTTGGCTTCTGCCCCCACCAGTCTTCGGCTAAGGTAGTAGAGAGCTTGCTCCTTTCCGTCGTCATTGTTTTGGGCGAGCATTACCCCTAGTGAATATTCGGTAGCTGCTATATAAAGAGTGAGCGGCCTACCCTAGACAGGTGCCCCAAGCACAGGTGGAGTCTTTAGATATTCCTTCAGTTGATCCAGGGCATGCTGGCACTCATCGTCCCAACTGAATGGCGCGTCCTTCATCATCAGCCTGTGAAAGGGTTGGCAGCGGCCCGATAAGTTGGAGATGAACCTGCGGACATACGCCAGCCGTCCCTACAGGGACCTCAGCTCTCGAAGGTTCTTCGGAGGCGGCAGCTCTTGAATGACTTTTATTTTGAGGGGGTCGATCTCGATCCCCCTATGCCAGACGAGGAAGCCCAGAAATTTCCCGCTGGAGATGCCAAAAGTGCACTTCATCAAATTCATCTTCAGCTCGTACTGTCGGAGCCTCTAGAAGATGACCCTGAGGTCACTCAGATGGTCGCCTCTCCTTTTCGTCTTCACGACCAAATCATCAATATAATATTCGACCTTGTTGTAGAGTAGGTCGTCGAATATCTTGGTCATTGCCCGCTGGTATGTGGTGCCGGCGTTTTTGAGGCCAAAGGGCATCCTTTTATAGTGGAAGATCCCCTTGGGTGACCTGAAGGCTATGTGGATCCGGTCGTGCTCGGCTATCCATATTTGGTTATAACCGGACGAATCATCCATGAAAGAGAGGGCCTCGTGGCCAGTAGTTGCATCAATCATTACTTCGGTGATTGGCACCGGGAAGACATTATTTTTCCCCCGAGATGCTGGGTCACCTCGGGGCTGAGGCCAGGCATTTCCTTGTAGTTCCAGGCGAAGCAATCGTGGAACTCTCGCAGTAGTTTCATGTATTCTTCCCTCTCCAGGGGAGGCACGATGGCACTCAGGAAGGTCGGCCTAGGATCATCTTCCGTGCCAAGATTAATTTCGATCAGTTCGTCAACAGTGGCCTGGCCGCCATCTTCAATTTTCGGTGGGGCCGGTAGCAGGTCGGCAAAGTCCTGATCTTCACCCTCCTCGACCTCGAGGACGCCAAAGGCCTCTTCCAGCTTATCCTGGCCTGGTGCCGGAGCAGCATTCCCTTTGCATTGTTCCGGGGTTGCAACCGACGAGCAGGTGGAGCCAGCTGGCATGGGTGGATATGAGGCCTCCCCAGGGTCCTCCAGGTAATCATCATAGACAGCTTCAATCGGTGCTGGGGCCGCTGCATCTTCAGGACCTGCTGTCGGATGGATATAGTGTGGACTCCTCTCATGGAGCCACCTGTCACGTGAGGACGCGGTGGGGCCACTACGTAATCTCCCATCCTTAGTTCATCCCTGTCGATCAGGCATTGGGCTATGTCTTTGAAGACATAGCAATCTTCAATAGGGTGCCCGAGCACCTGGTGATAAGGACAGAACAACGGGTCACCGCTTCTCCAGGCATCTTGAGGCCTCTTGGACCTTGGGAGTGACACCTTGCCGTAGTGACAGGCCCAATCGAAGATGTCCCAGGTCTTCTCTTTCGGGAAGGAATAAGGCTTCCGCAGTTTCTCTTGAAGTGTAAGGCCTTGTCCGGTTGGTCGTCTGGCTGTAGGGCTAACCGTGTTCCTGGCTCGATATATCGGGGCTAGCAGTTCGGGACCAAGCCACGCCTTCACCCCACGAGCGGAGGAAATCCTGGGCCAGGTTCGTCACTCGCGCAGCTAATTCAGCTATTTGTGCTTTTAGCCTTTCAATCTCCTGCTGCTACTGGCGATACAATGCGAACAGAACAGGACCGTGCCGGAGTGAGTCTGGAGTCCGACCCGAGTCGCCGTTGCTCACCTAATCGATAGGTGGAGGTGAAGGGGCCTTGATGGCGTGGCTCCCTGAAGCTGATCCCTCAGAGGAAGAGGAGGCCTTTCTGGCGCGTCCCTGGTGAAGGGGGTCCCAGAGGAAGATTTCTTCGTCCTGCGCTTCCTCCGGTGACAACATGGGTTACTTTCGGCGGTGGGCTTCTTGTACAGCTATGGTCCCAACGGAGCTCCTACTGAGTGAAGTTGAGGCAGATATCACGTCGACCTCGTAATAGTCTTCTGCTGAGAAACCCAACCCTGGGTGCCTGGTGATTCGCAGGAGCCTCCGGTCCAGGTTTGGCGGGTTCCACATTTGTTCAAACAATTTCTTCTAACTGGAGGGCTGATAGAGGGGAATCCTCTATTTTTTGACCACTTCGACCGCACGTTTGGCCATATAAGGGAGTCCCGAGATCGGGATGTGGGGGTCATGAAGGTCGTTAGGGAATTGGCAATCATCGTCTCCTCTAACGGGCTGTTCGTTAGCCACATAGAAAATGGTAGCTGGCCCATCGGTGTTCGGGACTTCAAAGGTCCACAACTGTTCGGCTACTTGGCAGTCAAGTTTCGCTATCGGTTTGGTGATCCCCGGCGGTACTTCAACATCTTCGAGTAAGTCCTCGAGACGGAGTGCCCCCGGTGTAGGACAAATGTCAAGGGGGAGTGCCCTGAACGTCCCCTCCTCCGTGACGAACGGCACATGCGGGAGGGTCATATAGCCTGGAGGCGGCGGCGGGAACCAGCGCTCCGACCTCATTTTCTTCTTCCCTTTGTCACAGGTGGCTCGTGGAGCCTGCTTTGCCTCTTCCAGGTACAGGTTGGCATCTGACAGGTGACACTCGAACACCTCAAATGGGTGGAGGTCGGCGAAGATCCTAACTTCTTTCCCCTCACAAGGGTACTTTATGCATTGGTGCAGGGTGGACGGAGATTCATTTGTTAGGACTCAGGAACATATTGATTCGTTCCTATAACTAGTTTATATAAAATGTTTATTTTTTACCCCAAACAAATATATTTGTTTGTATCAAAATGCACCCCAAGACATGTGAGTAGCAAAATCATCGAAGAGTTTCACTAGCTTGCTCCACCATTGGCAGTTGAATTGCTTGCTGCATCACTTTATGGTGCAAGTAAGCAATTAGGTAGCCTTTTGTAAAAATAAACCATGTCTGTACCATCCAATCTTAGATCAGATGGTTAGAAACCATACAATCATCTTTTTACAAAAATAGGTTGTAGTGGCTAACAAGAGATATTTAGATCTCGTATTACACCTTCAAGATTTATCTAGGTAGAAGAGCATCCGACTATCTCAAAAGAAATTTGTAGACGTTAAACAGCATATCAGAATGAGTATTGAGAGTGATATTAGAAGATAACTCTCTAAAAAAAAAATCAGAGACATACATAATAGTAAAATTCACCCATTAAGATCTTTATTTTTTAATTTTTTCTAAAATCGGACAATGCTGATGGATAACTAATAGTAAGTGTGGCTGTAGGATGAGTAATCACAACTGCAAATTAACTATTGTTTGCATGTATTGCTCGAGTCCACAGAACGATGACAGTAGAAAGACTTACATATATGTAATTGGATGCAATTATGCATGAAACTTTTACAACAACGATAAACGTATCCATATTTCAAATCCTTCAATTCTCAAATGCGTCCACAAACCAACTTTTGATCAAATCACTGCAAACTAATACGATATGGACTCCGGATCAACAAACTCGCGGAGCTGCGACTCGCTCACCAACATCCCCATGTCGTCCTCTGGCAGCCACAACCACACTTCCACTCCGCGGCCGTCCTTGGTATCCGCCAGCACGATGACATTAAGCAGGTTTCTCATAAGCGCGCAGTACCATGCCGGCTCCCCCCACCCGAAGTCCGTCGCGTAGAAGGACATCCTGCACCAACTGGTGAATGTCATGACGTCGTATCTGCTGGTGTCCGGCAGCGGGTTCTCCCCGGAGACCAGACCCTCCATCTGCTCCCTCACGTAGTCGCCGTCCACCTTCCTGAAAGCGTCCCTCACGCGTTGCTCCAACGAGGCCTGCCGGTCCCTGCCGGTGCCCTTCTCCGCCATGCCATCTTCCGCCACGATGGCCAAGGCGAGCAGGTTGCCGAAAGAGGTATCCGACAGTTCTCCCGGCATCCTCTTGCGCAAGTTCACCGGGAACAAGGAGACGGGAATCCTCCCCTTGTCGTGGCTCCCCTTCGTCGACCTCGCATGGATGATGCACCGCCACAGGAGGGCGACGACGGCCTCGACGCGGGTCGGGAACTGGGAGCGAGCGTAGGCTGCGTCCTCCCTGAGCTTGTCGATCTCGGGCCCTCTTATGACGAAGCGTTTGGTGAGCGACCCGTCGGCGTTCTGCAGTTCCATCACCTGTCGTGGGAGGGCCCGCGGGAGCACCGAGGCCGCGTGGAACAGCGGCAGAGAGCTTATCTGCAGCTCCACGCCCCGCGCGGCTTCACCCCAGTTGTTGAGGAACAGCGCAAACGACGTCGCGTCAGCTAGCTTGTGAGTGACCCAGATGCCGAGCGCGATGCCGCCGCAGGCGAACGCATTGAGCTGAACAGCGAGCAAGGGTTCGCTCTGCTGAAACTTGACCCCGCCCTTGGGCATGAGCCTGTACAACTCCTTCATGGGTGGCCTCGACAGGATTGCATCAAAACAGCCTTCCACAGCCGTGGCCTCGTAGAACTCGACCCCTTCGTCGTTGCAGTTCACATGCGCATCTCCTTGCAGAAAGTCCCCAGAGAGCCTCCCGGCCAGCGGGTAGAAATGGGTCAGGGTGTTCGAGGGAGACTCCTTGAGGAGGGCAGCCTTGGCCGCCGGGACGGTGCCATCGGCCTGGAAGAAGAGGATGACGTGGACATACGTCTCCCAGGCCATCTGGTCGATGACGCAGACGGGCATGGAGCGGAGGTGGGGAGGGGTGGGGGAGGAGGGCTTGATGGTCTCATGGGAGGTGACCTCGACGCTCAGCATGGTGGTTGTGGGACGGTGGCACGTACGGGGGAAGCAGACTGCGAAAATGGAGGAGGGTAACCACAGGGATCGAGGGAATTATACACGACTTCACACACGGTACGTACGTACTCCTCTTGGATGTGAAGGGATACCTGAGGGGTGGTGATCACTATGTATATATATAGACACTGGGAGGGAAATGATAGAATAAGTTGCCACTTCCAAAAACGCTGCCAACTTTTCATCAGTGTTCCAGCAATTAAGATGAACATCTAAGGACGGCGAGAACTCTTCCCCCACATCACTAGCATAAATATGACAAAAGGAGAAGAAAATGTCATCTATTCCCTTAATCTGTCCCTTCCTTTGTTGAAGGAAAGAAAATAATTTGGATGATGCATGCCCTGGCGTGTCCGTACGTCTCTCAAGTCATCCATCAAATTAATTAAGTAGATTTTTATGAAAAAAATGTCATCTATTCCCTTAATCTGTAGTTTGTGTGCCTTCCTTTGTTCAAGGAAAGAAAGCAATTTGGATGATGCATGCCCTGCGTGCACGAACGTCTCTCAATTTGGATGATGCATTTTTGATGGATGACTTGAGAGACGTACGTACACGCAGGACATGCATGACTTGAGGACGTACGTACACGCAGGACATCATCCAAATTGAGAGACGTTCGTGCACGCAGGGCATGCATCAAGTGCGCCCAGAAGAATCTTGCTACGGTTACCGGACGTCTCTCCCAGTCCGAAAAATCGCTGCTGATTGGCGGAGTCCGCATCTTTCTTGACAGACGCGATGCCTGGGTGGTCCCTGATCGGGTCATCCCTATCGTCCCCATCCGCAACTCCTACCAAGCCCTTGCGGGAAGGAGGGCGGAGAAGGATGAAGCCGGCCACCACGGTAGTGATTTATATCTGGATATTTATCTTATTTTCTAAATTTCCACCGACAACCCTATACACAGTCTATCATTAGGCCGTTCAGTTAGGTTGGACGGTCCATCATTAGACCGTTTATATGCCAGAGTCTTAAACCTGTTGATTTTTCAGATAAATATCTATTTATCCTAGTTTATTGATTTATCACCGACACCGTGCACACGGTCTAACAATGGACCGTGTGGCCGATCGAGCAGTCTATCAGCAGACCGTTTGTATCCTGAGTGTCCTGCGCCGGGTCAGCTGGTCTGTTCTTTGGGCATAAAGGATTTATTTATCTTATTTTTTATTTATCACCGACACCCCATACGCGGTCTAGCATTAGACCGTGTACATGGGTGGGTGGCCCATCGTTCGATCACGTACCAGGCCGAGATCCTTGGGCGAGCTGGCTTTTCTCTCTCCACCCGTGGTTAAACCTCTAACTTGTTCTGTTGGAACTCTGATTTTGATAATGACATTCTATGAATCATGTTATGACTAAAATGAATAAACACTTTAATCAAATTTGTTGTGTGTCTTTGCTTCACAACACAAGTTGCTGCATAATCCTTCAAGAGCTTTGTTAAGGTCGGCGCATAGTTAGGTCTGAATGCAATAAGACAAATGTATTTTTATCTTTGCACATATTAAGGTCATAGTTAGTATGCATTTCTTGCACATATGGTTCGTGCATTTCACTGTACCAGTCGGTGCACACTTTGAGTTTTATGCATATTAGGTCGGTGCATGTCTCGTTACTAAGTCTATGCACATTCTGGGTCCGTGCACACATGTCTATTAGGTCAGTACACTTAGTGCTATACAAGGTCCGTGCAACTTTCAAAGTCTGTGCACATTTGCCTAATATCTAGACAAGTCGGTGCACTTCATTGTTCTAGTTGATGCACATTCTATCTTAGGCTAAGCATAAAGGTCTGTGCACATCACTGATAGAAGTCGGTGCAATTCCTGTTGACTGCATACTCAGGTCAGTGCATATTCAAGTCTGTGCATACAAGTCAGCACATGTTTGAAGTCTGTGCATATCACTGGTCACATGCATATAAGATCGGTGCATATAGGCTCATTTCGCACACAATGTCGGTGCAAGTTCTTGTTGTGTCTTAACAAGGTCTGTGCATGTCTTGCATTGAGCATGATAAAGTCTGAGCTTTTCTCTGTAGATATCGGTGCACATTTTGATATATGCATGAAAGGGTAAGTGCAAGTCCACATTCAAGCTAGCATAGAGTCTGTGCACATTTGCTATGAGCACATTGAAGTCAATGCACGATATGCTTTGTACATGCCAAAGTCAGCGCAGATTTTTCCCATTCGTGCACACTGAAGTCAGTGCACCTTTTTTGCATTAGGGAGAACAACGTCTATACACATTTACTTTCATGTAATCCAAGGTCTGTGCACATTTAATTTCGTGCGATAATAAGGTTTGTGCATATTTGCACAATTGCACTACAGGGTCTGTGCATATGTGCATATAGACTTATATGGTCTGTGCTCAGTTTCATATACGCATTATAAGTCTGTGCATGTTTGTACATTGCACTATGAAGTCTGTGCATCTTTCATACTTAACTGAAATTCATTTATGCACAGTGATTATCATATCAATAGGTCAATACACATTAGCTATCCATTCATGATTACAATGTGTTTGACAAAATGCCCTCTATTCTTTTGACAGAAACTTAAGTGTGCAGAGGGTCAAGTCATGTGGCTCAAGTCTCAACTTAAATAGACACGTGATCCAAGATAGCTATAAGCACATGATCCAAGGAGGAGTCACGTCTGGAGAGTCTGCCACGTGGACTCCAGTGGTACTTCAGTGAAATGCATTTCTAGAAAAGATTTTGGCGGGAGTGTTCCCTCAACACTCCTCCTGGGTGAACCTTGTAGGGACCACAGGACCAAAGCTGGAATCCTATCACGTGGAGCCATCTGACGGAGGGAGTATCATCATCTTCATCAAGTTACCTCTGACACCCCTGTTCTATATAAAGACCGCCTCATCCTTCGATGAAAAGAGGCTAAAGGGTTGAAGAGCTGAAGCTGTAGGGCTGCAGAAAGGAGGAGAAAGAAAAAGAGAGCAAGAGGGACTGACCAGAAAGGAGTAGAGATAAGAGCAGGCTGAGAAGAAACTGAGAGAGCTTTTGAGAACAGAGATCATGTGAGAGAGCAGCAGTAAGATTGAAGGAGAAGAAAGACCAGTAGCTTCTGGATCAGATAAACTACACTGCTCCTGAGCGAGCTACATTATTGTGCTTTATTTCCAGCTTTTTGGTGCTGTGTCTTCATCCTTTGTTTTTCCATTTTCGATTTTCTTTCAAGCTGTGTGTCTGCAGAGCCAAGCTGTAATGCTCAGTGGGCAAGATATGTACCTCAGACAGCAAGCTGTGATGCTCAGCGGGTCAGCAAGCTGTGATGCTCAGCGGATGAAAGCAAGCTGTGATGCTCAACAGTTCAAGCTGTTAGGCAGCGATAAGTCACACTCTAGTTTGAGTGTGGGGTGGATGTAGGTCTGGAGGACCGAACCACCTAAAAATCCTCTGTGTGCTGTGGATTGATTGTCTACTCTGAGTTCGCTAGATTCATGCTTAGGATCGTGCTCTACTTGCACATCTGTTGACTACCATTGATTAGTTTGCTATCTATCTGTATGTGTGCTAATTGCACATTAATCTCCTAAGCTGTTCCATAGACCATCAGATTGTCATTTAGTGAGGTCACTAAGTGTGCTAGCCCTGCGTTCTATGAGAATCACATAAGAACATCTGAACAAGTGTTCGAGTGTTAGTCTCAGTAGAATATCTACTTAACTGAGCTTATCTAATTTCAATTCTGCAAAGTTTATAAGTACAGTGTTTAATTGGGCAAATATCATAAAGGGGATTCATTCACCCCCTCTCTGAATCCTGGTTGCACCATCTCGGGTTACACACAATGCACTATATTCTAGTCGTGAGTATAGTCCTACGTTTCTCAGTGATTTATCGAATTACCCCATATTTTCTCGGGACATACGAGCCCTTCGTTGGACAATCCATTCTTTCGGACTGATGAGTTAGTCATAGAGACCTCTGTAAGTCTCCTCGATGTCTTGGATTCCCTCAAGGCCGATTGAGCTGGTTGTACCCTAAAACCCATGACACTGTTTAAATGTCATGTCACTCTAAAGAAACATAGTATACCGGCCCTCACGACATACTATTTGGATGTCATGAGAATATTCTTGAATTAATGGAATGAGAAACTATGCCATTTAATATTCTTTAAGAATTATGTGCCATACTTGTTGACACTAATTCTATCTACCTTATCATGTGAAAGAACGAGCGACCATATCTATATGAGCGCTTATTCTTAATGTCATGGCACCCGTTTAGGGAGTCGATTCCACCTAGTTTTATTACGAATCGTGATTATACCATTATTATCGTCCTTACACATTATGATCAATCCTTGAAATGCTATTCCCTATGATCTACCTTAAAGTTCCTACAAGCTTATTCCTTTGGAACTCTATATTGGCTATAACTATAGCGGATGTCGAAAAATACATAATCAATGCCTACGCATATAGGGCCCGATATGGTCCATGGAGGAGCACCCGAAAGTACTAGTACCCATGGGAGTTGTAATAATCACGGTGTGCCATTGCACCGAAGTACTTATCATTCTTGATAACATTCCACAATCTCGTGCTTGACTTGACATGACATGACTTACGTGACCTAAAAAGGGTATTTATTATATACTCACTTGAAACATTATGGCTAATTCTCGACATGACTTGATGAATGTACTTGCTTGAATATCTTGATTGACATGAGTTCTTGAAAGATATGCTAATTCACTCAACTAATCATTTGGATATACACTCTCTATCTTGATATACACTCTTTATTTTCATTTTATGAGAGCATGCATAGCTTATTACATTTCATATAACATGTAATCTACATAAAGTAAGCTAGCACTTGAGATATAATTCCTACTGAGTATTCGCTCATCTAGTATTTTCCCCTATTTTTCAGGTAAGTCTGATGACGAGACTCAATCGGATGGGGAAGGTCAAGAGTGAAGAGATTAGAGCTACCCCGTCTATCCAAGCGTCTACTAGTCTTATCTTTCTATTTTCTTGAGTCACTCATTGTACTTTTTCTTTATTGAGTCTTAGCATTTCCATTACGTGAATTTGTAATAGATGTACTTTAAGGTTGAATTAAAGGATTGGGTTATATTTAATTTTGCGCACTCTGTCTTTGTGTTGAATACACTAACGCTCTGATTGACATGATCGATATAAACTCATCACGCACTCTGGGTTCCTTCTGTGCTCGGGGCGTGATAGTTTGTTCATCGATCTCACCGATGATGACGAGGATCAAAGATAGGTTTGTTCATCGGCATGGGTTAAATGCCGAAGGAAGGAAAGTTTGTTTATCGACAAGGATGAAGGGTCTGAGTCAATGGTTTATTCATCGATCACGCCAATGATGACGAGGATTAAAGATAGGTGTGTTCATCTGCATGGGTTAAATGTCGAATCAAAGGAGGTTTGTTTAATCGTTAACAATGAAGAAATGTCCCGGTCAACGGTTCATTCATCGATCTCGTCGATGATGACTAGAATCGAAAGTAGGTTTAATCATCGGCACAGGTTAAAAGTTGAAGCAAAGGAAGTTTATTTAGCCCACATAGGCATAGGGTCTATGCCGATGGGAAGCGGAGTGTCTATCTTGCACAGGGATTCCCGTGGGGCTTGCACGATAGTTGAAGCCTGAGAACTTTTCATTCATTCATTTTTTATATATATCACCACATTACTGACCCAAGTGCCCTTTCGGGTTTTCACCGGAGCCAGCCCCCTCTTACTTTTGCCCACGTGTCCCTTTGGGTTTTCACGTGGTAGGATACCCAATTTTGCCTACAGTTTCTTTTCAGGTTTTCACCACAGTCGGGTTGTAGCTATTTTTGCCCTTGTTCAGGATATCCGAACAAGTCTGGTGGGGCACCTCTATTTTAAGCCCCCCCTTTTTTTAAACGAACACGGGAGATAAGAGTGTGATGCCGGGTCAACGTATGATGCTCGATCCTGACTGCTTCATTTGTTCGCATGGAGATAATGTGCATATCGGCTAGGGCACGAAGTCTTACACTGGAAGAAGGATATTCGTTGGCAAGAGAGTAATGTCAATGCAAAGAAAAGAATTTATGTGTCGATTCGAACGTAAGGCTCGAAATGGTGATAATGTGGATATCGTCTAGGGCACGAAGCCTTACGTCGAAGGAAGGTATGTTCGTTGACATCTAAAATATAGTTATACGGTAAGTACGCTTTAAGAGCCAGGAATCACTGGCCAAGCGTAAAGAAGCTAAAGAAAACCTAAGAGAAGGTCCTCTCAGACTGCTGAAGCCCTAGGTCACCTGATGAAGCATCAGGGACTCCATAATTTATCGTCTCGGGACGTTTGAAGAAGTCTACAACAAACTGACAACGCCGTATGGCGAGTAGAAGTCAACAAACTCAACAAATCGGCATCAACTTGGTCATGCCGAACAAGCTCCACACCTCATCCGACGAGGACGAGATTACACCTGGTGGTCTGCCACCTGATGAGGAAGTCTCCCGAGGCAAAGGAATGACCCTGGTCCCTCAAAATGGGATGTTGAAGGCATTATCAGTAGAAAACTCGAGTGACCTAGTTCGGATACACGTTATGCCGAAACGATCTGTAAGTGGCCTAAAAGCTACCCAATCAGGGTGAAAATACTTTGGGTGATAGTCTACTCAATGGAGAGGCCCCACATATTCACGGAATAAGCTTGGTGGCACAAACCATGATGCCGAAGGCTAAATCAGGATGAAACCTGAGTGATCTGACATGGGTTCGGCCCCCTTCCCTTCTCCTTCTTCCACAACCAGCGCGCCCCCCCATCAACCCTAAACCTGGCCAGCCCACCAGCATCCCACGCCCCTGCCCTCTCTCCCTCTGCAACCCAGGCTCGCCCTCCCCTGCTCCGTGCATCCACAGCTAGCCCGGAGTCGCCCCGTCGCCGCTACACCCTCCCGTGATTCGAGAAGTCCTACCTGCTGCTCTCTGCAACCAGCCTGCAGTAGAGATCAAGATTGAAGAGGCTACCCTGGCATCCACAGTGTGAACCAGCCAAAGTTGTCTTCTGTGGAGTTGTTCTTCGTCGAGCCACCTTCGCTCCAGAAGTGGTCCCGCTGCGATCCGACCTCGGCTCTGTTCGCGTCGCCCATTCTCGTGCAACTGCACCAGATTTAGGTCTGAACCTGAGTACCATTTGGTAGCAGCTCCACCGCCCACCCCTATGTGAATCAGTCAGAGCTCTCTTCATGAGAGTTCTTCTTCTCAGAAGCACCGATGAACCAGAGGTGGTCCCGCCTGGTTTCGACAACACCTCCGTCCAGGGCGTCCAATCTCCCTCAGTCATGCCAGACCCAAAGTCCCTTATTCGCCCAGGACAGATTGCTGCCAAGTTGACCCTGACACCCCCTCCTCCTCTCTGTTTCAGGTCATGCAGTCTTCAGCAAAGTTGTGGCTTTCGACGAACCGAAACCAACGCAAGTGGTTTCGTCTCGTTCCAATGTTAGCACTATAAATTCCACCATGACCATCGGCGTCTTGTCCTACCGTTCACCTAGGAACCTGACGCCGGCCATTCCTACGACTACGTCCAGCAAGGTGACCAGACGGCCGCCATCTTCTAAGGGTTCGTAGATCTCCCTGTCAGCAACATCCACGACTTGGTCCCGTTGTGTTTGGAGTTCTACAGCGCCCGTACCGGCCGACGCACGACGACCGCGCCAACTAGTCCTGCGTGGTAGAACTGCACAGGCCCACAGCTGCGGCCACCGTCTCCATCCAGGGACATCAGCTCAGTGCCAGACCTTCAGGCATCCTTCGGCATCCCTCGGGCTTTGTCCAGGAGTTGGCTGCACCTCGATCGGACACCTAAGCTCGACGTACGGTCGACTGCTCGTTTCCCCACCCCGCGATCACCCCTCCTACGCGAGGGTAGTGCATGTAACTATTTTCCCCTCCCCGTGAACCCCTTCCTGCGTGGAGTGTAGTCAATATACTAGCAGGGATCGTTGCCAAGCTTCCTTGACGCAACGTGTCTGCCGGGTGCGCACGCTCCCCGGCGCGCCCTCGTCTTCGACCGGAGCCGGTCCATCGGACGGGCTAGGTACGTGCGGCTGCCACTCCTCTTTGCTTGTCTAGTATTCGTTCCAATCGCAGCGCCGTGTGAGGAGTGCCTGATCCATATTTCCACTATTATCCGTGAGTTTTTCCTGCCGGTGAGTGAGTGCACATCAGAACCGATCCCCTCGGTATCGGTCCGCACGGTTGAATCTGGCGCCCGTGACTTGTTCCCCGGGGTGGTTAGCTACCACTCTCCTCGCCACTCGGACCGTGTCCGGCTTCCTCATGAGCCATAGCTCACCGAGCCATCCCTTCGAGTCCTGTGGAGCCCGTGACTCACGTGTGAGTTTACCTTGTCGCTAGACGACTTGCGCTCGTTGATTACTGGCTTAGGGTCCCGTGTCTCGATCGGGTTCGTCCCGCGTCAGTCAAGGAGTGCTATGAGTATTTTTCACTCCTTGGCCTGTTCCCCCATGAGCTTGGCTGTAGCCGACGATGCGGCGTAGGGGGTTTGAGACTTCCCTATCTTGGGAATCAGAGGACCACTTATCCCTCAGCTTCTGGGATTGCTGGTTCGCAATGAGATGATCGCCGCTCTGACCGGGGCTTTGTGGTGAAGCCTGCGGTTGGCTGTTAGCGGCCCCCCATTGCTGTGGTGGTTGATTTTTCTTGGGGGATGTTGGCATCATTTGTTGACCACCTGTGGGGGTGCATAGGCCAGGCTGAGCTTTGACTGCCTTATGTTGCGGACTTGTCACACCTTTGAGGTGCTGTGGCTGGAGTTGTGTCATGGACTTGTCTCGATGAGGCGTACTTAGTCCATCGACGATGAAGACCTGGCACACCTACATGTGTCGGCCTGGTGTTACTGGAGATCAACCTTGGTGAGGAGTGTTGATCGGGTGTTGCTGAGGGTCAGCCTTGGAAAGGGCCGTTGACCTGGTGTTGTTGGAGGTCGGCCCTGGTAAGGGCTGTTGACCTGGTGCTGTTAGAGGTCGGCCTTGACAAGGCATGTTGACTGACTGTTGCTCAGGGCCTGCCTCAGGGAAGCATGTCGGCTTGGGGTTACTGTAGATCCGCCTCGGTGAGGCATTTTTATCTAAAGTTGCTGGAGATTCGCCTCGGTGAGGCATCTTGGTCTGAGGTTGTTGGTGACCAGCCTCGGTGAGACGTCTTGGCCTAAAATTGCTGGAGATCGGCCTCGGCGAGGCGTCTTGATCCGAGGTCGTTGGAGATCCGCCTCGACGAGGCATCTTGGTTTGAAGTTGTTGGAGACCTGCCTGGGCAAGGCATCTTGGTCTGAGATTGTCGGGGATCTGCCTCGGCGAGGCTTCTTGGTCTGAAGTTGCTGGGGATATGCCTTGGCGAGGCATCTTGGTCTAAGATTGCTAGGGACCTGCCTCGGCGAGACGTCTTGGTCCGAAGTTGCTGGGGACCTGCCTCGGCGAGGAGTCTTGGTCTGAAGTTGCTGGGGACCTGCCTCGACGAGGTGTGTTGGTCTGAAGTTGCTGGATTTGCCCCTAGAGAGGCACGTTGGCTTGAAATCATGTTCGGCTGGCCCTTGCGGTGTATGGCTGAATGTTGATGCTGTTGGCTGACTGTCATAGTGGGATATCCGGAGTCGAGGCGTGTGCCCCCTGAAGAGTACAAAGACCACAAATGATGTTAGACACATAATCATCAAAATGTGGTATAAGGAACAAACACACAAGGTAAATCACGGCACACAAGATTTTTAGGTGGTTCAACCAGACACCAGTCTGCCTACATCCATCCCTCACTCCAAACCGGAGTGAGGCTTCCCTTGGCAAAGCAAGACACAGACTCAGTCTGCAAACAACAGCTGCCTAACAGCTTGCCCTGAGGGAGACAAATCCCTCAACACCGATCCTACAACCCACAGGATCTGAGACCTGACCTTGCTACCCATAAGATCAGAACCGAAGGATCGATCCTCCCTTCCTCCAAATCGGAGGGGAAACCACGAGTAGCACACCACCACTCGTGACCGGAGATAAATCTCCCTTATTCTGCTACCGCAGAAGGGACGTGAATATCAACCCACTGCTCACCAAAACCTAGAGGATTAGATCCTCTCTTCCTCTGAATCCACAGAGGGAAATCGTGAGTGATGCCCAGTCACTCACAATCGGAGAGCAAGTCTCCCTTCCCCTGAATCATCAGGAGGAATCCCAAACTCCAGAACAAAGTATCGGAAGACACCATACAAATGAAAAGACACAGGCGAAAAATAAAAGCAGACAACAAGACAAACATAGCTCTGAGGAGTAGAAGGACTCTAGATCTGATCCACGAGTCGATACATGAACAGATAACCAATTTGATGCTATGGCTGCACACTTTCTCTCGCCCTCTGGCTGCTTCTCTCTTCTTCTTCTTTCTCTTCTTCCTCTCGCTCTGGCTCTCAGCTTTTCTTTCTTTCTTGTGTAGCCATCTTCTTCGAAGGATGAGAGTCTATTTATACAAAACAGAGTATCGGAACCCATTTGGATAAAGTGATTTGATGCCTTTTAATTTGTATTGGACCACGTGACAGGAGAGAGAATAATATTTCTAACGTAGCATCCTCGGATCACGTGTCCATCAAGGGTTGACTTAGGAACATGTGCCTCCTCTCTAGTTTGAGCTCACATGACTGCCATGAGTTAGGACAGATTTACTCAAGTCCTGTTGCTGCCAATGGCTCACTCAAGCATTTCATCAAACACCTTATATGGAGGAGTATCTTCAGACCTTCCTTATGTTGAAGGCAAACATTGCTCAGACCTTTCATCTACCATGGCTAAGATTGCTTCAACCTTGGGTTATGCCAACCTTAGTTGCCTCAGATGTATTAGCCTCTTTGTGATGTGCCTCTGCCGCTTCTCAGTTGAACTGCTGTGAGCTGCTCTTGAAGTTGTGCTTCGACCTTAGAACAATGAGCTCCCTCTTATGCTCTGACTTGAGACCTTCATGTGCACTGACTACAGTGAAGGTGCACCGACCATATAGTGCACACTAGCATATATGCTTGGACCTTTTATGCAAGCTAGCAAATGTGCTCAGACTTGATAGTGCTATGTGCACAGACCTTGTTAGCAAAAGAGCATCGACCTTTGTTACTGTGCAGACTGGATGTGCACTGACCTTGTTCACCTTAGGTACTCATGTGCACTAGCCTTGTTCGCTGAATCAGAACCTGCACCGACCTTGAAGTCACTTATGCTTAGACTTTGCAAATGTGCATCGAGCTTTGTATCCAGCAACCTGAAATGTGCATCGACTTGTATAAGCTGAGTAACATGATGTGCACTGACTTGTATGAAAGCCAAGAAGATGTGCACAGACCTTATGTGCAGTTAAACCAAAATGTGCACCGACTTTATAGTATGATCAAGGCGGATGTGCTCCGACCTTGAATATGCTTGAACAATAACTAGTGTCGACCTTATAAGAGACTAGTGTAGATGTGCACCAACTTTATAGTATGATCAAGGCGGATGTGCTCCAACCTTGAATATGCATGAATAGTAACTAGCGTCGACCTTAGTGAGATCAAGGCGGATGTGCTCCGACCTTGAACATGCATGAACAGTAACATGCTCCGACCCTCTATGTGCACTATAGAAGACAAGCGTCGACCTTAGTATGATCAAGGTAGATGTGATCCGACCATGGGTATGCATGAACAGTAACTAGCGTCGACCTTAGTGAGATCAAGATGGATGTGCTCCGACCTTGAATATGCATGAACAATAACATGCTCTGACCCTCAATGTGCACTATAGAAGACAAGCGTCGACCTTAGTATGATCAAGGCGGATGTGCTCCGACCTTGAGTATGCATGAATAGATGTGCACAGACCTTAATAGCATATGAACAAATGTGCACAAACTTTAAATGTCAACAAGGCAAACATGCACAAACCTTCTATATGCATAAGGGAGATGTGCACTGACCTTCTATATGCCTGCTCAGACCTGGTGTATGCGTATGCACTATCTTAAACATGTATGCTCGGATGTCCATTCATGTGCACAGACCTGAATATGCATGCGCACAAACTTGAGCAGTGTATGCACAGACCTTGACTTGTGCTAGCATGCAAAACTAGCGTCGACCTTAGTGTCTTGAAAACACAACTAGCATCGACCTTAGTTTCTTGAGGGCATAACTAGCGTCGACCTTAGTTGCTTGAAAAACACAACGAACATCGACCTTAGTTTCTTGAGGGCATAACTAGCGTCGACCTTAGTGTGTGCATATGACTTATCAACCTGAGAGAAATATGTGCACACAACCTGTTCGATGAAATGTATATGCATGCAACTTGATATACAGTGGTCTGAAATGTGCATGGACTTCAAATGCAATGGATAGAGATGTGCATGAACCTCATATGCAATCAACATGGATAAGCATTGACTTCATTTGACATAGAACTGAACGTGCACAAACCTTATAGTGCATAATGCATGATGTGGTTCACCTTTTGAAGGCACGAATAGTAACTAGCGTCAACCTTATATGCAGTTAAACTAAAATGTGCACCGACTTGTATGCAAGCCAATAAAATGTGCACGGACTTGTCTATCAAGGAATCATTCAACAATTCTGACTCCATTAACATCAATTCAAGCAATTTCAGCATAGTTCAACGGGGCCTAGAGAATTGAGGGATCATGTCACATTGAACAACTATATTTTTATACGCTATTTCGCAAAACTATATTTGCGAGGGTGGTAAGCCTAGAAAACAAGCAGGCGGCAAGTTCCAAGGTAGCTTCATAGGGAACCAGGGTGTAAACCTGAATGAACAATAAGTGCATTTAGATGCCAGTGGGATGCTGAGTCCTTGTATTTCAGTGCCTCTTGCTCTTTTCCCTCTTTCCAGTTTATCTTTTTAGCGTTATTTCATAGGAATTCTTTTTCATGATAGAGGTTCTGGCAATGACAACGCAGTGGCTCGTATCCATCAGCTATCCATTCTTCCAAGAGAGAATATTGACTAAGGAGCCTTTGTTGACTAGGAGAGAGGGGCACCCCCTTCTTTGTCCCATTGTGGTGAATTTAAAATTCTCATATTGTCCATTCCCCATTATGCCGCTTTGTCTCCCTTTGACCAAGTGTATCAAGAGTCTTTTGTCCTAGGTCTTGGGTTTAATATATAATCACTCTTGTATTATTTTGATGGTAGAAAGAAATGAAATATTGAAGCAAGATGCCTTGGGCGCCCCCTTCCTCTCTCTAGCTTCTCCTTCTTCCTCCTTACAGTAGCTGATTCAGGGTGTGATACCCATTCTTTGGGAGTGATTCCCACTTCTACCTCCTCCACTGGATGCGACTTCCAGCTACCGCTGCCGCTGCCTCTGTTCGTGCCACCATCGAGCCATCGCAAGCCCATCTTCAACTCGCTGTCTTGAGCTGCGACCTGCAGAACAGAAGGTGAAAGAGGATGTTGGATCTCCAGATCCGACCATATGATCAAGCTGAGATTTTGATGGTTTGTTCCCCACATCCTCCCATACTCCCAGATCAATTTTTACGTCGATCAGCCTCCATTTGATTCCCTTCCCACTATCATCTTTCCACCCTGCACAGTCTGCCTATGTATAGATCTGCATGATGGTAACCTAAAGACCCATTTTTCACACCGACAAAACCACCACAGATCGCCATCAAATTTGGTGTGCGTGATCCTCCCTTCCCCCTCTCTCATCCAAAAAATCCTCAAGATCTAGATCTACCAATTTCCCTTTGGTCAAACCCCATCTACAAGCTGGTCATCATTTATCCTGCATCCCCTGTCAGCATGACCACCCTGTTACAGTGTCCTCCCTGAACCATCAGACTATTGGATGGTTCCCAAATCTTGATGAGTTGAAGCCCTTCCAATGCCCTTCATATACTACCCTTCTTTGTCGCATTTACTTATCCCGCATATGATCTTGATGTGGCTACTCATGAGCATGATAGGTTCCCAGCTCGATTAAAGTTAGTCACTGCTGTGAGAGTGAGTGCGTGACCCATCCCGTGACCCGATCCAAACACGTGAAAGTATTGACCACCAGAGACTGAGTGTCGATTTCTCAACCGAGTGGATCGACACGTTTCCCTCACTTGGGACGATTGTGAGCTCGTACTTCTTGTTGGGGGCATGTTCGCCTATTCTAAAACTTTTTAGCTGCCTAGTCGTTCATGTCGTCGCTGGTCGTGTCGTCCTTTTAGTTGCATCATCCCAAAGAGTCCCAGGTTCGCATCAAATCAGTATCGAGTGTCACTCCCCCAACCGATAGCAGCGGAACATGTTGTTTACTCCGAATGTGGCAGTTAAACAGTCGTGAACGATCAACAACATTGGCATGAGACCAAATAATTTAGAGTAATAATAAAAATTTCATTTCAATATAAGTCTCTTACAATTTCAAATTTTAAACTTGCAGACTCAACTACATCATAATGGAAAGAAATGACCAAAGACACGCTAGTGAACTTGGACTAGATGATTATTTGGAAGTACTATCTAGACTCAAGAAAGATAAAAGACACGGGTTCACTAGTTTCCGGAGCTCGCTTGCACACTTGACCCTCCCGTGTGAGTCTCGGTCTCGCTAGCCACCTGCTTACCTGAAAAATGTTGGAATAAACTAGGTGAGCGAACGCTCAGTAGGAATTATATCTCAAGAACAAGCTAGCTTTAAGTAGTTACATGTTACATGAATGCAAGGCTAATATACATGAATGATCGCAAAAGCAGAATACAAGTATATCAATTAAACCAAGATATGGAATTTCTAGTAAAATGAGACAAGCAAGAGTTAAAGATAGTATCAAGCATGAGAGATTGGCTATTTTAGACTTCTAGCATGTATCACGACGAGTCACGCACGCAAGTAATATCATGTAAAGTCACGAGAGAGAGTAAGTGGAATGTCTCTAGAACGATGAGTACTTCGGTGCAATGCCACACCGCGATCATTACAACTCCTATGGACACTAGTACTTTTGGGTGCTCCTCCCAGGACTAGATTGGGCCCTTATATGCACAGGCATTGGATAATGTATCTTCGACATCCACAATAGTTATAGCCAATGTAGAATTCCAAAGGAATGAAACTTGTCAGAATTTAAGGTAGATCTTTGTGGATTACTTTGAGTAAACATCATTACTCATATCGGAAAACTAGGCAGAATTAGCTCCCTATTGGATGCCATGAATACTTGAATAAGCGTTCAAATACATGAGCGCTCGTTCTTAGCATGTGATAAGGTAAAAGAATTGGTGTCTACGTAGAGGCATGCAATCCAAGAAGAATAGCAATGACATGGTTTCCCATTCCATTAGCTCAAGAATTAATCTCATGGCGGATAAATAGCATACCATGAGGGTCGGTATACTTTGTTTCTTAGAGTGACATGGTAATAAAAAGTGTCATGGGTTTTAGTGGTACAACTTACTCGATCGGCCTTGAGGGAATCCAAGACTATGAGGAGACTTATGGAGGTCTCTATGACTAACTTACCAATCCGAAGGAACAGAGTGTCCAACGGAGGGCTCGTATGTCACCAAGAAATGAAGGTAATCGATAAAACATCATGAAACGTGAGACTATACTCACGGAATGGATTTGATATTTTTTGTGGGTTTTATGGTGGCTGGGGGTCGGATCTGGAAAATAGTAGATAGGCAGAAAAATAGAGACTGTAGGAATTTTTAGGGGAGGCAAATAAATTTCTAAATTCATGAAAAATTCTGAGAGATGGTATTTGGTAGGCAGAATACCCAGTCCAAATTTGAGATCAATCAGAAATGGGGAAGGTGATAAAAATGGGGAAGAATTATGGTTCTAGAACAGAGTTCTACACAGAAGGCAGATTACTAGGGGTGGAGAGAGAGAAATGAAAAAAATAGCAAACGTAGGTTTCTTGAGCTGATTTTTTTTTTGGAGGATGGGGGGAACGTGAGGAACCAAACCTCCAAATTTGGTCATGATCAGAGCTCCTGATTGAGAGCTAAAATTCATGAGCTAAGGTTCTATCTTGATGTGGATAGAACTCTAGCGTGGTGGCGGTGGCGGCGCGACGGCGGCTCGATGGCGGCGGCGGGGCTGAGCTTCTCACTCAGAGAGGGGGAGGGGAGGAGGCTTCACACCTCAAGAAATTCACAGAACTCCATCTGCAAGGGGGGTGGGAGAGAGAAAGGGGTGCCCTTGGGCTTGCTCTTGGCAAAAATGCTTAATTCTTCATTAATTCTTACAAAACACTATACATGGGTTTATATAGAAGGGGAGGAAGGGGGAGGGGGTTAAAATTTCATGGGAGAGAGGGGAGGGGTAGCATTTTCTTTCCCCATGTGGTCAATTGGCCTAAAAAAAGAAAATATAAATGTCATTTTAATGGGGGGACACCCCCTTGACTTAAGGGGAGACATCTTGGATATTTTTCACCCATTGTCCCATTGACTTGTCCAAGAAGGAAAGAATCCTTCTAGATGTCACCTTAGCATTTGACCAGTCCCACATGGGCCCTAGGGCTTAGGTGGACCAATGGGGTAGAAGGTGGGGGCCCCTTGCTGGACCTACTGGACTTTACATAAAAACCCAAAGATCCTTAGGGAATAACAAAGTGGGTTATAAAGCCTTACAATTGCAAACCTACTTTTCCAAGGATATAAAAGTAAACTAAAAGGACACAAATATAAAAATAAAATGTTAGCGCCTGCTGTCGATTCCCATCACCAGCACTCGAAGTGCTCGGGGCGTTGCCACGATCGGGGTCCAGTTCCTCAATGGAAGAGGACGGGCTAACCCTAAGGTTCCTCCTATGGAGCAGCATGGCTGTGGGAAGAAGAAGGCACAAAGAAGGGAAGAAGACCCTCACCAGATGACAGAGGAGGAAGCCTATGATGAGCGAATCTGACAAAGGAGAAGCAGATGGGGTCCTAGGAAGTCCCCATGGCGGTTCTTATAACTTTCTGAGGTAGAACGGCCACTTCGGAGCCATAGAGCAGGTGAAAAGGCACCCGTCACTATCACGGTACGGCCATCCGACTCAGGCACCCGTTCGACATGCCGACATCGCGAGTTCGCGTCATAATTGCAAAAGATGCACTCCTCGCCGCCGAAAGCACCTTGCGCGCCAAGCGACGGACTAGGGCCACCTGTCCTATTATCCCTAAGGGGCTACCCGAGCCATAAACCCTCTCCTATTCAACTCTCAACTCCTGACCAAGTGCTTGGCAACTGAGAGTGGGGGGCCTAGTGAGGAGGGTGAATCCGATTTGGCCCATAATGGGCCCGACATCACAGGCCCACGACGGCCTAGGCCCGGGTACTAGAACTAAGAGCCCGCAGTGGCTACAGCCCAATTAGTTGGGCCCAGTACGATTAAACAACCACCAGAATGTGGTAGCCCTGGTGCAATGATTGTCGGAAGACCCTCCAACGACTGATCGTTGCCCCCACGACGTCGGCCCCTAGCCCATAAGAGGCGAGCATGCCCCATGAGAGCCGTAAGACTCGCTCAAGGAATTGCCGACGCTGAGGAACTCACCCTCCAACGGGAAATTCCCACCTTGATCACGGGAGATGTTGCTTCATTATCCATGACCTTCCAAGCAAAGGGATAGGCCTCCACCTTCAGGACAACCCCATATAAAAAGAACATCGACAGAGAAGAACAGGCACGGATCTTCTGTCAAAAGTCCTACACGGAGAATTGAGCCACAGCGATAGAGAGGTCATACACGTCTACTTCCCCTGAGAGAGAAGCTACTCCTCCTGTGCGACCTTACCACCCATCGAGCACTCATTGAGTGTCGATTGGGAGCGGTGAGCACTCGACTGGAGGATCGCCATGTCTCTCAGATCTACAATGGTGATCTCTAACTCTCTCCACCACCTCCCCTTGCTCTTGTCTATCTTTACTTTGAACTGTTGCAAACTTAAGCATCAGAGGGTTGTCCCTCGAGGTAACGCCCGGAGCTCCTTTTGACGCCTCTTTGGTTTCTGGTGCTTGTAGGCTTCCACGGGTGCCGGACGACTTCCCCAACCAATAAATAGAGAAGGTGGTACATGACGTAGGATCTATTTTCTTGCCACTACAGATCATATTATATGAAATTATATATATATATATAGTCACGTCCCGAGCCTTTATTTACAGTGGAAGACTCACTCGGGAGACGCGAACAGCCGGCATGGAAAGCCTCTCGCAAGCAAGCATGATTAGAGCGCGAATACAATCACACATAAGATGCAATTGCATAAGTATATACTCAAAATTCAACTTCCATTCATTAATAATCAAAATATACTATTACAACCACTAATCTTCTCTTGACAATTTGCTCGACTCAATAAATAGAAAATTACATGAACTCGATCTAGATAAAATGACTCCTATGTCTTCACTCGTAACTTGATCCGACTTTCATTCACTCTCGGACCCGCTATTAGAATAGTCTGAATCCGAATCGGAATCGGAACCACCTTCATTTCCTAGAAAATATTTGAAATAGGTTATGAGCATACTTGCCCAGTAGGTATCTTCATATCAACATGAAGGCACTATTAAAGTATTTACATTTTAGCTCTCCGCTCAGGTCGATCCACATGCGAAGGTACGTGATGGTGGTGTGGGCCGCGATGGATTACTGGGAGTCTCGAGTTGGGCTCTAGCTTGCTGTAGAGTGGCTGGAGGCATATGCACCCCACCAGGTGCCCGGGGAACTTCCCGACATGCGCGTGTGGGGGCGAATAAGGGTGCTATGAGCTCTTGAAGCTTGTGGTTGGCCCAGATGGGTTTTCCTTTGACTTCAGAGGGTTGGACGGAGGTGACTCAGGGGTAGAGCATGGCCTCGTTGCTGGGTGCCACATGGCGTGGCTTGTAGTTAGGGCGCCCCCAGGTCGGCCTGGGTAGCTGTGTTGAACGCGGGTAAACCCACAAGCTGAGTGATCAGGAGCGGGCCCGATCGATTATTGATGTCGCTATGGGTCAAGGCTAGCTGGATAGAACGCTTGGTTGGGCCCAGTGACTGATGCAGTGCCCTGTGCTCGGGGGCGATCCCCGATTGTTATGTCATACTGCCTGACCTGGTGACACATCTCGATTTCTGAGCCCGGGTAGACTGGTAGGGCACCTTTGGCATTGTTCCACTTTGCTTTATTTAGGGAGTATTTCTCTATGCTTAATTCTCAATTAATTAAGAGAAAATAAGCGGATGCCAACAAATGCCCCCCACGGGGCATGCGTCAGAGGCGAAGACGATGGGGTGCAGCCCGTGAGCCCTATAGGCTTGATTTCTGCCAACCTTATTGACATTGTGGGGAGTTAGTTGTTCTGAGGGTTGGCCCTCCCGTCGCGGTCCTTCATGCGACGGTGGTACGTTTGTGGAAGACCGTTGAGCCTGGGAGGTTGTAGAACTGGATCCCTGGTGGGCATTTTGTCAAAGCCACTGAGGGCGTGGAGCTGGCGGAGATGGCGCGTATCGAATACACGCGTGGTGCTTGAAGTTGTGGGCCGCTATTGGTGACTTGGGAATTCTGTTCCCGTTTGTCTCACGTGTTGGGCTTGCAGCAAAGGTGCGCGGGGCTCGGGTCGCGGGAGTAATCTAGCTTGGACGCCGAACTCTCCATGCAGGTGGTTGCTTCGGCGGTTGATGATGTGACTAGGCTGGATGCCAATGCCGATGGCAAAAAGAGGCCAATGGAGCCCGGCGTAATAATGCTTCTGGCTTTGTCGCCTGTGTCTGAGGCCCTCTTTTGTGCGGCAGGCTTTGTGGATTTTCTGAGGAGAGGCGGCTCAGGGGACGCCAGGACTGTCGAGTCTATCACACCTCGCAGTGTGGCCGGTGAGTGGCGAGAGGCTAGTTGTGACTCCCTTCCATCATCTGAGGTCACACTGGCGACAGCCATGTCTTGCCCCCAGAGGTGGACTTGTGGAATGAGATTTGTGTTTTCTTAGGTTTTCCACCTTGTCTATGTCAAGGAGTGCTATGAGTCTTTTTCACTCCTTGGCATGTTCCCCCGTGAGCTTGGCTATTACCGACGATGCGGCGTAGGGGGTTTGAGAATTCCTTGTCTTGGGAATCAAAGGGCCACCTATCCCTCAGCTTCTGGGATTGCTGGTTGGCGATGAGATGATCGCCACTCTGACCGGGGCTTTGTGGTGAAGCCTGTGGTTGGCTGTTAGTGGCCCACCATTACTGTGGTGGTTGATTTTTCTTGGGGGATGCTGGCATCATTTGTTGACCACCTGTGGGGGTGTATAGGCCAGGCTGAGCTTTGACCGCCTTATGTTGCAGACTTGTCACACCTTTGAGGTGATGTGGCTGGAGTTGTGTCATGGACTTGTCTCGATGAGGCATACTAGTCCATTGATGGTGATGACCTGGTACACCTAGATGTGTCGGCCTGGTGTTGTTGGAGATCAACCTTGGTGAGGCGCGTTGACCGGGTGTTGCTGAGGGTTGGCCTTGGAAAGGGCCGTTGACCTGGTGTTGTTGGAGGTCGGCCCTGGCAAGGGCCGTTGACCTAGTGTTGTTGGAGGTCGGCCTTGACAAGGCGTGTTGACCGACTGTTGCTGAGGGCCTACCTCAGGGAAGCATGTCGGCCTGGGGTTGCTGTAGATCCGCCTCGGCGAGGCATCTTGATCTGAGATTACCTGGAGACTTGCCTCGGCAAGGCACCTTGATCTGAGATTGCTGGAGACCTGCCTCGGCAAGGCGTCTCGGTCTACGGTTGCTGGAGACCTGCCTCAGCGAGGCATCTTGGTCTGGAGTTGCTGGAGATCCACCTCGGCGAGGCGTCTTGATTTGGAGTTGTTGGAGATCTGCCTCGGTGAGGCATCTTGATCTGGAGTTGCTGGAGACTTGCCTCGGCAAGGCATCTTGATCTGGAGTTGCTGGAGACCTCCCTCGATAAGGCATCTTGATCTGGAGTTGCTGGAGACCTGCCTCGACGAGGCATCTTGATCTGAAGTTGTTGGAGACCTACCTCGGCGAGGCATCTTGGTCTGAGATTACTGGGGACCTACCTCGGCGAGGCATCTTGGTCTAAAGTTGTTGGGTTTGCCCCCAGAGAGGTGCATCGGGTTGAGATCATATTCGGTCCACCCATGCAGCGTATGGCCAAATGCTGATGCTCCCGGCTGACCATCATGGTGGAATAACCGAAGTCGAGGCGTGTGCCCCCTGAAAAGTACAATGACCACAAATGATGTTAGATATATAATCATCAAAGTGTGGTGGATGGTACTTGTTAGTGTGCTAGTTGATCGCCGAGGTATATCGACTGGGAATTTTGCTCGACTGATCGCTGAGGTATGTCGACTGGGAGCCCCGATCGACTGGTCACTGAGGTGCCGCTGACGGGATTGTTGCTGGCCAACCATTGAAGTATAATGATCGGAGAGTGTGATAGACCAACCCTCGGGGGTGCGTTAGTCTAGGGTTGCAGTGGATGGGCCTTTGAGGGATGTCTGCCTGGGAGGCATCTTGACTGGTTTATGTGGTTGTTGTTGTAGGTCTACTTGCGAGGCGAAGTGACCTATTGTTGATAGCTGGAATTTTTAGAAATTAGGAAAATTTTCTAATTTCTTTCTTGTTCTTTCCTTTTCCTCTCTCCTCCCTTTCATTCGTGCATGTCCCTCTCTCTCTCCCATTTTCTCTCCTCTCTCGCCCTTCTGGCTCAAGCTACAGACGGAGGAGGCTCGTGGGCGAGGTGGCGATGGCGTGGGGATGGTCGGCTGCGCGAAGGGGCGAGGATCAGATCGATTTAGGCGCGATCCCGAACAGTGGATTCAAAACTGACGGTCGAGCTCGCGTTGTGATTTTCGGCGTGGATTAGTCGCTTTGGCGCACAATTTCTTCGGTGGAGGTAGGGAGATGGATCACCTACCTTTCCTGCACCTTCCCTCGCGGTTTCACGCTGAACGATGCGAGAACGAGCGAGTTTGGACTCGTTGTGGTTTTTCAGAGTTTGTAGGGTTCGCTGAAAAATGGCGACGATTTTGTGATCAGTTAGTGTCAATGGACTCCCTGGGATGTCAGCGTCCCATAGTCACTGATCTCGCGTCGAATGGTGGTCATTCGGGGCCGGTAGGAGCCTGCGAATCCCATTAACCCCATTTGGGTTGATTTTGGAAAATCACTCGTTTCTCACTATTGCTTAGCCGATTCGACTCCCGTCAGAGTCTATGTGATTGCTAGTGTGATTGTGGATGTATCCCCTTTGTTTTGGAACGAACTGGGTGTGGAAAGGCCACGATCGGGCCTATCCCGCGATTTGCTTGCCATGATGCCTTCGCAGTTTAACAGAAATCGCTTAAGGCTTAGGGCGGCTGGTTTCTGACCGTTTAGAGTAGGTCGGTGGGTGTCTGCGTGGTCGCGCGATAGACCACCCAGTGGATGGCATGGCCAAGTCTGAGCCATCCAGTCCTGTCGAGCGACTGGTCCCTAGCCATTTAGGTTTCTTCCTGCGTAGAGCGGCTAGTCACTAGCCGTTCTGCTCCCTCGGGTCCGTTAAGCGGATTCCTTTGGTCTGTTCATTGGCTTGAGGTGTCTCATAGGGTGGATTTCCCCCAACCATTCTGTGTTTTTGAGTGGTTTGTTCAAAATCGTTCTGACCGTAGACTAGGTTTGACCGAGCTACTGTAGTAGGTCTGTTCGACCGAATGGCCTATCCCAGACCAATTAGTTCCCTTAGAACGGCCTTATCCAGACTGTTCCGTCCCCTTTGGGTGGCCTCTAGGAGACCGTTCAGTCCCGTTGAGTGACCCTTGGGTGACCATGCTATGGGCAGAGTCTGTTGTGTTGTTGGTTAGCCTTGGTGGTCTAACCCTTTGTCCATGTCTTAGGGCGGAGTATGTGGCGGTTCTTGTTTAGACTGTTGAGTCTGTGTTCCGATTTCTATTTTTCTTGGCTTGACCTTATGGTCTACCCATTACCGTGGATGTCTGTCGGCATCCTATGAGGACCGGGACCATAATGAGATCGCCAGGAGTGCTTTTGTATGGTGTCATTGTCTGGTTCCGGTCAACCCGGGGTGACCCAATGGTTGACAAGTGACCTTGTGTGTGTCTCGATGGTTCTGTCCAGTTCGAGACATGACTTTGGATGTTGTGAGGTGTCGTCTTACCTCATTCTGTGTATCCAGATGTGTTGAGGGTCCTCGGTGTTTCCTCAGGTCTCCGTGAGTCATTTCCTGTAGTGAGTCGATTTCTCTGGCTTAGGATTAGACCGATTGGCAGCTTGTTCCGCTTTGTACAATGATCTTGACTCTGAGTTGTGAGACTCAAGGATCATCGTAGCTTCAGGTCTAGTTGCCTTGTCCTGAGTCTATCGACAATTTTTTATGCTGCCATTGATGCTTCGTAGTACGTGCGATAGTGCTTCCTTGCATGTCTGTACTCCAACACTCGTGTTTTAAGTCTCTATGTCTCGTGAGCCTCCACTAGTCATAGCCTTACGACACATTACGGCGTGTCGGCCCTTGTGGTGGGGCAGTTCCCGTTGTATGATTTTTAAGCTAGTTCCGTGGGCCCCCGGTCCAACTGTAGCATCCTGCAGAGGGGGAATACTAGCTAGAGGCCTGGCTTAGGTAGCGAGCCAGTGTGTGCACACGTGGTCAGGGGCTTGGACTGACGCCGACGGGCGTTACCCTGTCTAGTCACTCGCGACTGTAGTTCCTATTCTGGTTCAGCGTGTACCTCGATCTCCGCTGTCCCAAGCATCCGTAGAGAGGTACTTGTGGCACAGCATAAGATGTCAGTGGACATAGCTGGCCGTTCTTCTAGTGAGGGGGTACTTCCATCACGTGACACGTGACTCTCGTGTTTCTCGTGCATCATGACCTTCCCGGGTTAGCCCTCTCGTGGTGTTGCCCGAGGTCAGTGTTGCGTCGTGTGCATGACGTCCTAGTCGTATGTGTGTGATCGTGTCTAGAAGGGCGTTCACAGCAACCGAGTCGTGTATGCTTTACGATCTATCTTTTCTGTCTAGGACTTTTTACCCTTTTTCTTGTAGATCTTTGCTTGCTTGGTGTCTCATCGACGGATCAGTGACTCCTGACCTCGTCAGTTCAGAGTTTGCCCTCCCGTTGTCACCTGGAGTAGCCTAGGGAGCTGAGGTTAGTTCGACAGTCGTGCTTCGCTTAGTACGGCTTCTTTCCCCTTTTCTTTTAGCTCCTCTACTCCTTTCGTTTCTGACTTTCTTTTACAGCTTTGTAGTTTAGCTTTTCCTGCTTTACTACACCTGTTATTTTAGCTGTTGTTCCGTATTACTGCGTCATTCTCTAGTGGGGATCCGCGTGACCCCTACTGAGCTAGTGACACGAGGTTCACCCCTATTTTTCAGGTGGGTGGTGTCGTTCTGCTTCTACGGTTCTTGGTGTGGCGTGTTTGTAGCTGCCAGCGGTACCTACGTCGGGCTTCCCCTGACCCCAGTGTATGTCTTTCCTTTTCTACTGACTGTACTGCTTGTCTTTCCTTTGGACTGTGATTGAATTAATGTAAAGGATTCAGAGGGGGGGTGATGAAAGTAACGCCTTTAACTAAGGCGTGTCTTCATATTTTCTTAAGTTTTTAATTTCCAAAAATTCAGGGTTGCTACACTAGCACTAAAATGGTACTGGTTGTTGCACGCTGCCCACTGAACTCTTCCTCTGATCCTGTCGATCATGACATCTCCTACCAAATCCAGCCTTCCGAAACATCCTCTTAGTCTTCGAGCCAAATGATGTAGACCCTACAGTAGAAGTCACTGAAGGGGATGGTCCTGACCTACCTGAGCCCTACTGGAAGTTACTCTGCTGCTGAACCAAACCCTTCTGACTACAACTTGCCAGTGCCTGCCCCATCTTGGCCTGCTCCTACATCCTTGCCAATTCTTCTTCCAAATCTGCGCCCATTTGATAAGCTGCCTCCATATCAGTCATGTGGGTGGCAACCACCACGTGCATGAGCTCAGCCCTCAAGCCTCTAATGAACTGTTGGGTCTTTATCCTCTCATTAGCCATAATGTAGGGCGCATAACGGCCCAACTCAATGAACCTAGAGTGGTAATGCATCAAGGACATATCTCCTTGAGTCAACTCCATAAACTGATACATCTTCTTAGATTTGACATGCTCAAGGTTGAAATCACGTTCAAATGCGTCAAGAAATTCATTCCATTAAATCTATCATAGAGGGCGAGAATGAAACGTTGATTCCCATTCTGTAGTCCACCATGACAAAGCCGGGCCCTGCTATTGATAGCTACCCAGCAATACCTTCTCATCTTCCACGCATTCCATTGAGTAGAATAGCCTTTCCATTGCATTAATCCAAGTTATTGCTACGTCCGGGTCCGGTTGTCCTTCAAATTGTGGTAGGTGGAACTGAAGAAATTCCTTCACTGCTCGCCCACAGCCTCCTAGAGATGAAGAACCCACTCCGACCTCCCTACCATACTGTCGGAGATAAAACTTATACATGCCTTCAACAAAGTCCTTATGCCCTTGAGCTCCTACTACTGCCACTCCAGCCGCAACCGATGCTCTACTCTGACCCTCTTGGTCCTCGGCCAACTGCCCTTGCTAGGAGCGAGTCCACCTCCTAGGCACCATGATCCACTAACACACATGAAAAGGAAACAATAAAATCAACAAAACACATGGGGTCCTATACTAGTTGCCAACATTACTGCACATTATGGACATTCTGGACTACCAAAATCAACTTAGATTCATCTACACCCCCACAACCACACCCTGATACCATCTATAATGACCCAAGATCCGAACACCGAGAAAGACCCTGATATTCTTGGATCATGACCCGCCACCCACGAGCCGGGGGCTCAAAAGGGTTAGAGGGATGGAGTGGCAGTGTATAATAATCTAAATCATTGCAACCCAATAATGATTAACATGAGTAATTGCAAGAAAAAAATAGTTATACTATTAAACAATTATACAATTCAATAATTATACAGTCTAGAGTCTACATGGCCATACATAAGTGCAGTAAACTAAAAAGGGTACAAGACTACGGGGCATACCCATCTCTGGCAAGTGGCGCTACTACAGACCACTGACACCTCGCGAGGCCTCCGAAGTGCTACGAGCAAGCCGCGCCTCACCTAAAAATAAAAGGGTTGAGCCTCATCTCATCGACTTAACAGGGGTCCCACAGATCCCCATCTCGCGATGGTAAATACACGGTGTAATAAATAACAATTTGGAATAATAACTAAAGCAAAAGACAAGATCTAATAATTAAAGGAAGCAACTACATTACGCGAGTATCAAATCTATTAAAAACAAACCATGAGTCGGAGCCGTACAACAGAATACCCTCGGCTGCTAGAACATCACATTACCAACGTAAGAAACTAAGGTCGCTACACTCGAGTGATAGGAGTACTATTTACTAGAAGTAAGGCTGGATGCGTCCACTGATGACTTAATCCACAGTCTCAGGTGACTCCCTACACGCCCCAGGCAAACACTGAGACACCGTACACGAAACACAAGATAAAGGTCTAGTCAAGGTCCTGCTCGTCAGCACGCATCCGAAGTCTCCGACCACGTATGCACACACTGACTGACTACACTACGTCAGGCCCTCTAGTTGGTTTTCCTCTCGGCCCGGACTCAAGCCGCCACAATGGGAGGTCCTATGGAAATTAGCCTAAATTCCTCTCCTGGGTCTAGCTCTCCACTACCCCCGAGTGGGTCGACACACGTGTGCCTATTTAAGCTACGACAAGTGGAGAAAATGTAACTCTAAAAAAGGACCCGCTGTGAGACCATTGTGGACACAAGCACGTCACACAAAACATGAGTCTAAGTTGCAAGGTAGAAGTTGCTATCTCGAAAAGTCAGAAAATATTCTCGTTTCCCTGCTATGGGGTATACTTACAAGTTCTAGCCAAATCATCGAGTGTCCCACCAAGAGACGACCCTCGCGGGGCTTACACAGCCAACTTCTTATCTATTTTATCCAAAAATATCCCGATTTATGTTCTGGAGCAAAAACCAAATTTCTTGGACAAAAACCTAAGTTTTCGAGGCGAAAGGTCATATTGTGTAAGGAGTCAGGGGGAGTCGGTTGACCTGGTTAGAGGGGTCAGCCGACCTACATGAATGCGGTCAAGGTTGGCACTACATCCATTTGAGACGTGGTCAGTCGCCCGGCCACGTTCTTCATGAACGCAGTCAGTCGGATGGCCGTGTTCATGAATGTGATCGCCCTGACCACTGTGACCATAGTTACCAACCTAGCCCCCCTCATGTTTGAATGTAGTCTCTGGGTACACCATGACTTCTCCAAGAGCCTTAACTTGGTCGGAAGACTGACCGCATTCAGTCTTCCAGAACTGGGAAGGGCGAATTACCCCAAATCTCATCCCACTCGACTCAAACAAGGCGGAAAACATATAATAACCCTGTTATAAGCTTTCATACATCACATACCTTCATTTAAACTCAAAAAAACTACATGAATCCCATGCATTTTGTCAATTCAACAGATGACGACCACTGGGAGGTCATCAATTGTTAATGAAAACAATTATGTCAACAACGTTCTTTTATTCTTGGCAGGGGTTGATGAGGACTCGAATCTCATGGGTCCAAGTTATTACAGCTTACTATGGAGTCCCTGATTTCCAGAGGGCTAGGGTAGAAGCTATGGGGTTTGGTAATTTCCTTAGTATAGAGCCTATTCGCACTGACCTGCCCTTGATCCAGGTCCTTAGGGAGAGATGGGATAGGGCCAGCCAGGCATTCCAGATGTCTTGGGGTCACATGATATCGAGCTTGGAGGATGTCGCCCGGATTACTAGGTTGAGGGTGGATGGGGAGGCCGTGAGTGGAGTGACTCTCCCTGACTACTAGGAGCTAGCCCGCAGACTGCTAGGGCTCGAGACCATAGCTGAGACCACGAAGGAGTGTTAGACCATCTTCCACACGGATCTGACCATTGCCATGGGATTGGGGGATTCCAGACAGAGATAGGGGGAGCCTATGGAGCAGTTTGTGCAATGATTGATTTGGAAGGCCCGGTCCACCTATTGCCAGGACCCAGCTCAGAGAGAGAGAGTGGACCGAGATCTGAGGAGATTTCTATTTTTGATGCTCGAGAGATTGATGCTAGGCACAAAGGGAGACATTATCAATTGTAGGTTTTTGGGCATTCTTGAGGATTTAGAGAGCGTTGGGCGGTATGCATGGGGAGCCACCCTGCTGGCACACCTTTTGGCCGATCTGTCCACGGGGACAGGTCGAGACACTACTGTCAGTGGCTTCTCACCATTTCTTTAGGTATGCATGTCCTTTTTTATTTATTTAAATGCTTATGAATAGCATATGAATGTTTACTAATGCAATTGATGGATGTAGGTGTGGAGCCATTTATACATGCCGATGGGCCGCACCAATCCCCGACATGGAGATGAGGGTCGTTCCCTTTGGCACGATGGTGGTTGCCCCTCATGACTAGAGCGCCTCTCTCCTACGAGCTACGCGTTCTTCGATGGGAGTTCCGTGACTACCCCGCCTCGCTGGTATGCAATTTAAATATGATGCATTTTATTTCCTACTTCATGAAATATGCTTATATGCTTATGAATATGAATGAATGCAGGTGGTTTGGAGGCCCTACGAGGGGATGCCGGATGAGGGCCAGCCTTGGGTTGTGGCAGGCCGGCCTCGCTTCGGGCATGAGCTTTGGGGTCATTGCCTGAACGAGATCGAGCCGTTACAGCTCAGGCTGGTGATGAGGACCCTCGACCTACATTAGGAGTGGGTCAAGGTTGGAGAGCCCCGTGGGATTGGCAGGAAGACCCACGGGCGCACAAAGACGACTGATTGGAGGATCCGATTCGTAGACCAGTATGCCGATTGGCAGCGAGGCAGCACACAGGTGACTTCTCATGCGGCGGACAGCTCTGAGTACCTCCGACGCTATTGGGAGGTCTACACCGGCCGACCCAAGATGAGGGTCATAGGGGTATGTATGAATGCACTTTTTTTTCTTTTTTCTAAATGATATATGCCTATTATGCAACTAATATGTGTGACAAATGCAGGATGCACGGGATGTGGCAGTGATGGACATGCAAGTTCATCTTCACAGCTTGGAGGCCCAGTTGGCGGCCACACGAGTTGATCTCGAAACCCTGGTGAGTGCAATCTATCTATATGCAAATGATTTTTTTTATTGATGATTAGCCACTGACAATCTTAATGAATGCAGCGTGCCCAGCAGGGAGTGGCGGCAGGAGGTGTAGGAGGGGCTTCCAGCTCGAGGGGGCCGAGTACAGAGGCCACTGCACTGGAGGAGCAGCTTGCAGGAGCAGTTGCTCGGGCAGAGGAGGCGGAGCGCGACCTCGCTGCACGGGTAAGTTCAAACTTAAATTTAATTTATTATATCATTTTTTGCTCTTAAAAGTTATTATGTGTTTTTTTTCATTCTTTTTTCTTCATTATGTTCAGACTGCAGAGCTTCAAGCGGCATTTACCAGTATTGCGAGGGAACATTGTGATCGGAGTGCATTGGTTAGTTTATAAAACAATATACGTGTGTATTATTTCCTTTTCTTTCAAAAACCAATGATGTGGATATGATGTGATGTTTGTAGGCCGTAGAGTTGATGGCGGCGAGGAGGCAGATAGCATTGGGGCGCACAGAGATCATCACCCATGATTAGCGAGTCGCAGAGCTGGAGTAGATGCTGGGGCAGCAGGAGGAGCTACTTAGAGAGGTGTCTGAGCTGAGAGTCCTCCTCGAGATGGAGCGGAGGGAGCACATTTGAGAGAGGGAGGAGCGGATAGCGGAGCAGGCTCGTGAGCAAGAGGAGCGGATAGCACGCGAGCGCGAGCTTGTGGACCTGAGGATGCAGCTGGGCATCGTGCAAGAGTGACTCTGAGTGACCGAGGAGCGCCTCCAGAGTGGCTGAGAGCGTGCACGAGCTGCGGGACACTCGAGCACCTTCGCCAGCACTTCGTACATGACTGGTTCCTCGACTCGACCGAGGAACGAGGCAGAGGAGCGTGCTCAAGCTCCAGCAGCATCTCGGGGGTCCATGCCCCCTCCACAGACGCACCATCAGGATGAGGCAGAGAGTAGGAGAGAGGAGGGTGGAGGCGAGAGCTAAGGAGAGACTTGTACTCCTCCACCGGCACATCTTGTACTCAGATATATATATATATATATGAAAATCTTAATGTTACCTGAGTTTGAGCACTTGTGTACTTGTGCCATTTTTCCTCCTTTTCTTCCTTTCCTATACCTGTGCCTGTAGTTCACACTTTAAGCAAACAAATTAATTCATCTGTTCGACTTGGCCCCTTGCCCAATAAGCAAGGGGTTGTCAATATTTTGACCTTAATGATGGGTCAAGGGGCCAAGTCTCTAATTAATGAAGGTAAATAAGAAAAATATAGGAGTATGTAACACGCAAGCAAGCATATGCAAAACTTCCATTCATGCTAGTTTATGCACTTGGGCAGATTTCTACACGACATTTTCTAATGGGTTTTTGCCTCTTGTGTTGCCTTTGTCTTGCAGGAAAGCATGGAAAGTGAGGCACTTACCTTCTAGCCGGCTGGAAGGCGAGGAGAGGTAATCCACATTACCCCGCATTGCTTATATTGAGTGCGATCATCCTCTTTTTCCATGGTACACAGCGCGCACATAATCTTCTTTCACATTCTTTGGCGTTGTCTTCCCTTGGTGGCGATCATGGTATTCTTCTACATCTTTTATCACCTTTTCATTTCCATATGATCATGCTACTATGTTTACCTAGTCACATGTTGATGATGTTCACTTGATTGGCACATTATGTCATCACTTATACACATATGCTTGTTCATGTGACGTGGGACGTCACGTTTCACACTTCTACATCCACATTAGGGTGCCCCCTACTTATAGAGCCTAGATTCTTAGCCTATTCCCACTTGGATTGAGGTAGGATAGCCCTAAATCAGGTTAGGATGAGCTTTAGAATGGATTAGGACTCTTTGCCCATGGATTAGGACTCTTTAAAAGAGTCTCGATCGGAGCTAACAGAGTTTCTGAAGTTGCAATCTATCGGGCGACTACAAAACTTCATGGCAGTCATCACAGGGCCATTTCTCTCCCCTTCTACACACATCATCTTTCTGACGGCCTAAACGGTCTTTGTGAGGCCATCTATCAATGGAAACGGTCAATGGGAGACTGTCTTTTAAAGTTTTACTATCAAATGAGGACCGTTTCTATCAGCTCTTGGCCGGTTGACCTTTAGCGGCCTATCATTAGACAGTCAGGTCCTGGTAGCGGCCTGTTATGTGACCGTCTCCCTCTCTGCTACTATAAGTTAGTGATTCTTTAAGTTGTTCTACTCAAGTCTCTCTCTCTCGCTCTCCCGCATCAGTCATAGGATTCGTTGTCAGGTTAAGTCGGTCAATGTCAGCATACACGCAATCATCTTTTGTAAGTCAAGACAAGTCATGTCATAGCATTTATGTCAAAATACATGTGTCGCATATGGTACATCAACTCTGCCGCCCATCAGGACCCCCGCTATCACCAGTCCCCTCGTGCCTCTTCCTCGGCGGGTCCATGGCTGAGCTCCCCTCCTCACGCCGTTGCCGACGTCGCTCCTCGTCCTCATTCCTCCACAGACCGGAGGAGCTGGTGAAGTAGCTTTTGTAGGCATGGCTGGGTGCACCGCTATGGGTTTTGCTCCATCCCAATCTCTAGCTCATCTGTTGGTACACCCCCAATGAACCCCTCAACTCGGCTACCTATAGCCAAGACTGCTCCAGGTTGCCCCTCAACTCTACCACCTCGACGCGGAGGCGCTCCACTGCCACCATCGCACCACGAGATAGCTCCATCTCTACACAGCGACGTGCTACCTTCGCACAGAGCCGCTTTGTCTCGGTGTGAAAGCACTCAGCCTCCTCCCTCTGCTGGGTAGCCTCACCCAGCATGGCTGCCAACTCCCTTGCCTGTATATGCATTCATCTCATAAATCATTCCTACAATCTTAATCATGAAATCAAAAGGAGGAAGGGTGGATTGCTTACCCTCTCAGTGAGAACGGCCTCGGCCTCCTTGGCTCGTGTTATCGCTCGTGTAAAGTCTACATCCCGCTTAGCCCAATCTATCGGTGGCTGTGAGGAGGAGGATGGTGCATCTAGCGCCTGGCGCTGGGTTCCCTCGGCACGCTGCATTTAGAATCATGTCAATCTCATTTAAGCATAAATGTTGCATTTTAGATTTAAGGCTAAAACTTACTAGGAGGTCCAGGGAGAGCTGGAGGTCATCCCGCTGCTGGACCATGGAGTGGAGCAACCCTTGGACCTTCGCAATCTGTCCCTGAGGGTCTAGCTGCATGTAGAATGTCAATCATTAGTGTGCATTGTAATACAAGCATATTAGAGCATGAGTTTAAGAGTCATACTAGTCGTCGTGCGCCACGGATGACCTAGTCTCCTTAGCGTTGGGCGTAGGCCGTCAAGTATGCCTTGTCACTCATGGCTCGGGCGCGCACCGCTCGCCCCTACCCGGTTCAATCCTAGATCTGCTCTATGGCCTGGCTGATCCAGTTAATCTCTATCGTGAGTCTGTGTGTATGGCATCCCATGCGCTCCTCCGGTCTCTCTCTCGCCGGGAACTCCACCTCTGGCTGGTGGATGCCCACCGTCCTCATAATCAATCAGTAGTGGAGTGGCTCGATGACATTTAGTCAATCTAGCCAGATGTCTCGACCCACGTAGGCTAGGGCTGCCACCACCCATGGCGGGCCCTCCTGTCCCTCACCTAGGTACGGTGTCCACTGGACCTGTAAAACGGCAGCCAATTGCATTAGCATCCAAGCATACAGTTGCATTTAAAGAGGATTTAAGTTTAGTTCTTACCGAAGCATAGGGTAAAGTGTCGAGGTCATCCTGGATTGCCCGTCGTCTCAGGGATCCCACTTCCCAAACCGCTGTCCACCATCTCGCAATGGACACCCGGTCGGGATGCACCTCCTGTCTCCTCCCCAGCCCGGGGAGGTACATGTAGGCCCACACCTATATTTTATTGCATTAAATGTCATCATATAGCATTTATAGAATCATATAGCAATTACACAAGCATTTTAGTAGTCGAGGCTTACCTGAAGTAGTGGGGAAAATCCGCCAACCATCGTGCGTCGGCTGGTCAAGCTGAAGGTGTCAAAGAGGAAAGCAAGTACCACTGCACCCCAAGCGTACTCGTCGACTCGGTCTACCTCCTCAAGTAGGGGCAGAAGTCTGCAACTCACCCCGTCAGCCCGAGTCGCGAACAGTAGCTTCCCAAAGAACAACATCAGGAACCGCCGCAGTACCATATCCGCCTCTAGTCCTGGCCCTGCTACCACCCGCTCTCGTGCCCGGTCTGTCAACCGCCCCAAGTGCGGCTCGGACAGCTCTCCAACTGCGATCCCAGCTCCTCGCAGGCCCAAGCTCTCCTGTAGTCTCACTCTCGGTAAAGTCGAGGAGTGCCGCTCTGGCCTCTGTAACTCGAGCCCCGGTAGTCTCTGAGCCAGCTCTCGGCAATATGCCAGAGTCCTCCCACTGACTGGAGCTCCGTGTACCCATAGCCCGATAATCTGCGCCACGTCCTCTGGCATCGGAACCATGTGTCCCCACGGGAATAGGAACACCCGGCTGACTAGGTCCCACCAGTCGTGCAGCGCGTAGAGGAGGGCTGTGTCTAGCCTCGCCACCTCCATGCCCAAGAACTCTGCAAATCCCATAGCTGGTAGCCTCTCCCTCTAAAAATACGATAGTGCCAGGTACACCGCTCGGACCTGGAGCAAAGAGATCCTCGTCCTGCGTTTCCCTTGCATACATTTAAATATTTTACATCAGTCATTCACTTCATATATAGTCATGTATAAAAAAAAGAGTGTAGTCTGCTGAAGTATCGGCCATGCTAGGACCATTTCTATTTGTCTGACAGTCATCCGTGGACCGTTCTGAAATCCCAACAGTCACCTTCAGACCGTTTTCGTCCCCAATAGTGCCCTTCGCTGACTTAGCTCAAATGGCTGCCCTCTGATCATTTATGCCTACCCAGCGGTCTATTGGAGACCGTCATGTTTCTAAGCAGTCTGGTTGAGACCGTTTTATGCCCTCCTAAGTCAGTTCATGTCTAGCGGTCACAGGCAGACCGCCTAGCCTCCCTAACGGTCCCTATTAGGACCGTTTCTTGCTCGTCATGGTGAATGGCACCCTACCCTTCCTCGTCCTTTGGGAATGGCCCTAGGGGCCCTAACAATGGATTCTAAGGGGTTGGTGTGACCCCTTTCCTCCGTCTAAGCATCATGCATCAATTGAAACTAAAAATGGGGGAGGGGGGTTGGCCGTGGCCTACCTCGGATGACGGAGGCCCCTTGGCCAGCTTCTCGGTTGCCGCCGCGGTCTCTTCACCTTCCGGCGGCACTTCTATCTCCTCAGGCGCTCCGGCGACGATGGGAGGTGCCTCCTCGATCGTGGACAGCGGCGGCATCTCCCCCTCCGGTGGGTTCACCGGCGGTGGCACTTGGGCTCCTTCACGGGCCATCCAGCATGTTAACCTTGCCAAGACTTGCCTCTTAAATCTCATCCGCACCCACAATTTGCTAGGGAGATGGGGGGCTCGGTACGGTGTTTGTTAAGGAGATGGGAGGGGTTAGCGATGGTGGGCTTCCATTCGGTCCGTGTGTAGGAGATGAAACGAGGAAGACAAAGTGGTCGGTTTCTTTTTTTTCAAAATCGATGGTCAAGTAGTAGTCATACAACTGACCATTTTTGTTTTAAGGCAGTTATGCTAAGATCGTTTCTAGTTAGGGCTTCCTTCCCGGGTGACGAACCATCTTCCACGAAACGGTCAGATTCTGACCGTTACATTATCAGGCAGTCTCCACTTGGCCGTTTAGTAGCTGGCACTTAAAATTCAAATTCTGACGATTTTTTTTGCAGTCCACCTTGGACCGTTTTGTACATGGCGATCCTCACGAGACCGCATTTCGGCTACCTTTGGTTGAAATAATGAATGATCTTTTAGCCCTATTTTGCTGCATCATGTGCTTAATTGATAACTTTTTGGCTTGAATGGCTAATTGTTGGGTCTCCTCTAAAGTTAATCAGTAGTGTGGAGACTGCTGTATGTGTCGATTGTGTTTTGAATGATTGGCAACAGTAAAATTGATCTGGTTGACTAGAGTGTTGACTTTGGTGACCTCATATTAACCATGGTAATATTGTGTATTTTGATGAACTTTTATATATGTCAGATCCTTACAAAAAAACATGTTCAGTCATTTCATCAAATGGTTAGCATACATAAGCATTTATATTCTTAAGGTCTGTGCATGCATCAGATATAGGTAACTAAGGTCCGTGCACATGCTCATAAGGTCGGTGCTAGCATTAGCGAGTCTACACAAGGTCAAGGTGCACATGCTCATAAGGTCAGTGCTAGCATTAGCAAGCCTACACAAGCTCAAGGTGCACATGCTCATAAGGTCGGTGCTAGCATTAGTGAGTCTGCACAAGGTCAAGGTGCACATGCTCATAAGGTCAATGCTAGCATTAGCAAGTCTGCACAAGGTCAAGGTGCACATGCTCATAAGGTCAAGGTGCACATGCTCATAAGGTCTGTGCTAGCATTAGCAAGTCTGCACAAGGTCAAGGTGCACATGCTCATAAGGTCAAGGTGCACATGTTCATAAGGTTGGTGCTAGCATTAGCAAGTCTGTACAAGGTCAAGGTGCACATGCTCATAAGGTCAAGGTGCACATGTTCATAAGGTCGATGCTAGCATTAGCAAGTCTGTACAAGGTCAAGGTTGGCTGCACTCCATTTAGAGTCAGGGCTATGCCAGTAGCGTCTTACACTTACTAAGGTCAGTGCAGGTCTAAGTGTTGTTGGCCTAGAGAGATGGCGGACAAGAAGGGGGGTTGAATTGTCCCCTTGCCGAGATGGCAGATTTTAAAAACTTTCTTTACTTAACACAGCAGAATTAAATAGTTAACGTAGATTAACAAAAGCTCAAGTTAGATTACGATGTTCTCTTAAACTTTTCGATCTCACTCGAATTAATAATGCAACTAATCAGACAACACAAGCTTAACATAAACAAGTTTATGCTTAACACGGATAGCAGAGGTAGCGGTGTGTGACAATGTTGTGAATTAAAAACCTGTATGGTGAACCTATGAACGGTGATAGAGGAAATGACAATCACACAGGCAATCAATCACATAAGACACAAGGCTTTTAAGGGGGTTCGGGGCCACGACAGGCTCCCTACGTCCACCCCTCACCCAACCGGGTGAGGCTTCACTCCACGCTACAAAATGTAACAACACGAGGATGAACCCCAACCACACACGTTGCTTCCGCAGCAATGTCAACACATGGGGACAAGCCCCAAAACGCTGCCACTGCAGCACACACACACGTTCGAGGATCACACCCCGAACACTTAGACTACGCGGAGACACAGCTCTGCCAACACACAATGATGTATCGATTTTAACATAACACAAAGGATATACATAATGCGCTCACAACAAAGTATAATCCAAGACTAACCAAGCCTTTGTGCAGAAATAAAAGTAAGAACCAATTAAAAGTGTTAGGCTCTCCCTGATAACTCCTCTAAGGGAGTTTTAGCTTCTCTTCATAAGGTCAGAGACGAGTGCTCTCCCATACCCATCCACCCCATTTCCCCACTCATATACCCCATTTTCCCCCATCATCTTCAATCTGCAGGTCTCAATTCGGAGGCAGCAGAGAAGTTGTGGATTGCAGAGGTTGTCCTGTCATCCTCACAAAGCACATGGTGGCAAGTTCTATATTGCTGGAAAGATCATCAAGTCGGCTTCTCAACAGAGGTGGTCTCGTGTCCATCCGAGCTCCGAGCTGCCCGGGAGAGCCGTACTTCCCTAACTGTGTAGGACTACTCCGGTAGGGAACCAGAGCCTAAGTTCCAGCACCACCACAGGGGTGTGAAACTTATCTGAGGGCTTCTACTTCAAGTCCTCTGCCATCTCCAACAAGTAGAGTTAATTTTGGACCTTGGCATCAAAAGTTCCAAATTTTCTCTCTAAGGTGCGTCGGGTCAGTTTTCCAGAGCCTTCACCGACACACCCCCACTGTTCTGCCCTGCAGGATCAGCCCTGACATCTGCCAACAACGCCGTTAGTCCCGACTTGAAGAAGACTCATCCACGGACATAGCGGTTCTAGTCCTGCATCATTCAGACATCGAGAGTGTTCGTGGAGACCTGACCTTCTAGAAGTAATGATTTAGAAGCAGTCAGACTCAGAAGCTAGCAGTCCTATTCACGACCCAGCCCCGGTCGTCATCATCATCAAGAAATTCTCCAATAATTCTGACATCCTCCTGGGCCAACCCAAGATATTTTGGTGCTGGTTTTGTCAATAAAGGAGTTAGGGAGAGCCCGTAGCAGAGCCGACATCGACTGCCTATCTCGCTATTCCAGAGGGCTGGAGGAATCGACGGTCTTCGTCCACTTCGACTTCTAGCGTAGTTTTTCCCTATCCTGCCTGGCCGGCTGACCGCCCCTTCCTGCGTGGAGGTACATTTTGGTTGTAAAACAAATCACCACCCCTAGCCCAACCCCCTTGCAAGGGGCGTAGTGCATGTTAATTAAAATTTCAGGTTGAAACTTCATCTACGCGGCGTGCGGGTAAGCCCATGCTTCCTCACCCGCCCTCATCTTCGGCCGGGATCGGTGTCTTCACGCCGGTCAAGTGAGCTTCTGGCCCCTCTCCTTACTGGTTTAACCTTGCTTGGATTAGTATTGCTTCTAAGTTGCCCATCGGTGGCGAGGTGAGTGCCTGGTCTCGAATTGTCATCAAATTGAGTGCCACCGCGGGGTGAGTTGTGAGAGAGACCCTTCATCCCACGCCCTTGGCGTGCTGGCCGCCCATCAAATTGGGCATCCCAGACCATTAGGGGTTTAAACTCAAGCTAGTCGAGCCCTGAAACAATGAGGTCCCATCCTGGACCCTCTCCACCATCGCCGAGTTGCCCACGGGCACTAGTGTGTACTACGCGAGTGAGCTTGCCCGAGTGAGTTCGCCGTCAAAGTTGCATGCTTGCGGGTTGTAGGTCCAAGGTGCATCGGTCGAGTGGCTTCCACCCCAAGGTGGTGTCACATCACCTGCTCTACAGGAGACTCCATCATGCCCATGAGCTCCTCCATCGTGAAGTTCATGTCTCCCCCAGTCCGCAGCGACTCGGAAGGGGTCACGGGTCTAGCTCCCTCTCCTGGGGCACCTCTGCCCTAATATCTCCACAACACTCATCATCATTAGGCCTCTAGCTGATCGAGAGATTGCTGCACCTGTACTGCCATTGCCATCTCTTGGGTGCGTGCCTCGGCCTCTCTCTCCTTTGCCTCGGCAAGGCGAGCCTCGAGCCTCTCTACAGTGCTCGTCTCTCCAAGGCGGTGCATCAACTCCTCTATACGGGCGTCCTGCTCTCGTCGAGAGGCTAGGGCAGCTGCTAACTCCTTCCTCTATAGAAAATGAACCATCATGCAAGACAGTCAAAGATATTTTAAGAAAGGGGAGTGTTCTCAACCTAGGTGTTCGGTTCTCACCGCTTCGGCTAGCTCGACCTCTCGCTCCTCAGCCCGTTCGAGGGCCCCCGCCAGGCGATCCTCTAGCTCCTCTCTGGCATCTACTCGGGACGAAGGGCCAACCTCCCCACCTGCTCCTGCCCTCATCTGGACATACACCAACTCCCCTCGCTGGTAAGTCAGGGGCAAGTGGTTAGTCAAGATTCAACGGTTCCCAAAAATTCAAATCAATCAAGTTAAATTTGGATTACCATTTCCCGGATATCGTGCCACAAGTTCACAATCGTCTGGTTAAGGATGACTAGCCGATCCTAGAGTATCTTCGCAGCCCTGGTCTCAGGCATCTGCACATCAAATGCACAAACTCATGTAGCTCTAACGCCTAAAAGAAAACATCACATCTTAAAGCTAAAGTGTAACTCACTGCTCAGGTGTTGAGGCGGAGTCGCCCGGCATACCAGTCCTAATAATCTGTCAGGTAAGTCTCACTACTCCTCATACTCCGATCGTGCTCCAGTGAGGGTCCCCTCTGCAATGCCTCTGCCTCTACACGGTAGAGGGAGGCCTAATCCTGGTCGCTCGTCGATGTCCGTTGGCATCCCCTGTCTGACTCGTGCTGAGCTGGAACTGCAACTGGCAGTTGATGTCATCCCAGCGTCCTCTGCACTAGACGAAGGAAGAGTGGCTCCCTCAGGGTCACACAAAACAATATGGTATCTCTGTGGAACCAAGCCTACCCCTCCTTCACCCATGGCTGAGGAGTAGTATCTTCTGTCGCATAGGGTGTCCAGATCACCTGCCACATCAAGATGGAAAGTTTGCTAATTTGAGTTCGTATAACAAATACTGAAAAATCACACAACTCTTTTAGCCAAACACTCACCTGGTGGGGAGGAAACTCATCCAAAGCTATCCGAAGATCTGAAAGTTTGGTGGCTACTAGGCGCCGGTCCCGAACCATCTCCCATCTTGCCATGAGTGGGACCGCCTGCATCAGGGCTCGCAGGATCGTGCCGCGACCTAGAGGGAACCAGGTATACCCCCAAATCTGAAAAACACAGGCATTGACCTTTGAATGCTAAATGTATGCAGGGAAAGCGCCGGATGAGAATATCATGGCTGCAAGTCCGAGCAGTGTACATAGCGCTGTCGAATTTTCAGAAAGAGAAATTGGCTGCGATGGGGTTTGTGGAGTTCCTCGGGATAGAGGTGATGATGCTGGACACCGCCCTCCTGTACGTGCTGCATGACCCATGGGATCTAGTCAGTAGAGCCTTCTTCTTCCCATGGGGACATATGATCCCCATGGTGGAGGATGTGGCGAGGATCACTGGACTGAGAGCTCTTGGAGCACCGGTGATAGGGACAATATACGCCGACTATCAGGAGTTGGCGCGGGAGCTACTAGGATTAGTGTTGACGAGGCCAGGACACCACTCATCCATACTGGCGCAAGCAACCCTCCATGAGTTCCTGGGTTTGAGAGGAGCAGAAATAGCCGTGGGAGTGGTGCTAGAGGAGCACCTAGGGTGGCTGATAGATCGGGCCAGAGAGTGAGTGGCAGCGGGACCAGGCCCAGAGGCAGACGTAGTCCTTCGTCGCTTCCTAATGCTGCTATTCGGGAACCTCATCTTTGTGATGAGGGTGGACGGAGTAAGCTGCAAGCTCCTCCCTTTACTGACGGACTTGGACACTATGCGTGGGGCACTGCAACGTTAGCATTCCTGTTCGACTCCCTCAGCACCACCGACTGGCAGACGATGCTGGGTGGGTTCTCACCACTGGTTCAAGTAAAATGCTCTACCCTAAAGGCTTATGCAATTATGATTATGATTCTATGACTGCTTTATGCTGACGCTTAACAATGCAGGTGTGGACTTACATGTATCTCCCCAGCCTAGGGAGAGGGAAGGAGGCATATTCGGACCATGTACCCATCGCGAGGTGGTGGATGGCGGTATGGGACACTGGGTCGCTACGATGCTTAGTGCGGGTGATCGAGGATGACATCGACACGCTCCCTAATGCATCGATAAGACTCTAAACTCAAAACCTTCTTAAATGCACTTAAATGCTGACACTGACGCTGACCCTAATGCCTTTCTCTCAGGTGCACTGGATAGCATACCCTGACGACGGACAAGAGAGACAGCCCTGGGTGGAGGTGGCCCAGGCGTACGAGGGACGGGGCATGTGGCTTCACTACATGAACATCATCGAGCCACTACACCACTGCCTGATCATGAGGACCAGGGGCGTCCATCAACTAGAGGTGGAGTTCCCAATGAGAGATGAGGAGTGCATGGGGCGGTCTTCCAGGGGACTAACCGGGGAGATCGATTGGGTCACCCGAGTGGTGGACCAGGTACGAGATTGGATGAGGCAAGACCGAGTAGTGCAAGCCCAGGCCACTAGCGACGAGGCCTATCTGAAGGCCTATGTGAGACGGTATGGAGACCAGGCCTTTTGTGGCTCTCAACGACCAGTACGACTCTCTAAACTTATGCTCTTTCTAATAACTCATGATGCAATGATAGCCTTGACTTCCTACATGCAGCTAGACCCCCAAGGGCGGATAGCGGAGCTCCAAGGTCTCCACCACTCTACCATCTAGCAGAGGGATGAGTTCTAGTGCACGCTTGAGCTTCTGGTGAGCGTTACCTTATCCTTAAACTTAATATGCAATGCTTGAACTTGACTGACCTACTTCTAAAATGTAGCGAGCTGAGGGAGCACAGCGGTAGGCTCCTGACGCTCCGTCTTCTTCCTCTCAGCCAGCGGGTAGGACTGAGCGGGATTTTGACTTTGCACGGGTGGTTGCTCAGGCCGAGGATGCCTAGGCCACTCTCGTAGTGAGGGTAAGCAAACCAACCAACTTCCTTTGACTTAATGCTTATGAGATGTAAATGACTGACCATGATGGCTGCTTATGCAGATGAGGGAATTAACGGCTGCGCTGAGCGAGGCAGAGCGGTTCCAGGCAGAGGCGGAGCGTCTCCGTGTGGAGGTGGAGTGACTGAGCACGGGAGCGGCAGACATGGAGCGCTACCATACAGAGGCGAGGAAGGCTCGACGCCAAGCTTATGAGTTGAAGATTGAGTTGCGGGCCGTGGAGTGGACAGTCCTGATGGTAGGCCGAGGGCCTGAGCGGAGTGCGTCGCAGAGTGGCACGCGGAGCAGCGCGTTCTCGGACTTCCTTACCAGCTCCTCCGGCCATCGGAGGAACGAGGAGGCAGAGAGGCGATGACGGCGAGAGGAGGGCAGCACCACCATGGGCCCGCCAGAGAAGAAGCATGAGGGCATTGGCGACAGCGAGGGTCCTGGAGAGGGACCGGCCTGAGAGCCACCTTATTCCCTTTCCCTATTTTTCCTTCTTTCCTTTTCTTGCAGACACATGCAAGTGCGTGACCTTTTAGTTAATGAAAACTTGACCCTTTTGGTGTTTCCTAAATGCAAATGTGAGGATGTTAATGCTGACCCTACTAACAGTGACGACCCTTTAGGACTGGCAAAGAGAACGAGCGGGAGAAAGAGAGTGAAAGATAACGGGCTTTAAGACACGAAGCCCGGAGAGAGAGGGGAAGAACACAGGAGAGAACATAGTGGTCAGGAGAGAAAAATGGTCCCAATAGGGCCGCTACCCCCTGGGTGGCAATCCTGTAAAAGGCCGCTAGGGGTAGATGATGAAGAACTAAGAAGAGGAGGAAAATGGTGATAAGGGCATCTCACAGCGCTCTCTTTGGCTCGGATCACCTACATCACTTTGAGGAGGACTGACTATGTTATCTCATGTTAATTTCCCTTTTCATTGAGTCATATCTTATATAATTTCCTTTATTGAGTCATATTGTTTAGTCTATTTCTCTTATTATGCTTAATTGGGCCTTAATACCTTAGTTATGGGCCCATAGGATTGAGTCTAGGATGGGCTTGGTCTTTTAGTTATTTGTCAAGGGTACTTTTATCATGTAAAGAGTGGATGCCTATAAATAGGCCTCCCCACTCTCTCATTTGTAACTTTTGATGAATCATACAAGCACCTCGAGCCTACATAGCAACACCCTTCGAAGAGGGGGACAAGGAACTAAAAGAAGAGGCTCGACATAAACAAAAAATTACAGCTACCAGGAATAAGAGATTGGAGTCCAACAATAAGCTAAGAGCGATAACGAGGATTGGGTTTGCGGCGCCTACGATTGGGGATCTCCCAACTAAAATCTTCATCCGCAACAGCAGGATCATGTTGAGCAGTGTCAGCGGAGGACAAAGGAACAGCGTGGGGCTTCAGGGATGACTGGGATGGCACCACCAAAGAGGTCGAATGAATAGCATCCTTAGCCAACACAACACCATGAGCCTTAAGAGAATGTGCAGCAATATCAAGCCGATGAGTCACTGTAGAGGATGAGACAACTCCTATGGTGGCCTGTTGAAGCTGTCTAGCAGGCGCAACCAAGGAATTAACATCAGCACCATCGTGAATAGGAGCATCAACATCACAGGTCAAGCACAAGACCTGGAGAAGAAGGCTTCACAGGAGCAGCAGTAAGAGGCCTGGGACAAACAGCCGTGTCGGGCATGGGCTGAGGAGTAACGCGAGTGGCTGAGGGATCTGAAGCAGGAAGCTGGTCCATAGAGGACCTGCCAAAGATAGGCAAGGCATTAACTTCATCTAGAAGGGCTCGAAGGACGGCCAAACGGGCCTGACGAGCTGCATCCAGTTAGAGGCCATCATGCCCAACAGTGACAGGGGCACAAGGCACGCTGGCAGAGCGGCTGAAAACACCAGTTGCCTCAGCAGGAGGGTGCTACCGTTACCAACGAAGGGAGCAGCAACAGAGGCTGCCACACACCCAACCAACAAGGCCGTAGGAGGAGTGCCAGACGCCTCAGCTAGAGAAAGAACCGGCGAAGATGTAACATGAGGAACACTAAGGGCAGCATCAACCGGAGAAGGCAAGGCCTTGGCAACCACAACAGCCGTAGGCAAAGCAACGGAGCTAGCAGCACCACAAATAGCCCGACTGTCAGATCTCTGAGTGGGGCGACCAGAGGAATCACCAAGCAAATTTAGAAGACCGGGAGTGTCCTGACTGAGCATATCAGCAGGGGCCATAACACCACTTCGAAGTCCAATAGCATCATCCTCAGCTTGGACAGCCCTGACTGCAAGGCTACCAACAAGTTGAGGATCCTTTGAGGAAGAAACCAACTGCTTGGGGGCTTGCACCAAGGAGGGCAAAGAGGTAGGAACCTGCGTAGCATAAAAACCAACAGAAGTACCAATAGGGAGGGTCCCCTTAGAAGCATTAGGCCGCTACATGGAGTCCAAGCCCACAGGGAGTGGAGGATCAGCAGCGGCAGGAACAACCACCGGAGCTAGAGAGGGACGCCTTATGCTCTTGGGCCCAGGCAGAGGTGTAGAAGGTTTAGAATTGCCTTTACCCGATGGAGGGGGGCACCATCCTGATCAAGGGGGGAAGGAGCCTTAAGAGGGCGATCATCAGAAGCAACATCCTTCTTCTTACATTTGGAGGAAAGGTGACCAAGGCGCTTGCAATTAGAACAAAATAGAGGCAAAGCTAGATAAACCACAGGTTGCCAATTACCACCAGAACCAATGCCAACCCAAACACGAATGGGGGGCTGTTTAGACACATCTAATTGAACGCACACACGGGCCGCATCTGTGCGGGTTAGACAGGATGTATTGCGATCCACTTGGAGAACATGCCCAATGCTGCCTGCTATAGAGTGAATCATTCCATCACTGTAAAAGTTAGCAGGAAGGCCTGGAAACTCCAGCCACACAAGGACAATCAGGGAATCTTCATCTGGGGAGAAAGTCATCGTCCACTTGGAAAACCAAAAGGGCTTCCAATTGATATACAGAGATTCCTTGAGAAGCACTTGCAAAAAATCATCATGGTTCTGAAAGCGGAGCATCAGGTGGCGCCCATCCATGCCACTGATAATGAAATCTTGCTTGAGTTGAAACCTTTGAGCAATATGCAATCTGATGTCATGATAGGAAGGCCTGCCAAGAGGTGTCTTAGCAACAATTGAATGCTCCAAAGGTTTGCAACACAGGTTGATCTCATCCAAAGTACAGAAAGCTACGGGCTCCCCCAGGTCTGTGAATGCAGGACTGTGGGCTGTAATGGGAGGGGCCAGAGGAGATACCGACTGAAGAAGCACCTGTGCAAATGATGGCGGGGCCGCAGAGGATGGTCCAACACCAACGTCTCCAGCAGCAGCAGCCGAGGGCAGGGCGGGCCAGGGGTTGCTTGGACCCATCTTTGCAGGGGCAGGGGGCCTGCCACGAATAGCTAGAGGGGCCACACGGCCATTGGCCTGAGCAGGCAGGCCATTGCGGGCGCGGGCTTCACCAACAGCACGGGCTAATGCGGGACCAGGGGCGGAGGCGCCTGCACGACCCAGAGCAGCCATGTGCGAGGATGGCGGGGGCGCAAGGAGGCCTGCGACAATGCGAGACGCACCAGCCGCAGGAGAGGCCATGGAGGTGGTATGCAACAGGGCACCGGCTGCAGGCAGGACTCACACGGCGGTGCCAGAGACAGAGGGGTTGGCGTTAGGTGGGATAGGGGGAATGTTGCAATAGCCAACCAAAGGTGGACCAGGCACCCCAGAGGTCACCACGCCACAAGGAGGGGGGGCTGGCACCTGTCCAGCAGGCCTGGGAGAGGAAGGGACACCGGCCGCAGACGAAGGGGCACCGCCGGTCAGCGGAGGGACGCCTGTGACCACCGCCGGAGAACGATCTCCAGGAGCATCGCAGGCACCAGCGGTAACCACCTGGGGCAAGGCTCCACAGTCAGCAAGAAAACCCGTGTGGGGGGGGCTCCACCGAACAGGGAGGGGAAGGCGGAGGCCCCCCTCCAGGGCCGGCCATGGCCGGCGGGGCCAAAGCGCACAGGGGAGGGAGAATCGCCCTAGGCAGGCCTAGGGTATTTCTAATTTTTCGGTCTCCAATTAATG